>OZ023193.1:5635850-5998014 GCA_963995505.1 Hypericum androsaemum
TTGATTAACGAAAACCTAACTATTATCGAGAAGCATTTGGATCAAGCATTGTTATTGTTCTAATTTAATGAAGAGATAATGATTTTAAAAAAAATAAAAAGTGTGTTAAATACTTATTCGGAAATATTTACCACAGATGAGCGAGATTTGAACCTCTTGAAACAATCGGTACTGCCTGCCATCTTTTCCAAGAAAATGTGTATGCCATATTATTTATCGTAACTAAATCACAAAATGGTAGAGATTTAAACTCTCAGTCTCCTTCTAAAATATGAGTAGAAACAAATAAGCCCTATTATGGTTGCATGTAGCAATAGATTGAGAGAGTGACTTACAAAATTAGACAAACCATCAAAGACAATAAGAACAAATGGGTTATTAGGCTAGGCTTGGCCTGGCCCAGGAAATATTTATTGATCATCGGCCTGTTGGATTATGGTAGAGAATAGAGGACCTCGACTTGCGTGTGTGACTTTGGTACCTCTTGGCTCTTACAATGTAATCAATGATTCTAACCCTATTTAAAACAAGATAAAATGTTGAATTTATATCTTATTTTTCCTGTTTAATTACCTAAATGACCTCTTAATTTTCTCTTGTTTACCATTTTAATTAATTTCATCCCTTGAAAATTCTGCTATAGTCACTGGAAAGTTGCCACCTCATCCCTATTTATTTACTAAATCCCGGGTCACTACAGTCTTACAAAAGAAAAAAAGAAGAAATTTTGCTACAAACAGATTCAGACTTCTAGAGAAAATGAAATCAAATGCAAGAATAAATGAATTATGTGCTAATTAAATGGAACTTTTTTTTGTGAGAAAATCTATATCAAGTTTCTCTTATTTAAATTGGATGAGACCATTGGTCCACGAAAGAAGAAATTTGGATTCAAGTTTCAAAATTAGAGTTTATAAATAGAAAATAAATCTCATAGAGTCCGAAGTAAATTCTGAATATGTATAACAAAAATTAGGTCGGACAACGCCGTCAATTTATATGCTTTTTTAGTATTCGTCAATTTTTTTTGGTGGAAAATATTCGTCAATTTATATGTTCATACATGTAAAAAAAAGGGAAAGGATGGTCAAATATACGGAGAACGTTTAACTTAAGGATTTTGGGATCGAGGAATCATGTATAAAGTTTGTTTTGAATAGCTGGTAGCAAAGTGATCTTTGCCCCGATTTAATTAAGATTTAGTAGTTTGTTTATAAGTAATTTCTAATTACCCACCAATAAAAAACTGCTAAATATGCAGTACTATACCTATATAAATACATAATTAAAGATATACATAAAGTTAGTTTGGTAGTTCCACTCGTTGGAATTCTTGGCATAGTTAAAAATCCTAAAATAGCTCATCCAACTCTCGACCAAAAAATAGCTCATCCAACTTTTCATATATATTACCATTTAATCAGACGACTTTTAATCATCGTTATTTAACCCACAGACTTTCCTGAACTCTCTGATTCCTTCTAAAATAATTAAAAAAAAATCACTTTGGTCACCTGCCACGTGATTGTTAATTTACTACTTGAGCCATGGATATCAACATGGCATATACCAAATGATGGGGAAGAATATATATAATCAATTTAATCCCACTTCCATCAATAAGCCAAATGGTCAGTGTTAGCCACGCAAGTGGTGACTCGTTTTCTAGGTCAAACTTTATTTATATGGCATTTTGCATTATTATTCTCATTGCTTATAAGACACGACATGTTGGTTTGGTATACGTTATATGCGGATGTTTGATAGATTTAGATTTGAGTCACTAAAATTACAAGAACATTAAAATCTTCTGTCAACTGAGGGTTGGACGTACAATTGTTATAATATTTTTTTCGGGTGAACATTAAAATCTTCTGTCAACTGAGGGTTGGACGTACAATTGTTATAAGAGTGAGAAATGACTAGCTTATTTTATAACTTCACTTTTTTCTGGCAAGTGACTCTTTTAATAGTGTCTTTCTATTCGTAAGACATAAATCGTAGACTTCTTTAAAGAAATTCAAGTTTGTTATTACTTAGATCAACTTCTCATCTACCCTCTTGAAATTCTGATTAATATTTTTTTATAAGTAAAGTTGTATTAAACTCACCAAAGGTAATTACAGAGTAATTATATCAGGGTGTACACCGCGTACAAAACCCATCGGCTAAGGTATTAGATAGACACATATCTAAGCAAAAATAAAAATAAGTACTATCTAACACAAGTTCTAAATACAACACCAACAAGAAATTCTGATTAATTCGCCACATATTCTTTTGCAGTCATGCCATGTCAAATTCAATTCAATTTTGTAATATTGATAGTTTGATGGATATCAAAAGTTGCGTCCAAACTGCAGCTTTACAAAAGACTTGGGAGTGTAGTTTGTTCATACACGCAACAAATGAACAATGATTGAGTTCGAAATAAGCATTTTGATTGTGAAATCTCTCCATCACCCAACGGCCTCTGTCTAGGCTGTCGCATAGTTCCAAGTGCATGTGCTTCACATGCATGAGTGCGAAATGCGAGTTCCTGCCCGCGTGGAATGGTCGCACGAATTTTCTTTTTCTAATCAACTAATCGTATTTAGTAAAATTATTGGACTAACCAACTAATCACATTAATTTGAATTGTAAAGAATAAACTGAATTCTAATCGTACCATATAGATCAAGATATTATTATCCAGTAAGAAAACAGTAAAAAAAATATTATGGCTGTTTGAAAAAAAAATCATGTCTAGAAAAAAAGATACATGAAATATGGAAATATATCGAGGGTGATATATCAAGCTATCAAAAAAAAAGAATAACATTTTTAAAGAGTTGTTGTATTTACCTTAAAAAAATAACATGGTTTCGGTGGTTTCATAAATTCCATATATATGTCATTAGCGTGAGTGTTGTGATTTAATGGCGAAAAATCTAAAGGGAAAAGAGAATGGGAGTGGCCTGTGCACTTTATCTATTCTCTGCAATTGCGCGTCCCCGTCACAATTGATGCCGATGGTACATAATTATTTAGGGCAACCTCTTCCCTTTAGACATGGCCCCTCAAATTAATTAAACAAGACTAATTGACCGTGACATTTTCGAGTTGTTCTTCGATCCACGGTGGTGGGGATCATTGGGAATCTCCAACAAGGGATATCCCTCGTGCTTACTCAAGAATTGTAAAGTGGGCTCCAGGACTCTAACTAGGAGAAGATGAAGAAGAAGATAAGCTATTGCTTAAATTACACTTATGTCCGTACTTAATCATTGATAGGCTGGCATCATATCTCATTCCATATCTCCGACGTCTACCGGGTCGATTAATTCAAATGTGAATCATGTAAGACTGTTAAAATGTGGTAAAATTCTCAGAACAAGTATAAATATTTAACATTGATATGTTTCGAATATTTTGAACCTGAGATATATTGATTAAACTATAACAAATTTTTCAGCAGTTATCGTTGTTTATTAATATACAGATAATGACTTTTAGTTCTTAATTGGGTCGGAGTTATTAAGAGATCAGGGCTGGTTTATCGCCTTAATAACCATAGATGGATCGTCAGATTAACGTTGATTAAGAACAAATATCAATTTCAGATGTCAAAGATGTGAATACAATGCCAAAGGGCTTGTAGGCAAGACACAAGACATCCTAAATTTTTAGGAAGTCTAAAATTTAAACTTTGACAATATGATGGTGTAATAATTTACCTAAAAAATGTGAACACAAGTACCCTCTTGATATCGAATTCTAGAGATTTTCAAAAGTTTCTTCTATTAGTTATGTAATATTTCAAATATCGTTCGATCAATATGAACCCTTTTTTTGCAAGCACGTTATTTGTATGTAGTTCATTTGCTTACACGTGCCTAGAACTGACTATTTTTTGAATAAAAATTTTGAGAAAATCATACACGATAATAGAGCCGACTATTTCAATTTGAGGATATGCTCTCTTTTTTTTTGGAATGGATTTAGTTCTGGATAGACAAAACTCACCGGGACCAATCTGGATAAAATGAAAGCCATTAGATCAATTTTTTAAATTAAGTACAAAATCTGATGGTCAAGATTCACGTGAGTATTATTATCTTTTACCACACACTCTCTTTCCTCCCTCCCTCTCTCCCTCTTTCCTCCCCATCACTTTTTTTCCTCTTCCAAACCAAGATCCAAGAAACTATTTAAACAAAAAATCCAGTAAATTGATTACACAAAAAAATCAAGGGAACCGACGAGGATGATGTCGTCGCCTGCGACCGCTCCGCACCACGCCTCCATCTGACTCCTTCACCGCTCCGCCGCCCACTCCTCCCTCTCTCCTTCGTCCCTGACTTCTGAACCCTAGATTTCGCCCAGAGCCAGAAGCTGAGACTGATTCGATTGATCTACTCTGGAAAGCGACTACCAAGAGGGAGTGTGACGAGCGTGGTCGCTAATGAAGATTAGGCCGGTGCTCAATAGATGTCGGGGAAGGAGATCCCATGGTTTGCGACGAACGATGATGGTTAGAAGTTCGAGAAGACGCTTTGGAGGTCTGTGGGTGTGGGTGGTGGTCTGTGAGTGGGGTTCGAAGCTTGAACCGTTACTGCGACCGACCTCGACGTCGAAACTTACTGCCGGCACCGATGGTGGGCTTCCCTGTTTATTTTTTTATTTTTCTGTTTGGTTAGCGATCTGTAATGATCGAATGATTTGCACTGTAATGATCTAATAGTTTTTAATATTACGATAAAATATGTCATGATCAAAAAATTTATTCTATTATGATCGAATAATTTGTACTATAATGATCGAATAGTTTGTACTATAATGATTGAATAGTTTGCACTGTAATGATCGAATGGTTTATTCTGTTATATCTAATAGTTTATCTGATTATATCCAATAGTTTACTTGGATATATCGAATAATTTACTTTGTTATATCTGGTAGTTTACCTGGTTACATCCAATAGTTTACTTGGGTATATCAGATCATTTACTCTGTTATATCTAATAATTTATCCGGTTATATAGATGTGTCAGCTTCTTTTTTGGGGAGAAAATGTGGCAAATCCCTTTTTCCTTTCTTACACACGCATCAGCCTTATCTCCCCTTTCCATACGCGCGTCAGTCTCTTTTCCTTGTTCCATGCGTGCATCAGTCTTTTTTTTAATTTACTATATTACCCCGGTCTATATAACACCAGGTTGATATTGGATATGATTTTCCAGTACCAAATCTTGTCTTTTTTATGGCCTATAATTGCTGATTGAAGTTTGAACGCCGACTTATTTTGATGCGGGATAAGAAACCTATTAACAACTGAGCCAAAAGCATCGAAAAAGAGTATGTATGAATGATAGAATGAGATTTATTCCAATGTCTAGTTAGCACTTTTTTATAGTATCAAGAGTCAAACAATATCGAACATCATTTAAAAATTAATTTTGATAATATTTTTTAATCGGAAAGATTTAAACCTAATTAAATCAGTATTTCTTTAAGGAATTCAATTCCTTACCATCTTGATAAGCTTTCATTGGTTAGCCATCCCAACAAGGGAAATGTGATTAATCATTTGGATAAGCTACACTGTAATTAACTGCAAATTGCAATAGCATGCTTCACCTTAACCTGATACTCTAAATTGAGGGTGACCACCTCCAAAGAAAAAAAGAAATCGAGGGTAGCCAATGATTGATTATCTTAAATTAATTTGATGGGTAAATCACCACATCATTAGTATACAATTACTCATTGGAAATTGAAAGAAACATAACTTTTACTATTTAAAAAAATACTATCGGATCATATTTTAGATGTGACTTAAATAAATATACATAGATGGGACGCATGCTAGTGTTGTCTAGAGCTCAGTTGTGATCATAATAAATTAGTAACAACGTGCTAATTCTTTAATATCGTATAAAAGAAAGTCATCGATCGAATGAAATAACACATTTTTTATCTATATGTTTTATTTTCTACAAAAAAAATCTATATGTTTTATTTTGTATCACCTTGCTACTTCATCAGTAGCTATAACACTATAATTAGACATTATTAAAACATCTCAAATAATACATTTTTTCGAAAAGTCTATTTTTTAAAGAAGAAAGACTATTTTATTTTGGTTGTTATGAAACTTTTAGAGTTTTCATTATTCTTCCTCGTGTTCACAATTGCACACCTCTCAACCTTTTCCATTTGAACCAAACCTATAAATATTTGTGTTTGTTGTTAAATATCACAGAGTTTTATGCATGCATCTAACTAACAATTAAATCAAAAAATAATTAGAAAATAATCGAAACACAAATAAAACAACTTTAACAAACATTCTACTTTAAAGATATTTTTGTAACAAATATCCCAATAAAAAATAAATTATATCATTAAGATAAAACAATCCTAAAAATAAAGATAAATTTTTAGGTAGTACAATACATATGTAAATTTTGCACTCCAACTGTATTATTTATTGTTCTTTCCCGTATCACCACCCGGATGATGTGAATGGTTAATTTCCACGTGTGTGGTAACACAAAACTCCAACAACATAAAGAATACGAGAATAAAACAGACAATACCTTCTTCGGCCTAACAATTCAATGATTCCTTAAGCCGACAAGCCGTTCATCGGAACAGAAGTGTGGTTGCCTCAGAGAAGTCAAATATAGATGATGGAATGATCCATGCCCAACAACAAGTTTGATCACAACCAAATTATCAACAACCTTTGTATGTATTAAGAGTCGTCAAACAATATCGGACTCAATTTACGTGTAATTTTGTCAATTGTATTTTTTCATTTGTTTTTAAACTCAATCTTTTTTTAAATTAAATCATTATCAATTGAACCAACTTGAATCGGTACTTATCTTAAACTTAATAATCCATAACTTTTTTTGTATAAGTTATGAAATTCAAGTTAATACTGTCGGACCCTATTTTAGGAAAGTATTTTTTATATTTGGGTGACGTCAAAATACGATATCGTTAAGTGAATCCAAAAATATTAACACACGGATCAACTTGTATCGGTTTAATACTTGCTGTAGGCGATTCTTTTTAATAAATAAAACTTACTTATTCAAAAAAAATTCTCAAACAAAAAAAAAAGCAAAAACAGAGAACTGCTTCCAGCCGATTACCAAACACGCTTTCTTGTACACGTGTCGTACCCCTATTGGGTAGTGGGCTGGTCCAGAATCCAAACATGGCATTTTGGCCGAGAATAGTCCAGCTAGACATGATAAACGCTTAGCTGGCATCCCCAAAATCAACCGTTAAGAATTAAAAAAATTAAGATAAATCCTTCCATATGCTGACGTGGAATTTAGGCCTTTAAATCCCTCAATCATTGGTTTCTCTCTCTAATCCAGCAAAAACTCCACATCCCCTCCCTCCCTCCCTCCCCTTCAATATATAAGCCTTAGTGGAGCTTTTTGTTCATATTTAGATTTTGGGTCCTCGAGAAGAAAAACCCATTAAAAGAAACAAAAAAAGGTTGAAACTTTTTCATTTGGAAGGATCGCAAAAAGGGAAAAAGGAAGGAGCTTTGAAATGGTTTTGATGTGTGGGGTTTGCTCTGAAGAGGAAGGGAGAGCTGAAGAAGGAGGGTGGGAGAAAGAAAGGTAGCAACTTTAAGAAGATCTCAAGTGGGAAAGTAAAAAAAAAAATCACTTCCTCAAAGAGACGGAGGGATAAGAAGAGACTTTGATCAAGATTGTTGATTTGGTCTGCTTCTACTGGTAATTTCCCATCATGGGTAATATTTTTTTTTTTTTGGTTTTATTAATTATGGTTTTTCAAATGAAATTTTCAATATATTGACCCATTAAGCAAAATTCTTGTTCATTCAATTCCATTTATGTTGAAATTTTGTTTTCCAGCTGTCTTTGAGTGTTTATTGCCTTATAAAACAGAATATTGACAGCTTTTTCCATCGAGGCTTGCTTGACTATTAGCCTAGTGTAGCTTCACACCCAAGTTTTGGAATTTTCTAAATTACGTTTTGGACAGTGCATATATATATATATATATATATATATATTTATTTATTTATTTATTTATTTGTCGGCTAAATAGGTTTTGTTTGCAGGTAAAGAGAAATCAGCAGAGGCAATATGTCGGCCTCAGTGGTAAGCGACCCTGTTGTGTTGGTAGTTGCAGCCGCCCCTGAAGCATCATCAGCTGATGCAACGGCCTCGAAGTTGATTGCGCTCGCGAAATGCGAGTGCTGCGGGCTGACGGAGGAATGCACGCCTGCTTATATCGAAAGGGTTCGAGAGAGGTACCACGGGAAGTGGATATGCGGCCTCTGCGCGGAGGCAGTCAAGGACGAGGTTGTGAGGTCCGAGAGGCTGATCAGCACCGAAGAGGCAATGGCCAGGCACATGAACTTCTGTCAGAATTTCGTCTCATCCCCGCCTCCTGATCCGACTATGCACTTGATATCCGCCATGAGGCAGATCCTCAGGAGGAGCCTGGATTCGCCGCAGGGTTCTAGGTCAACCCCGGGTAGTCCTACCAATGGCGTCCGTTCAGCTCGAAACCGTACCCTTACCAGGTCCCTTGCAAGGTCGGACAGCTGTTTCTCTGCTTTATCTGGTTGAAGTGCGGAGACAAAAGTATACTCAAGTAGGAATCCTCCTTCAATACAACAAGGAAGTTGAACAAAATGGGAGAGAAGTTACAATAAGGTTGAAAAGGGAAAGATGAGGATTTGATCTTTAGGTGGTCAATGCAGCTCGTTAGATACATGTTGGAAAAGCAAAATACATCTTTTATGTTTTTCTGGAACTTCTTGTTTCAGTTGTGGCTATTAAGACTTTCCAATGTCTTGTCTATATTTACCTACCGACTAATTCAAATTTTAACCGACAATAACCACTTGCTGTCACCTACACTACGATACAACATTAATGACCATTTATAGGAGGGAACAGCTTTTGACATTTAGAAAGAAACTACGACCCGGAACTCAACTAGCTTCTAATTCCATGATTTTCCAATAAACTTGGATGGTTCAGCACACAGTTTGTGATATAAGATTATGCATTTTTCATTTTTCCAGAAAACACGTCATATGAACCCGGGACCGTGAGAGATTTTGTCCTCATTGTGATTCAGCACTCGGTTGGAAGTTGGTGGGATGTCATTATACATATCTAATAATTGAGTAGAATCAATTGGCTTCTGCCAATGCATGTGGGGAAGGTTTAATGTAAATACATAGAATTCTTTTTAGTAGTGAGTGGAGGACATACTCTTGAATCTTGATTCTCCATCAGTGCTTCGAGCAATTCTTAGGACTTCTAAGTTTTAATACCACCGTACCATTGTTTGTTTAGATTTAACCAGATGTTTGGAATTCGATATTCGAAATACAGACATATAAATCTAATTTTTTTATAAGTAACTGACATTATTAAATAGAATTATGTACAAATGTACAGGAACAATGGAAATCCAGAACGATCTCGACCCCCTGAACAGACTCAAAGGGTATAAACTGCTACTATCTATTCAGAATAAAGAAATCCAAGTACATCAAAAGGTTCTCACCATGAAGATCTCTAGTAGACCCAGACCAAATTAACCACTCTCTAATTCGAAAGAGGATAGAATGTAAAAGATACTCTCGATCGCACTTGACACTGTAAAAAATAATACAATTTTTCATATTCCAGATGCTCCACATGGTTGCCCCGAAGAGGGTATACCAGAACTTCTCTAACACACCTCCCCTGACAAGTCCCCTCCAGTTCGAAAAGAATGAGAGGACATTTCCACTCGTGCACCAAGTAACACCTATTCTCTTAGCAAGAGAATTCCAAATTCACCAAGAAACACTACAATGGAAGAAGAGGTGAGCATCCGACTCATCGTAAATTCCACACAAAGGACAAATAATATCTCAAGCTTCAAGCATGTTCATCCTGATTAAGTTTTTACGTGTTGGCAGTTTTCCTTAGAGCAAGATCCAAAGGAAAGCCTCCACCTTGTATGGAAGCAAACCATTCCAAACCCGGGCCGATTCTAGTTGTCTGGACCTCAATTGGTCACCGTGGAGTTTATTTCGAAGTGATCTAGTGCTAAAGCAGTTGTTTTTGTCGTAAATCCAAATGATTTCGTCTTCAGCACCTACACGAGGCCGGAAGTTAGACAGAAGATTCAAAAGAGTTGCCAAACATTCCTCCTCCCAAAAAAAGAGCCTTCTCCTCCAACAAAAGGTCCAGGACCAGCCTTCGTTGATCCAACTTCCACAATCGGAGACTGAAAACTCAGCCTGCTCAGAGATAGAGAAGAGGCGAGGGAATTGGTATTTCAGAGTAATACCCTCCCACCAAGGATCAGACCAGAATTTGAACCTCTTCTCATCACCCACAAAGAGCTGGCATCCTTCTTTGAAGACCCACGAAGCCTGCGAAGAGCCAGAAGCTGTCTTCCAGATATCAGCCCAGATTCCACTCCTTTCCGCCCAAGGGAGATCAGTAGAGGAGATAGGTGAGAACCTGTACAACCCAGCTATCACTTTTTCCCACCACTCATGTCTTTCACGAGGGAACCGCCATGCCCACTTTAACAGGAGACCCTCATTTTTTTCAGCCATTTTTTCAATTCGCAACCAACTTGAATGCTTAGGGCAGGATACACATTCCCAATTAACCAAGGAAGATTTACTTTTAACGGAGCATCCAAACCACATAAATTTTCTAATCCTTTTTTGAATGTCCTTGCAGATGCCTACAGGTAGCTTGAAAGTTGATAAGTAATAAGAAGGGAGACAAGTGAGAAGAGACTTAACAAGAGTGAGTCTCCCTCCCAATGACAGCAGATTACCTTTCCAAGAGGCAAGACGATTATCAATGGTATCCAGAACGGGCTGCAGTATGAGTTACGACCCATATTGCAGCCAAGAGGAAGCCCGAGCTACTTTATTGGGAGGGCCTCCATCTTGCAACCCCAATATAGACTCATCGAATTAAGCCAGGACTGTGAGGTATTGATGCCAATCAGGGAGGTTTTGCTTAGGTTAATATGCAGACCCGATACCAGACCAAAAGAGAGAACAATGAACCTCAAGTTCTTCAAACTCTGATCATCCATATTCAAAAAAAGCAATGTGTCATCCGCATACTGCAAGATAGATAGACGCTGATCCAAACCAGGAAGCTCCACCCCTCTAATATAGCCAAGATCTTCAGCTTGCTTAACCAGAACCCGGAGGCCCTCCGCGGCTAATAAAAAAAGAAAAGGAGAGATCGGATCTCCTTGGCGAAGTCTACGTTCAAGTTGAAACAAATCTGTTGGAGAACCATTTACTAGGACAGAAGCCCGAGCTTCGGTCACGCAGCCGCGAATCCAGCCTCTCCAACGCTGTCCGAACCCCATCGCATCCATCGTCTGATCAAGGTACCGCCAATTTACACAATCGAAGGCTCTCGAGAAATCAAGCTTGACAAGGGCAGCTTCCTTTCTGCTTGATTTCAGAAAACCAATTACCTCATTTGCCACTAGGATGTTTTCTGTGATTAGTCTCCCACGGATAAAAGCCGATTGGGAGACTTTTATTATCATTTACTGTCCGACCTCACTTAAATTGATCAATTTGATAGTGAGTGTTCGGATAGTAAATGTTAAAAATGCTTTTTAAATATTTAACCAACTCGTGAATGAGATACTCTAGTTTAACTAATGTATCACATTCGAGTCATCAAAAATTTAACAATGTTAAATATTTTTTGAGAGAGCTATGTCATCTTTTTAAATGTCATAACTCGCCCGAACATGAATTAGTTTACACGATAGATGTCCGTATACAAGTGGTAAAAAAACACTAGTTTATATTTGGTTGGTATACTAAACTAGGACGGTGTCACGGGTGAACTATTCCATGGCCAAAATTTGACAAGCATGAAGCACCTAAAGGATTGTCCTCTTGTGTATAATGCTCTGCCCTTGGCTTACGTATCAAACGAATCTGTTTATAGTCTTTATTTGACTTTGAAGCTTCTAGAATTTGTGCTCCTTTCTAGGCAATGTCACTAGTTAATAAGGTGGTGGTTTTATTTTTGTAATTATATGTCTGCATTATTGGTGTTTCCTATTTAACTTCTTAAAGAAAGGACAGCAAAAAATAATTGGTGGAGATTATAGTCTGGCAATGTCAGATTAAACCAATTGGTTCATAGAACTGGATGCATCTCTTGCACATGTTTTGTGGATTTTATGTACAGTCCTTCCATTTTAATATGCTTTAAATATAATAAATATGGTATCCTTGCTCTCCTACCAATAATTAAGTGATCATTGGGGGGAGATATATCGACGGATTTTTTTCAAACTATTTGATATCCAGCAAATTATTGAACCATTTAGTTTAAAGCCAATTAATTCGAAATAGAACTATCGGGTGATAAATACGACTTAGCATTTTTTTATCGAGTTTTAATACAATTATCTTTTTATGATTTGAATTCAATAATATTGATCAAGTTTATAAATTCTTTACCAATTAATCTAACGCTCGGTGATATATCATCTTAACATATATTTGCTGAGTTGTGAACCCATATAAGTTTAAAAAAACAAGGTAAAACTATCAACAAACGATTTTGTGGATATGGGATGATTGGTATTGTCAATAGGAAGCAACCTATGTTATCGAATTTTTCAAGATTAGACAACTGTAAGTAACAACCCTGGATGTGCTCATAGATAAAATTTCATGATAACTGTGGTGTCTATAAAATTGGAAGGCCTAATTTCCATATCGCCTAGGGAATATAAGAAATATTCCTATCTATCTTGGTTGGCTTATAAAGGCAAAGAATCAAAATCCCACCAAAATTATTTCAGGTCCCGGTTTTTGTGTCAGATTTAAGATGCACTTGGTGCCATGTGTCCTAAAATATGCTTCAATTTCATAAAACTTGATCAATTTTTTTGTAATTATAATAAATTAAATGAAATTACACTATGTTATAAAAAATCTAGGAAATTGAATGTAATTATCAATTCAAAATGTCAACCACATTTTTATATATTTCTTTAATTTTTTGTAACCCTGACGTCACGTAAGATAATTAGATAGTTGTCGGATTTAAGTGTAGAGGTTGTGTTTGGTTCATCAGCGGTTCATTGTTGATGGAAACTTGACGCAACTCAAGGGGAGGGCAATCGATGATTCCTGGAGGGATGATTGATAAGGAATTAGAATAATCAATAAGGTTGTAATTAAAGGTTGAGGTGCTTGTTTGTTTTCAAATCAACAAAGCATGGCAATTTGGTGGCCAAAGTGTTTCCTCGTCGTGCACCTAGGCATCATGGAGTCCAAATTTAATGGGTCCAAGCACTCCAGCAATGATGGTACAAACAGTAGGTGCTAGATCCAACTCATATCTTATACATGAGATAACTCCCAACTTTAACGAGGCGAAATTTTCTATGCTACTCTTTTTTTATCTTGGAAATTTTAGTATTAGCTAGTATTCAGAGTCGAGCATTGTCATGTGAATTTTAATAGTATTGTTGGAGTGCAAAAGTTCCATGCCCATTGAGACGAGCTCAGGTCAAGGTCTACACCTTGTTGGATCATCAAAATATCGAGGTAGGTTTGCCTTGTTGTCGAGGTCAAAAAAAAGTTTGCCTTGTTGACCCGAGTGATGCGGCGTTGATATAACTCGAAAGCAAGTGTGGGTGTTGACTGAGCTGAAGAGTGAGCGTGGCGCTAAGTCAATTCGAAGCTTGAGGTGTTGGACATCGGCCTTAGCCTAGGCTATTGGACATTGACCTTGGCTGAAGCTGTTGGGCATTGGTCTTGGATTGAGCTGTTGGACATTAGCCTTGGATTGAACTGTTGAACAATGACACCAACTTGATATAGCGAGTCTCCCTCCAGATATTGTTGAAGTACAAAATGTCAAGGTCCGACTTGCTTAAGGGAGAGTGCAAGTACATAGGTGTACCCAAGGCATTACATGAAGGAATCGGGCATTAGATATTAAGATGGTTGCCTGCACCAGCGCCATAGGAGCCGAGAAGGCCTCGTGCCATGGGCGTCGTGGGAGGCCCCGCACCATGGGCATTGAGAATGCACCGCACCATGGGCGCCGAGAAGGCTTAACGTCCTGGTGTCCATAAGGCTTGCACGGGGCTCTGCGTCCTAGTGTCCATAAGGCTCGCACGAGGCACCATGCCCTTGTGTCCATAAGGCTCGCACGAGGCTCCGCATCCTAGTGTCCATAAGGCTCGCACGAGGCTCTGCATCCTAGTGTCCATAAGGCTCGCACGAGGCTCTATGCCCTTGTGTTCGTAAGGCTTGCATGAGGCTCCACATCCTAGTGTCCATAAGGCTCGCACGAGGCTCTGCGTCCTGGTGTCCATAAGGCTCGCACGAGGCTCTGCGTCCTGGTGTCCATAAGGCTCGCACGAGGCTCTGTGTCCTGGTGTCCATAAGGCTCGCACGAGGTTCTGTGTCCTAGTGTCCATAAGGCTCGCACGAGGCTCCACGTCCTGGTGTCCATAAGGCTCGCACGAGGCTCCGCGTCCTGCATCCATAAGGCTCGTACGAGGTGTACCGTGCCCGGGTTAAAGATGAGGCCTCCATACTTTGGCCTTCATGCTTTGAGGTTGGATGATGTACTACGTTGCCAAGAGTTTTGCCAAGGTCGGACTCTTTGAAGAGACTGGGTAGACGCTCAAGGGTTTCTAATGCTCAAGGAGGCTTGGTGGCAGCAGGCTCGAATGAGGGTAGATGCACATTGAAGGGTGATGGAGATAGACTTCCTTCAGCTGATAAGAGTTTGGGCTAAGGTGGAAATAGACTCCAGGTGATTGAGCCCAATCTGGAATACGGCCTAGGGGGTCGATTGGGACTATGTCAAATTTTCCTACACTAGGTCAGGTTTTCATATAAAAGGTCGGAGTTAGGTTTTCATATATTGAAGACAACCTCAATGGGTTTTCCTATATGAAGGCGACCTCGGTCAATATTTTCCTATATTTTGAAGACGGCCTCATGTAAGGCTTTCCTCTATTGAGCATGTCCTAATTGAAATTTTCCTATACGGAGCACGACCTAATTTGGATGTTTCCTATATAAGTGTTGTTTGCGGAGGTTAGTGTACTTGATTAGGATCCACGGCAGTCGAGGCAAGTGTTGGACACTTTCTCCGTAAGATGAGATTGCCCCGTATATTTCAGTGCGGTACGGGCTACGGCAATCGTCTCCAAGATACAACAACTGTTCGGGCATTTCCAAGAATGTTGCACACGTATCTCTAAACTTTCGGGCGAATCCTTATATACCCAGAACTTTCGGACTCTTGTGAGTGAAGAACGGGGGAGAGAAGAAGACAACAATACTATGGAGAATGCACTTGCTGCTGGGATGAGGAAAATGGCAAGGGGGCATGCCTATTTATAGGCTGGAGGAGGCAGGGAAGCAGCCACCCCGAAGAAACGCATACGTTCATCCAGCAGGCTGGCTGGCTGTGCTCGTGGCCCTTCGGTGGCTTCTGGATCCTTCCAGGCGCGCCCAGACTATGCTGGCACCCTTTCGCGAGGGATCTCGCAACCCTTCGGCCTTCTAAAAGTCTCCTGGACATTCCAGCCCTTCGTGCCTCTTCGGTGGCCATCCTGGAAGGTGCTCGCAGCTCCTCATCGCTTTGGTAGCTGCGCAGCTCTCTTCGAACCCGGGCAAAATACTTAAGGCTTCTCCAGCTCCTCGCGACAATACGCACGTGCGAAGTGCCAAGTGCGCCATAAAGTACCCATTGCGACCTGCGTCCAATGCGCCATGCGCGTGCGCGTGCGCGTGCTCGTGCTCGTGCTCGTGCTCGTGCGGTGCTTCACACCGTCCTCGCAGCTAGCGGTGGGTCGCCCTTTGGGTAGTCAATCAAGTTGAGAGGTAAGGAGAGAAATTCCTTATAAACAAGGAAATCCTCCTTGCTCTATTCAATGTGGTACACATCCACTCCTTAACTTGACTTTGGGCCTTCCACTTGGGCCTTTCCGATTTGGGCCAAATGCATTAAATATGCATTCAACCCAACAATCCCCCATATGAATGATGATTAATGTATGCAGACTCTAATCGAAAGTTCTGACGTGTTATTATTGCATCGAGACAGGTAGCTTATGGCTTTGAACCTTCTCTAGTAATATATTATCAGATTTACTCGCTGCTCGGTGAACGTGATATCTTGAACCGTCAGCTTTTGGAGTAAACCAAGATAATAACATTTACACAATAATAACCCTAGTATATTTGGGTTCTCATGTTGTGTCCATTTCGGCCATGGACCGTTTCTTGGATTCATAAGTATTTTTCCCATTTGAAGCGGCCTCACTTCATACTTACATAGGTGATCTCCTATCAGGAATATCCTGCCATACTCCACATTTATCAAGGTATAGGAATCATTAAAAGCGTAATGCTTAACCTTACCACACCTCTGCAGGTTAATACCTGGGCAGCTTGTGAGAATGAGATAGGTTCCAGGTGATTAACTGAACCCTCCATAACTTAGTTGTCTCATTGAACCAAGTTTGTGGGATCTCCACTCGTCATGGTTGAGTTACCGCTATGGACGTTCTTTAGTGTGTGGATTTTAATCCCATTCCCCTTACTGCGTTGTACATTTGATCTCTATTGATTCTTTTCGTAAAAGGATCAGCTAAGTTATCCTTGGACTTTACCTAATTAATGGTGATCACTCCACTAGAGATCAACTGTCTAACGGTATTGTGTCTCTGACGGATATGTCGAGACTTTCCGTTGTACATTGTACTTTGTGCTCTCCCGATTGCAGACATGCTATCACAATGTATCAATACAGGAGACACCGGTTTGCTCCAGCACGGAATATCCTCTAGGAAATTTCTAAGCTATTCAGCTTCTTCCCCAGCTTTGTCTAGTGCTATAAACTCCGACTCCATGGTGGATCGAGCTATGCACGTTTGTTTAGAGGATTTCCAAGACACAGCTCCTCTTCCTATGGTGAATACATATCTACTCGTGGATTTGGAGTCCTTAGTGTCTGATATTCAGTTTGCGTCACTGTATCCTTCTAATACAGCTGGATATTTAGCATAATGTATGCCATAGTTTATGGTATGTTTTAAATACTGTAAAACCCTTTCCAGTGATGGCCAGTGATCCTTCCCTGGATTACTTGTGAATCTACTAAGCTTACTAACTGAGTACGCAATATCGGGACGTGTGCAGTTTGTTAAATACATCAAGCTCCCGATAATCTGCGCATACCTCAGTTGAGATACTGGGTCCCCTCGATTCTTGGCTAAGTGTAGATTCAAATCTACTGGAGTCTTAACCGGAGGTTTGTCAAAAGCTTCAAATTTCTTGAGCACGCTTTCCACTAGTGGGATTGCGTCAAGATAATTTCGTCAGCTTTCCTAGATATTTTTATTCCTAGTATGATGTCTGCCAGACCCATATCTTTCATGTCAAAGTGGTTCTTTAACATTTTCTTAGTTTTCACAATAACCTCTTTATTGCTTCCCATAATTAGTAAGTCATATACGTAGAGACATACAATTACGTAAGCTTCAGGTGTGCCTTTAATGTAAACACATTTATCGCACTCATTGATCTTAAATCTATTTGACATCATTGTCCTGTCAAGTTTTTCGTGCCACTGTTTTGGTGCTTGTTTTAGCCCGTATAGTGACTTAACTAGCCGACACACTTTATGCTCTTGACCAGGAGCCACAAACCCTTCAGGTTGCTCCATGTATATCTCCTCTTCTAGTTCTCCATTTAGGAAAGCTATTTTTACGTCCATTTGGTAGATCTCGAGGTTATAGAGTGCCGCAACAGCTATGAGTACTCTAATTGATGTGATTTTTGTGACCGGTGAATACATGTCAAAGAAATTATATCCCTCCTTCTGTTTGAACCCCTTAGCTACCAATCGAGCTTTGTATTTGTCGATTGATCCATCAGCTTTGTATTTCCTTTTTAGGATCCACCTGCATCCCAAAGCTTTGCAGCCCGGTGGGAGATCTACGATTTTCCACGTGTGGTTTTACATAATGGATTCTATCTCACTATTGATAGCTTCCTTCCAGAGAGGAGCATCTGGACTGGACAATGCCTCTTGGATTATTCTGGGTTCATCTTCTAACGCATAGGTTAGATAATCCGGACCAAAAGATTTGGTTACCTTCGTCCGTTTACTACGTCTAGGTTCATCATCTTCCTGATTTGACCCTTGCGTAGTCTCGTGAGCCCTTTTCTTTGGACTTCCTTCCTTTCTTTCTTTATTAGGAAATCTATTCTTAAAAAAAGTTGCATTCCTTGATTCGATGACCATTCCTGCATTTATCTCAGGGTTTTCAGATTTATACACCAAAAATTGATAAACACTACTATTTTGCGCATATCCGATAAAGATGCAATCAATGGTCTTGGGTCCTATTCTCACCTGCTTAGGTTTAGGTACTTCGACCTTTGCTAGGCACCCCTACACTTTAAGGTAACCGTAGGAAGGCTTCCTTCCTTTCCATAGCTCATATGGGATTTTATCCCTTTTCTTGTGTGACAACTTGTTTAGAATGTGGTTAGCTGAGAGCACAGCTTCCCCCCACATGTTCTGGGGTAAGCCTGAGCTAATTAACATAGCGTTCATCATCTCCTTAAGAGTTTGATATTTGCGTTTAGCTACACCATTCGATTGAGGTGAGTATGGAGCAGTCGTCTGATGAATAATGCCATGTTCTTGACAGAGTTTCTCAAACGGAGCTATATATTCTCCTCCTCGATCACTTCGGATTATTTTGATTTTTACGCTGAGTTGATTTTCAACCTCATTCTTATATCTCTTAAAGGCATCAAGAGCTTTGTCTTTGCCCTTTAGGAGATATACGTAACAGTATCTCGTGCAGTCATCGATAAACGTGATGAAGTATTTCTTCCCGCCTTTAGTTTGCACGTGTTTCATTTCGCAAGTGTCCGTATGAATTAACTCTAAAGGTGTAGTACTTCTTTCTACCGAATGGAAAGGTGCTTTGGTCATTTTAGCCTCCACACATACTTCACATTTATCGGATGGGTTGAACTCTAGATTCGGTAATAAATTTAAACTTACTAACTTTCTTAGCGAGTTTAAATTTACGTGTCCTGAACTCTAGATTCGGTAATAAATTTAAACTTACTAACTTTCTTAGCGAGTTTAAATTTACGTGTCCTAATCTACCATGCCATAAATTAGAGCACTCGGTCAAGTAAGAAGAAGCATTAACTTTATTTTCACCATTAAATGTACGATGTACAGTTATTACATTCATCTTAAACAGCCCCTTTTCTAGATAACCCTTTCCTATGAATTAACCTGCTTTGGTCAGTACAAACTTATCAGCCTCAAATACAAGCTTAAGATCGGCTTTGCTTAACAGTGAGCCGAAAACTAAGTTCTTGCGGATGTCCGGGACATGCAGCACATTCTTGAGGGTCAGCTCCTTTCCTGATGTCAGCTTCAGGACCACCTTACCCAGACCGATGATCTTGGACGTTGCGGAGTTTCCCATGAACAGCTTTCGGCCGATGATCGGGATATAGCTCAAGAACATCTCCTTGTCCGAGCAGATGTGGCGGGTAGCTCCTGTGTCCACGAACCACTCTCTCAGATTGTCCACCAGGTTGGCTTCAAACACCACGGCTGACAGATCCATCTGGGACAAATCTTCAGCCAGGTTAGCCTTTCCTTGGTCGTCCTTCTTCGGCTGGCGACAGTCCTTAGCCATGTGTCCGGGTTTTCCGCAGTTGTAGCAGTCGCCCTTGATCTTCTTATTCTTTTTCTTCTTGGGCTCTTGCTTCTCCTGCTTATCTCCGGACTTCTTCCTCTTCTTGCCACCTTTTCCCTCGGCGAGGTGCACGACGGCCTCAGAGTTGGCCTTGCCTTACTTGACTTCAGACTTTCGGTTGTCTTCCTCGATCCTAAGTCTCACGATCAGGTCTTCTAGGCCCATGTCCTTCCTCATGTGCTTGAGGTAGCTCTTAAAATCCTTCCAGAGCGGGGGGAGCTTCTCGATCATCGCAGCTACTTGGAAGGACTCGCTGAGTTGCATCCCTTCGGCTTGGATCTCGTAAAGGATCAGCTGCAACTCCTGCACTTGGTCGATGACCTTCTTGGAGTCCACCATCTTGAAGTTGAGGAATCGTCCGACGATGAATTTCTTCGTCCCGGCATCCTCCGTTTTGTACTTCTTCTCGAGTGAACTCCACAGCTCCTTAGCAGTTTTGGCTTCCGCGTAGACATTGTAGAGCGTGTCGTCTAGTCCATTCAGGACGTAGTTCCGGCACAGGAAGTCACTGTGACTCCACGCGTCGAGAGCATTGATCTTCTGTTGATTCGTCTCATTTTCTGCTATCTTCGGTGCTTCTTCTTTCAGGAACTGAACTAGGTTGAGCGTGGTCGGATAGAATGTCATCTTCTGTTACCACCTCTTGAACTCGGTACCGTTGAACTTGGCCGGTCTTTCGGTGTGGACAGTTCCCGGGACTGCTGGCATTGGTACGGTGCTTGATGATGCCATCTTCAAGTACACAATCTCGTCTTACGATTGTTGTTTGCGGAGGTTGGTGTACTTGATTAGGATATATGGCAGTCGAGACAAGTGTTGGACACTTTCTCCGTAAGACGAGATTGCCCCATATATTTCAGTGCAGTACGGGCTACAGCAATCGTCTCCAAGAAACAACGATAGTTCGGGCATTTCCAAGAATGTTGCACACGTATCTCAAAACTTTCGGACGAACCCTTATATATCCAGAACTTTCGGACTCTTGTAAGTGAAGAACGGAGGAGAGAAGAAAGACAACAATGCTATGGAGAATGCACTTGCCGCTGGGATGAGGAAAATGGCAAAGGGGCAGGCCTATTTATAGGCTGGAGGAGGCAGGGAAGCAGCCACCCCGAAGAAACGCATCCGTTCATCCAGCAGGCTGGCTGGCTGCGCTCGTGGCCCTTCGGTGGCTTCTGGATCCTTTCGCGAGGGATCTCGCAACCCTTCGGCCTTCTGGAAGTCTCCTGGACATTCCAGCCCTTCGTGCCTCTTCGGTGGCCATCCTGGAAGGTGCTCGCAGCTCCTCATCACTTTGGTTTAAGGCTCCTCCAGCTCCTCGCGACACGTGCAAAGTGCCAAGTGCGCCACAAAGCACCCATTGCGACCAAAGTCCAATGCGCCACGCGCGTGCGCGTGCTCGCAGCTAGCGGTGGATCACCCTTTGGGTAGTCAATCAAGTTGAGAGGTAAGGAGAGAAATTCCTTATAAACAAGGAAATTCTCCTTGCTCTATTCAATGTGGTACACATCCACTCCTTAACTTGACTTTGGGCCTTCCACTTGGGCCTTTCCAATTTGGGCCTTCCACTTGGGCCTTTCCAATTTGGGCCAAATGCATTAAATATGCATTCAACCCAACAATAAGAGCCGGGGCTAGGTCAGGATCCTCTATATAAGGAGAGCATGAAAAAAAGAGAGCAAAACACCACAAAATCAAATACAAACAATCCTAGTTTTGTAGCTATTTTAATACTTGGTTGTGTTTTTTTACCCTTTGCTTATATTCCTTTACTTTTTGCAATAAAGCTGCTAGCTTTCCCAAGTTCGTCTATTTTCTTTACTTTGCGCGTTACAACTACGTGTTTGTTGAATCGCTCTTGGAACAACCACTCTGAATCTGCATTGAGTTCGTTTTCACGTTCTCGTTCTCTTTTTTCCACAACAAGTATTATTTTATATTCGTAAGACTCGAAATGACAGATGGGTTTATGGATGGCATACGTAATTGGGCTACTTTTGGACTTGGGGAACTATGAATTATGTAATTAACTTGGAGAATTATCGTGTATATCAATATTAAGATAGAGTTCTTTTCTATCGAGGTACTATTTTCTTAACACATTTTTTTCTCACCAGGTTTATCACGGTGGAATTTTAACGAGCCTGGCGGTCGTAACCTCGCAAGAAAAAATTCTACACTAAGTAGGTTATAAATATTATTATTAATAAACTCTACTTATAAAAAAATATTAGTGAATGCTTCAACCCAAAATTTTCTTAAGTAAATCAAAATCTCTTACCTTTTGTACCAACTCTCATTAGTTCAAAAAAATTTAGTATGGTCATGGCACTAGTACCTACATATTTCTTAGATTAACTACTAAATACACATTGTGTTAGAAGTTTCATATTCAACATAATATTTTAAGACATTAAGTTTGTATGAATTTTAACTCGTCAACATACAATGACACGGAGTTCGTGTGTACAACAACAATAAATTTTCAATATTTGCATATTTCGTTTCTCAATTTTAGGTTTTATTGAATTGTCGTAGTGTGGTGTTGCCGTGTTGGTGGGCAACGCATTTTGTACAAGTACGTTGCTTTTCAAAAAAAAATTACAAGTAGTACGTTGCTTTCTGAGCAGAAGACTCTGAACATGGCCACCATGTGGGTAGCTGCCAAGTGGGCTCTTGGACTTGGTTTGGCAGTGGATAAAGTCCTCCTAGGCTCCTAGCTGCGTTAGTTGGTCATGGCTATTGTAAAATTTGGATTCCTGGCATTTACTTTGGAGTTGTTCTGGTCCATGGAGAAGATTTCTTTCTCCTTTTGACAGAAATCTCTGTGGCCTAGAATAAAGAAATGCAAGACAAGACAAGACGATGGTTTTTAGTATTATTGTCTCTTTCCCCGGTTTCTCAGTGTACACGTCGGACTACACCGAAAAAGTTTTTATGACAATTTTCACTTCAAGTTATGGAGCTATGGTTGATGGTTTGTGTTTGTGTTTTATTTTTTTTAGGGAAAAATACAGCACCTAGAACGTATATTCATATCAGGAAATCGGTAAATGGTAGGGTATCAAGTTCCGGAGGATGAAAAGAGAACCAATCCTGAGGAAGAGAACCAGTTCTACAAACCTTGCAAACTCAATCTACTACGAAGTTTTGCAATCCATTGGCTAGATTAAATTTACATGACTGTAGAGTAGATAAAAGAGCTCGGACATCGATCACTAAATTCTCTAATCTCCAAGAGACTTGGGGATCAGGATCCGTAAGAAGCATATGTGCCAGCTTGCAATCCGTCTCCACGATTGTTAGAATCGAGTGATGATTCGAGTTGATATTCTGAACAGTAGAGAGGATGGCTTGAATCTCAGCTTCAATCGGAGAAGAATCTGAAGTTAGATATGTCTGACCTTCCAAGAGAAGGCCTTCATGATTCCTACCAACTGAGGTAATTCCGGTGGGAGAATCTTGTCCGCACCAAGAAGCATCGCCGTTGAACTTCAAAGTGCCACCCGCCGGAGCGACCCACGAAGTCTGATTGTTGGCTAATCCTGGTGCACACGCACTTTCAGTTTTATGATTATACAAAACCTTGTGTACTGGACATTATATTTTTTTATGACAGTCATTATGTTGATAATAATGTTTCCTTATATATATTTCGAGATATGTGGATAAAAAGATCCGAAATCTTTCACAAAGGAGATTCTGGATAACCATATCCACTCTTTTACGCAAAAAAAGTCGTATTATGGACAAACCCTACCCGAATATATTAAGTCGTATCTTGCCAAGATACGAGTTTTTAAGCGTATTTTTGCTACGCAAATACTCGTATCTTGGTGACAACGAGAGAAAAAGTCGTATCTTGATTTCAAGATACGATTTTTTCCGGCATAGTCTGACGTGAATACCATTTATGAAAAAACTTTTATTTGGAGCCCCATTTTGGTAAATTTTTTCCATTGTAACACTATCTTGGTCAAAAATTATGTCCCTTTATTGATGTCATTCTTTCTATTTGAGAACTTCTTTCACGAAGTGCTGATTGGGGTTCAATCAGCACAACCAAACCAACTCGAATCTGGAAATCTCCTACTCGAATAGACCCTTTCGACGACGACCCTAAGCTTGCATCGTCTCGCCTTGGTCTTTAACCCGAATCTGATTCAATAGAAATCACAAGACTTTGTCCCCAACAAACAATCTGAAAGAAGAACTTAGAATTTGCTATCATGAATTGATAAGATTGTAAATTTTTCATAGCTATATGTAAACTATCCCAAGTGAATCAAACTAATTGTTGGAGCTATACTTATATACATGTCAGGTTAAGATTCTTGGAAGATATATAAACACCTCCAAGCACAGCTTCTATCAAAAGTGTACCTGCTCTGGCTGGGAATCGGTGACGAGAGAGAAATGATCACGCTCGTCACGGAGGAGCCATCGACCAATTTTGCTAGTCTATTCAGGGGATATCAAGAGGTCAGAATCCTATCAGCCCTAACAATCATTTACAATAATTCTTCCGACTATCACACTGAGATCAGCTTGCACATGAACATCTGAAACTGCTCCATCACTATGAGACTCGATTCCGATACTCCATTACGCTGCTGACGTGCGAATTTCCCTGCAGACATTCCCCCATGATCAGACTACCCTCTCCTGCAAGACCAAACACATACACTATGTAACCCGAACCCGTCCCACCGCTCGAGCAACACCACTCCGCCACTCGCTCAAAATTCAAGCAACACCAACTACCATACACTCATTGCCCTCTCTCCTGCCTCTCACTAAGAGAGGGGCTCACCTGCATCTTGAGGAGGAAGTTGATCCCGGAAGCGAGGTCAGCAATGGACCACTTCCCCAGGGTCTCAGAGTAGGCAAACCTAAGCATCTCAGACAGAGCGGAGATAATCTCCGCCTGGATCAACCTATGCGACACCCTATCGATCCCTAACCGAACGTCTTTCGCGTCATCGTCGTCGCCGGACTGTAGTTTCCAGTTCAACGTGTAGTACAACATGGCGGCTGCACCGGCCGCGGTGGCCATAGTTGCAGTCACCATGAAATTATACCTATTTTTGGAAAGCGACAGTTGCTGTTTTGGAGGTTAGTTAGACTTGTCCTTCGTAGGTTTTGGTTTAGGGTCGTTAAAAGATGTTCCACGGAATGAAAAAAAAAAACTTCGTTTGGTCTACGTGGGATCGGATTGTATTATTTTTTGGTGTAGTTTTGAATTCAATATCGTGAATGAACAAACATTTTTGAGGTACCGCCTTCATTTATAAAGTTTGATAAGAGAAAAAGACTATTTACCTAGTCGAATGTAAACCAATAGAAAAGTCAAACACTGGAGCTTGTTTTACATTGCAAGGGGGTGGGACGGCAGGTACATATAAGCCTTGATCAATTCATTTTGGGGAGGCACAGAAAGGCCTGAATATCCGAATACAGTTCAAGACGGAGTGAAAGCTGACAGTGATAACCAGGCATGCGAGCGATAAATCGGGCGTGCAGTTTTCCAAGGCTTTCCATCATCAAGGATCACGGGCTAAACGGAGTGCGATCATTGACGAGGCTGTCAGTCTCTTTCACTAATGGCGGTCAGGTGTTCGTCGATCTCCTCAGTAGACAAAACTCTGAACTCGGGGCTCTCTGCCCTCACCACTCCGACCTGCATGACATGAATGGTTGAGTGTAAATGGTTACACTGTAAATGAAGAACCCTAAATGGTGTATAAGAAATACATCTTTCTTGGGGCCCCAGAGGATTGAAGGTAAAGTTTTATACCACACCAAGTGCAGCTGAAAAGGAAAATTAGACTACCAGCTAGCATGCGGTTGATCCAAGGAAGAAACGCAGAGGTTGAACGTGGATTAGATGCAAGCCAAAAGGACACAGAATTTTGCGAGCAGAAAAGGTAACATAACAGACAAACAAGATCAGTACCTCAATCTCAGTGGCCTTGAAATCCTCCTGGAGAACCGATTGCAAGGCAGATATTGCAGTCTGCGGATCAAATAAACATGGTTTTGTTAGGAGAAAGTCACTGCTAAGTCTGAGAAATACGCTATGTGATCTTTTAGAACTAGATGTACTAAGAAAGTTAATAATGCAAATAACAGAGGCATGTAACACCATCCGCAGGTCACAACATCAATTCCGATGCTTATTAATGCCTTGGCATGACAGAGAATTTCACAGTACATTCATCCAAAGAGTAAACATTGACAATGGAACGACTGGTTATATGCATGACAGCATGTGAATCAACTTTTCTTCGAAACAAGAAAATACAAGTTACCTGAACAGTTTCCTCATAGGTGAATTGAGGATCATTCTTCATTTTCTTCTCCAAGAAATTGATTGCCTCTTGCTCTTTTAAACCAGCACTTGTAGCCTGCAAATACTCATTTTGAAGAACTACGGAACTGAAAACAAAATCTACAAATAAGAAAAGTTTGCCATTATATGCATGAATCTTGGAAATGGCATATCTATGTATGTACATGACACAAAATAATAATTTTAAAGGTTGCGGCCAACAAAGGCTTTTCTGAAAGTTCCTTTGCTATAAGTTGGCAAGGTTTAATTTCTATAATTTGACAAGGTTAATCTTACTACGTACACCACTTTTCAGGAAGGTTTGGAATTTCTTTTCACTTGGACAGTGATTAAAATAAAAGTGAAGCACACAAGTAAGAAGGCTCAAAAGTAAAGGATGGACTGCACACCTTATGCCCAAAGAAATGGCCAGCTGGGTCACATTTGTACAGTTTAGGTCCATTCTCATCATCGATGCCCAGAATCATAGCAACTTTCAATGAAAAGGGGAAGGAAAAATTAGGAATAAATTGCATTGTTATTCAGAATAGTTTGAGAAAGGGTGACGATAGCATGAATTTCAGCTCAGACAAAGCTCTATCAAGGAATGGAACTCATGACAAGTGGAAAGAAGGAGAGAAAATGTTACCGACTCCAAGGGGCCTCATGTATGCATGTTGAGTATAAACTTGTGACTTGTCAGCAATCCTGTAAATATGGCATACCAGCTTAACATCACTCTGTCATTGACGTGTTACTCTGTCATTGACGAGCATAATAGGAACCCAAGTGAGATGGGAGGGCCACAACACGACAATAGCTATTGAGATAGTAACAAAGTAAAGTTTGGTTCATTATGAGAGTACCATTTTGCTAACACATCTACTGGCATCTCATATCCATATTTGTGACGAAACTCAGCTGCTTCATTCCTTGCTTGTTGAACCAAGGTCCTGGCATCAGCTGGAAATGCAAAAAAATTGCAACTATTATTGAATTTCTTTTCGATTAAAAGAGTACAATCCGAGTCATGGCAAGCAATCCTCTAAATTTGAGCAGAAAATTATAAAGCGTGTTCCACTTATAAATTTTCTTATGATTACATGTTCACAGCTCATAAAACTATTCAATTGTCCTGCAAGCACAGACACTAAGCATGCCACACTGAAGATCAAAACACCAACCCTAACACATTGCCCACGAACCAAGAAGTTTCAATCAAAGTTAATGAAAGAGGACCATCCATGTAAGATTGCAAGCAAAGACAAACCTGTCATGCCAGTAGCTAGCAAACCAAGGTACTAAGACAAACCTGTCATGCCAGTAGCTAGCAAACCAAGGTACTTAGTAATGGGGAAAAGATGTGTAACACTTGTCTGGTCCAAAAGCTTGTCCTGTGATGCATTTGGAAGTCGAATTAAACCACGAAAGCCCTCCACTGAAAAAAAAAATACAAAAGGAGACCAGGAGAAGACACGCTTACAGGGACCTTCTTCTGAGTTACCACACACACCGAATCCTTCCCACAAACGCCAATCGAGGTGATCCCAGCAGCCTTCACTGCCTTGAATGCATACTCTACACATCCCATTGGGAAATAAAAACCAGAACAGTCACCACAAGACAGGAACCACACCAATCTACCAAACCACCTTAACACAAAAACTGTGCACCATCGAACACTGTATCTAGCTACTTATCAGCAGACAACCACTTCTCCGAAAACCCAACCATATTCACAACCTAATGCTAGCAAAATCAGCAATTCAGAATCGAAAGTCGACTCCACTCCGCCCACCACATCATTAGCCCAAGACCGCCCAAATGCGAATCCCGAAAAGTGAAGCACCACTAGGGTTTTGGACACTTCTAGAAAACCCTCCTTCTTTTTATCCTTACCTCTAATTACATTTTCTTCCTCAATCTTCAAAGGTCCCGAGTTCGAGCTATACAAGATCTAACAAACCTTAAGCTTCGAAACAAATCCCAAAAACCCAAAAACCCACGAATCTAAAGCAGCTAAAAAGGCGAAATCTTTGGACAATAAGGGGAAGGAACCTAGGGTTCTGAGACAGAGGGAAGAAGCTTACCAACTTGGAAAAGGCGGCCCTCCGGGGAGAAGATAGTGATGTGACGATCGTACCCTCCTCCACTTCCTCTACTCATTCTTCTTCTCCTCCTCCTCTTCGACGCCCTTTCTCGTAATTGGAAGATTTTGGGGATTTTTCGATTTCTTTTTTTTTTTTTGGGAAGCAAAGAAGATGACCTGATTGGGCTTTAGTGGGAGGGAGAAAGAAAGTTATATATGGGAAGAACTAAGAAGGCTTTGGGAACAAGAAAGAGAGGAGAGTGTGTTTTCGGGTAAATTTATAGAATCGGTCACTTTATTTTTGTCTAGGTTGAATTTGGTCACCAGATTTTTGTTCGTCTCAAAGTGAACAAAAAAATGTGCTCATTAGTTATGCAGCCTAGCGTGACTATATTATAATTCGATAAAAAAAGTTCTACCAAATTAAAATTTTTAATTAGTCAAATTATTCAGATATTAAAGTAGTTAACACAAAAATAATCTGCCGTATTAGTCTTGAAATGGGTTATTCTAAAAAAAGGGAGATTTTATAATTGTATAATTTCTAACTCGGTCAAAGAAATAGAAAAGTATTGTTATTTCTTTTCTTTTTTTCCTTCCGTGGATACTCTGTCCTTACAAATTATCTGTAATCGCATATAAAGAAGCCTAATGAAGTGGAAAACAAAAGTAACCAATGAAGTATTAAACTGTGGTTAGTGCTAAGATTTTAAAGTTGATAAATTTGGATCCGACTTTTGAAACAATCAAGAACAACGAGTGGAAGACGTCTCTTACGATTTGCTGACCGGTCCTCGACTCTTTTTTAAGATAATTTTTTAACCATAATTATAATCGTTAAACTTTGAATTTTTTTAAATTAATACATTTTTTATGTCATTAGACTAAATGTCCGTTGACCAGTCTCGGATTTTCATGTGTGCAAAAGACTAAAGTGGTAGAAGCACGATAGTTGGTACAAGCTAGAATCATTTAAGCAAGTTTTAAATTTTAATCTTACAAATGTAGGAGAATCGTCTTTTAAATAGAACCCAAACCGAAACAATAAATTCACCAAGTAGAAGCACCTCACTGTGTTGGGCTAATTATCAATGTTGGGTTTGGGTTCGGTTGTTACCTTGGGCCGAGTTTAGATACATCGTCCGGCATCTTGAGGGGACTTGGTTGGAATCTGACATCCGGTCGTGAATATCCTCACACGTTTTGGGGAAAATGAGAGGTGGTGATTTTTCACAATGCTTATGAAAATGGACCAGAGAACGAATTGGATTTCTCTCCCTTTCTTCATGGTTCAATCGGTTAGATAGTCGGTCCAATTAGAGGTTTTTAAAATAATTCTATCATTTATTATATTTTGAATTATAATTTTCAATAATTATAAATATGCTTTATTTTTTGTGAGAATAAATATGCTTTATTGTTGTTGCAAAGTTTATGAGTTACATATCTCAAAATTTTAATGAAATCTTTTTTAATATAAAAATTTTAAAAAGTTTTTTGGCGAGTTTGATCTAGACCGGTCAATTCAATCGTCCTCCAAATTATTGTGTGAAAGTGAACCGTCTTAGTGTCGGGTCGTGGTCTGACTAATCCGATTGCTAGTCAAATCGTAATTTTCCTAAACTTTAATTTGTTATGTAGGTAGACGATAATAAGTTGAAGGAATTTGAATCTCCATCTTCTTGTTTCTTCAAAGAGAATTTTAATAAACTTGATTAATTCAAGTTGAGAATGACAATTATATGAAACCACGAGGGATGTTAGAATAAGACTAAATAGTTTTCCCGCTTTTCAATTCATACAAGTATAATTTCACACACTTTCACTGATTTTTTTTATAAGTCACACTTTCACTGAATTAGAAGAAAATAATTTTCTCCCTTCCGATTTATTTTTTCACCTACTTTATGGGGAAGACTTCATATTTGGGTATAGTTAGTTTAAGGTCGAAAATGGATATAAAATAATAATTGAAGGGAATTCCCTCGACCGTGTATACAAAGTTACGACTGCATGTTTCATTACATAATTAAGTTTGGTGCTAAGCGTGATGCTTTTAAATACTTGCTAAAACAAGTTAGGCATCTGACCTAATTAGTTAATTTAAGACATCGATACCTCGTTCTCTACATTTACATGAATTGGCTTTTCCAGCCAATTAAAATAAGATGACTCTAAAAAAAAAAGCCAATTAAAATAAGATAAGAAATAAAGATAGTCACTCGATTTTCTCTCCCCCATTACAAGAACAAACTCCTTTCCTAGCGATGACCCCATTGTTTTGATTTATTAGCGGAACAACTACTAGCAAATGTTTTGAAATGTGATTAAAAAATTGGGTAAATTACTCTCAGGCCCCTGGTGTTTGGTATATTTAAGACTCACCCCCTTGTATTCCGATAATCGATTAAAAACTCCCCGAGGTTTGGTTTTATTATACTCTCAGGCCCTTTGGTGATGTCAGCGATCAAGATATTATTATTTTATTACTAAAACGACCATTATACCCTTGATCCGGTCAACTATAACCTCGGTCCGGTCAACTATAACCTCTGGTCATCTTTCCGGGGAACAAAATTTTTCCGGCAACCAAAAATCAAAATCGAAATAAAAAATTCACACCTCTACCTCCTCTTCTTCTTTGGCCTCGTCGAGTCAAGTCTGTGATCTCCGGCGCCCACCCCTTCACCTTAGAAGATGATGACATCGTCGAGCCCGTCCCGGCGCTGCCTCCATCGCTGTCGTTGACTCAGTTGGAGGGTCACCATCGGTGGAGCCCTCTAAATTCATCGGAATCAGAAAATTAGAAACCCAGCTCCTTCGTTGAACCCGCTTCAAAGAGGGAGCAGGTCGACGACGGTCGATTGGAACCCACCTCAAGGTCGACGATGCTCAGTTTGAGGGTTCGTCGTCGTCGTCCTAAGACCCCCCGATTGGAGCTCGCCTCGAGGTCGACGACGGTCGGTTGGAGCCGCCTCGAGGTCGACGATGCCCGGTTTGAGGGTTCGTCGTCATCGTCATCGTCCTAAGACCCCGATTGGAGCCCGCCTCGAGGGAGCAGGTCGACGATGGTCGGTTGGAGGGTTCGTCGTCGCCGTTGTTTGCCAGACCAAGGTCTCCATGGCAGTCTCGTTCGTGACGGCGATCTCGACTCCACGAGACGAACTCGTCGGCCTGACGTGAGAGTTGATGTTTATTTTATTATTTTTTAATTAATTTTTGTAAGAGTATATTAGTCATTTTACAAGAAAAAATGATTGATGATGTCAGCGAGGGGCCTGAGAGTGTAATAAAACCAAATCTTGGGGAGTTTTTAAATCGATTACCGGAATACAGGGGGCGAGTCTTAAATATATCAAACATCAGGAACCTGAAAATAATTTGCCCTAAAAAATTTTCCAATATTTAACACAGGTGTTCCTAAAAATGTAAACTGGAAAACTTGTTAAGCTAAAATAATTTTCTTCAATAAATTGGAACTTTGTTGTTTCCAATCTCTTACCGTGCCTTTTGGAGCATGAAAGTCGGGGATCATAACTGAGCAGAAGCAAAAATCTAGCATAACGTGATGCTTTAGATATATATAACATAATTACAAAAAATCATGCGTTTATTTGTTTAGATTATCGTAGCTGCAATACTAATGAGTTCGTTTATAAGTTACAATATTGATGACTTTGTTTATAAGTATAAAAAATTTATTTATCTATTATTTTAAAGTTTAGAATTTGATATGAAGTTTCTAATATATCAAAGTAGATTAATCACATATTTATTATTGTCTCAAATCACTCACATTTCATCACAAATTTGGCCCAAAAGTTTTGGTTTGAGCCTTTGAGGGGCTTCTTTATGAATATTAAAATATATTTCTTACCCATTGTTTTATGGTTTTTGGTTGAACAAACATTATACCATTTTTCATAAATTTTTGTCAAAATTTATAGATGTAAATATTACGATGGCACTGATACGTCTCATTACCATAAAATTTCATATTAATATAAGGTAAACCATTGGCATGTCAAGTCAATTGACAACAACTAATCCATAAAGGTACTAAAGTCTCTTTTTTTTAAGGAAAATAAAGGTATTAAAGTCTTAGACAACTGATTCTTTGTAGGTCCAAGATCGGTTCAGAAAATAACATGAATACTCCGAGAGGGATTCTATGTTCCCCGTAAGACGTGACCCTTCAATAATGTCGTGATTTCAACATTGCTATGCATCATTTTTTTTACGCCACCTAAGATAATAGATAAAAACTCATCGTAATCAAATGAGAAGCACTATCAAGTACCTAACCCAAAATATCCCCAAGAGACCCCATGACCGTAATCAAACTATAATCGCACCACGGTAAGGTAAATTTGTATGAAACCCCTAAAACAATATTTACTCTAACCCACCAAAAACCCAAGACTTGCGAGATCATGGATTTTAGATTTTCCGTTTCCCCGCCTCGCGTCCCTTATTTGTTGGAGAATAGTCCGATCATCTGCCTCACATGTCATGCCCAATTGCACCGCCATCTCGAGCATACGCTTTGCAAGGGCTGCCTCCCTTTCTTCATCTCACTGTGCTATAGCCTTGTCTCGCCCTTCGATTCCCGCTGTTGACGGCAAGATGGGTACCTCCAAACACGGAGCTCAAATCATGATACTTCGCGCATGAATCTTTGTTAGGGTTGCGGCTTTGCTAGTCCGTTTTCTTGTCCGAGAGCTAGAGCGCGAAGGAGTTTGCAAAGGGGCTTTCCCCTTTGCACTCTTTAAGGTTGGAACTTTCGCAATGGAGGCTGCCACAGAACCAACATCAAGAAGATGCTCAGCAGCTGCTGCTGATATACGAGAAATTGACAAGCAATTAAACACGCAGACAAATAGTATAGTGGATAAGTAGGGTTTCAAACTAAGAGTTGGAACACGAAATCTAAACAATCAATTATGCTTAGCGAGAGAATTAAAGGTTGTAAAGGTTTACAAGTAAGTAAACAAAATTAAAAACACAAATAAAAGAGTTGTGAATCAAATAGAGACAAACGAGTACGATACCCTATGGATTGACTACCTATGACGAGATTATGGTTCTTGAGAAGCTCTAACTAGTACCCGGAGTGTTCTAGTACATCCCCCTAACGCTTTCGCTCGCTCATTAGATAGATAAAACTAAGATAACAAAGACCTAAGTTACTAATTAACGCTTTCACTCATCAATTAGACTTAGAACTATACCAATCCAAATTATGAAGATTCCTCCTAGCGGGTTATTTTTACGATATTAAGACATCTCATTAATACCTAAGAACAAGCTAATTGGTTTATTCATCAATTCGAGTACCTTTTGGTCCACTCTTATCAACTATAATCACAACCTAAGTGATCAAGTTAGGTTAGGCATTAAGTTTACCAATTAACAACTAATGCGCAAGATATTTGAAGTATAAACTTACATAGATAATCAATCACATATTAGGACATCGCACTCTAAAGAGATTTACTCGCTTAGCATGGCAACAAAGCAAGAGAAATTAATAGAAAATATTATAACGAAAAGCATAAGGGTAGGGAAAGAGAAGGCTTAGTCATTGGAGCAAGCCTTGCCAATCTCCTCCATGAAACTAAACGAAATTCTGACTTTATTGATCTCCAAAAGGCTGCCTCAAAGTCGCAGAAAAAAGTATATGTAAAACCTACGAGTTAATGGCCTTATATAGCCAAACGTCTAGCTAGAAAATATAAAAACCTAGAGGAGGTTTAACCTAAACAAGATATCTTTCTAGCCAAGTAATGCGTAAAAATAATATAACTATAGTCATAAGGCCAAAACAGGAGGCCAAAAGTCGAATATATCTGAAACGGGCCGAAATCTCGACTAAATAAGAAGTCTGAACGAAGCTGTCATCGGGGACCTAGCGGCCGCTGGATCAGCAATTCTCGGACAATCTGTAACTCTCCCCCAGCAAGGGCCAGGTGGGTAGCGGCCGCTGGGCTGCCTGCTCCTTGTCCAAGCCTTCACATCCTTTCATCCATGCCCCAATCGCTCCCAAACCGCTCCAATTACCTACAAAAACACATGGCAAACAGTAGACTCCACGACTCAAATACATACGAACGACAAAAGACTCTACTGGACATGGCAAAACGAACGAAAACATGATTAAATACATACAAAACATACGACAAATACTTGAGTGATTGCACACTCATCACCTGCACAAGCAACCAAAATGACGGGCAGCTCAACCTCCACAGAGGCAGACCCAACAACAACATATTATTGCACAGAAGCAGAAGCTGCAGCAGGAACAAGCTTTGAGTTATTAAGTAAGCAACTTGTAGAAGGCAGCTTGTAATAAACATGCCCACCGCCAGCAGCGATATGCAGCTTTGCAGAGCAAAAAGCTGCATCGATGCAAAGCTGGGTGATTTCCATATCAGAAGCCGCAAGAAACCTCGACACACGAATGGTCCTGCAGTCATTTGGAGGTGCATTACCGCACACAACCTCAACAAAAGGTGAACCTGTAACAGCTTAGAGTTACTCACTAACTCCACTATCAACCTCGCAAGCAAGCACTCTGAAAGCAGAACCAGAAGGGCCAACTTTAACCACCACGTCCACAGAAAGCAGAGGTTGCAACACCTCCACACCAGCATCCTCCTCCGAGGCAACAAGGATATGTAGCTGCTCACAACCTTCACTCTCAACCTCGCAAGCAAGCAATCCAGATGGTTGCTATTGCAATTGCACTAGGAAATTGTGAATTTTTTTGTATAGTCGAGTGGCAAATGACCCTCTAATTTTATTCATCGACTAGCTCATAGTAGTACAAATCAAATACATCAGGTCAAGTTAATCCTCTTCAAGTCATCCAAATACATATTTAAACAGACTAAAAATAAAAAATCAAACATTACATAATCAAAAGCAATCAATAATGCGTACTTGAAGAGAACATCAGCTATACAATTACCCTCTCGCCAGTTAAATAGAACCCGCATTTCCCACTCGCGTGATAGCAACTCTTGTGATCGACGGATGAGATTGGACAAGGGGTGAACATGATCGATATCACAATAACACACAGTACAGCGAGAGCCAAATCAACCTCGTCAGAAATATCATGGCCCAGCCAACTCAAGGCACATAACTCTGCCGCTGGTGAGGTGCAATGTCCGACTCCCTTGACAAACTCGCAAAACCAATGTTCGCCAGTGTCTCGGATGACCTGATGATCCTGCAAATGATCAAGGAAATTGTAGATACACTAAATGAAAATAGTGGCATATAATACTAATAAGAGTCGGGTGGGTGTAGTAGAAGGTTTAAATTTTCTTTTAAAAATGTATTCAAGTTTTATAAATAAGAAAATCGTTTACTAAATATCCAACTCTACTCAACTCAATAAACTTTGATTATAATAAATGACGCGTGTAGCTGTATAGTGTCTCCATTATCGCACCTAATCATGACACTTTGACTACTTTTAATTAATTAACGGCGATTGCCCGACCACAAAAATTAAATTAATCAACCGAATTTATCTTATTGTTCTTTCGTGTCAGATTCGTTTTGGCTAGGGGCATCGTAGCACCGATCATCATGTCACATGATCCTACTCTGCCCCAATTATATGTCATTTGGACCGCATTCCCGTGCTAAACATTCCGATTAAGTTATAATAATTCAAATTTAGTTATCGAGGTTTAACATTTATGTTATTCAAATTTAACATTAAGTTTTTTTATTATAATGAAATTATTAATTAATCTAACTAAGTATTATTTATTCACCCATCTAAATACGTGGAACTTGTTGGTTCACAACTTTAATTTATTTGTCCATGGATTGATGAACCGCAGGTATAGTTGACTCTGCACATGATGTATTTGGAGTTCATACTGGTGAAGTTTTCTATTAGAAAAAGAGTCCACGCTTGCGTTGTACTTTTTTTAGAAAAGAACTCAATACAAGAATTCACGTTATTTTAGAAAAAAATAGGTTGCACATTAGAATTTTTGTAGGCAAGTTCAAAATCTAAATTTAAAGTGGTATTGTATTTAACGTAATTATAAAATGTGTTAAATAACTTGCAACAATCAACGTGGAATTCAACTTAATTAGATATACAAGTTGCTGAAGTCAACAACAAAAAATAGAAAATATGATTTTGCATTTTTTCATAGTAAAATCACTTTTTGGTATTTATATTATGATAATGTTATATATATTATCTACTTGTCGTAACTTGTAACAGAATATGTAAGATTATTAATTTATTTAAAATGGTAATTATTCCATTCATTTTAAGACTCGGTTAGAGAACAAAATTCTGAAATATTGTCATTAAATCGTGTTAGCTATTCTAATATCATTTTCTCTTATAATTTAAACATTAGTTCAACCTGTAATATGAAAGTATCTCTTGTTCTGTGATCCAATAGGAAAACTCCATGGAGTTGATCTATTCGTGCCAATCGACGGTGAAATTTTGCACGTCCAACAAATATAAATCGGGCTGAACAGCACTTGATCACAGCCTAGAAATAAAAAGTTTCGCCCTCGACAAGTCCCATCCCCAACAAAATCAATCACGTGGTCCCCCGACCAACTTTTTTGGTCCTTGTGATTTGAGACTTATTAAATTGTCAGCTTATAACTTTGTAATTTAGTCGGCCGAGATCCTCTACGTTAGGGATGGGGGCAGATTCTATGGGGACAAGGCTAATCTCCAAATTTGGGGACTAAAAGGAAGATTGTGGCAATTTAGGTATTAACAAAATAATTAAGGGTAAAATTGGAAAACTAATAAAAATAAAAGAGGAGATAGAAAATTAGCTGGCACACTTTTTATGGAAAGACTAAAAAGGTAAAAAAAATAAATAAACCAATCTCACGTTAAAAGAGGAAGGGATTATTTCTCTCTCTCATTAAATTATTGTCAATTTCAAAAATTCTACCACCTACCAGATTATTATTTTTTAAATAAACTCAAAAAACCAAAAAACGAAAATACAATAGAAAACCAATATCAGTACGTACTCAAACCAATATCAGTACGTAAAACCAATATCAGTACTTACTCAAACCAATATCACTACGTACTCAAACCAATATCAGTACTTACTCAAACCAATATCATTACGTCTGAAAACCAATATCAGTATAGACTAAAACCAATGTCAATACGTACTAAAACCAATATCAGTTCGTACTCTAACCAATATCAGTACGTACTCAAACCAATATCACTACGTACTCAAACCAATATCAGTACGTACTCAAACCAATATTATTACGTCTGAAAACCAATATCAGTACAGACTAAAACAAATGTCAATACGTACTAAAACCAATATCAATAGGTAATCAAATCAATAACAAGATGTACTCAAACCAATATCAATACATACTCAAGCCAATATTATTAGCGATTGAAACCAATATCAGTACAGAGTAAAACCAATATCAATACATACTCGAACCAATATTATTACAAACTAAAACCAATATCATTACATACTCAAACCAAACAAAAGAGATTACGAAAACCAATATCAATACTGTAGAAAACCAATATCACTACTGTAGAAAACCATTATCACTACTGAAGAAAACCATTATCACTACTGTAGAAAACCAATAACACTACTGTATTCTCCTTCCGTCGTTTCTTCTTCTTCACAGACAGCAAGCGGCGGCGGTACTCCAGGCGACGGACGAGCGACGGCGAGCACGTCTCCTCTAGGCACGGCGCGGGTTCGTGGGCTCTCTCCCCGAGCTCTCTCTCTCCGCGAGCTCTCTCTCTCTCCTTGACGGCTCCTTCTTCTTCCGCCGAGCTCTCTCTCTCCTCGATGGCGGGATGACGCCGGGCAGCAGCGGACGGGACTCGGCCAGCAGACATGAGGAATTTTTAATGGAGGAGGGAGAGAGAGAAAAAGAAGAAGAAGAAAAGGAAGAGATGTGGGAGAGATGGTGGGTTGTGTTTAAAAAAGTTTAAATAGATGGGGTGGAAACCCTAGTTGGTATGGGATGGGTAAAAAGTCAAAAGTATCCTTGATAGATTAATGGCCCTTGGATTTGCAGATATTGTTTTAAAATTAAATCTGACGGCCTATATCTAACTCCCCACCTATGGACAATATTTATTTAATCCCCACTCAATCCATCCTCTAGGGATGGCAATGGGTAGGATAGGGTATTGACAGAACCCTACCCATACCCTAGTTTTTTTGGATGGACTTATACTCTACCCTCGACCCTACAAATTTTTTATTGTTAGATTCATACCCTACCCTCCTGGAGACCTAGGGTCTGCAGGGTCTGACCCTTTAATGTTCTGCATTTTGATAATTTTTAATCAAAACTTAATTTTTATATAAAATTTAAATAAATTCAAGACATCTACTACGTTACACATCAACATTCAATAGAAAATTGATGAAACATCAAATTTTGCAATTTAATTTCAATAATCCGAGATTTTTTTTAGAGTTTGAAGTACATAAACAATTCAACAAAAGAAAAATATAGCATATCAGCTTCTAGTGATCCATCATTCACGACATCTTCTAAGCTAGTTGCGGAATAACATAATAAATATGTTAAAGTTAACTGTAAAGTATATTATATATATTATCAATACGGTCTAACAATGGTCTAACTAGAGTCTAATTAGGGCAGAGTATAAAATATGGTAAAAATATAAGGGTAGGGTCTGACCCATATGGTCTAGCTATGGATTCATACCAACCCTAGACCCTACCTCTAAACATGGACCCATACCCATACCCTATTCTAGACCCAGTCAAAGTCAACATACCCTAGACCCGTAGGGTAAAGATAGGGTCTGACCCTCAGGGTAAAGATATTTCTGCCATCCCTACTCTACGTTTCAGGGACCATAACAGAATTTTATGTTGTCCTATGCCATTCTTTAATTTTATTGACCGTATTTTCGGTCCAAAATCTTTTCAGCGCGATAATTATAAATGATTAGTATCTGAATGACGCTAATTTACTTTCTATTAAGTTTTAACATAAATACGTCAAATCCAGATAAAAATATCAAAGTGAAATAATCATTCGGTAACTGAACTATGTGTAGGAAAAATCGAATGAGACATTTAGCATAGAGGCTATCAGGGGCGGAACTAAAAAATTTGGGGAGTGGAGGCAATATATCTTTTAAAAAAAAGTTCAACGTATGTAAATTATAATTACAATATTTATAATTGTCCTCTACGATTACTCATGCGTTGAAATCGCTCCATAATAGCTACATTGTCAATACAATCAAATACGTCTTTCTCGATATATGTAATTAAACAATCAGCTAGCAATAGATCTCCCATCTTATTGCGAAGATGATTCTTCAAAATATTCATGGCATAAAAAACTCTCTCAACATTTGCAGTCGCAACCGGTAATATCAAAGCTAATTTCAGGAGCCGAAATACCGTATCATAAATGAGATCTCTCTGTGTTTGCACCAACTTCTGAGCCAAAATATCGAACATCTTTATATCATAAAATTCATCATTAGATCTTATGTCAGCAATATAATTATTCAACTGACTATCCAGTGTCAAGATATCCAATGACGAAGCCTACCATCATTGCCCAATATGTTCGGTATCAGATAAAAAATAGAGTTCTAACCAATTAAGAATTCGAGACAAAACCTATCAACTAGTCCAAACCCTAATCTAATAGAAATAATGCAAACAACATGGATAGATATCATATACGTGACCATTTAATCAAAGAAAGAAGAAAATGTAACTCACCCTATTCCAAGTTGACCCCCAAACGCGTTCCGGTCTGCTTTGGGTTGGACGTTCCGTTTCTTTCTTTTTTATTTTTTTGAGGGAACTCTAGGATTGATTCCTTATGTGAGGAGGAATTGCAATTCAAAATATAAAACTGGTGATTCTATTCAGAAAGAGAATAGAACTCTTTTGCACATGGTTAAATTCTATTCGAACTCGATAACTTGTTTGACATTTGGAATACACACTTTCTTGGACCCGACTAGTATATGATAAGTCGGTAATGAGCCATTCTAGTTTTAATTTTTAGGTTGATTAATTTTTTAGTGGGGTCAATTTTTAATTTTAGTGGGGACATATATTAAAAAATACATATAGTTATTAAAAAAAATATTAAATGTAGCTCCGCCCCCGGAGGCTATGATTACAGCAGGAAAATTATTTTCTACGTGGGATGAGGATACCTCATAATTTTTAAAGTTTTTTGGAGCAAAATGATAGAAGAAAATAACGTCGATATTTAGGAGAATTGCGTCAAAAATATTACCTATCTAATAACGTATGTTATCTTTTGTCATTTTTAGTAGAATTGTATGCTTAACGGGATAAGTGCATCGATCCTCTATTCACATAAAACGCCAAGTACTAAATTGGAATAATCCCCTCGGACCCCATTTTCTCCCTCTCTTTTACCCAACAACTTTTCAAATATAAATAAACCGATCCCCACCTGTCTTTCCTCGTCCCTTGATCTTTCATCTGATTCTCTCTCTCTCTCTCTCTCTAGAAATGGCGTCGGAGTTCGAGACGGCGGTGTCGTACGGCCTCGAGCTGTCCAAGAGAATCTACTACGGGAAGGAGCCAGTCCCCGTGCCGCCGCAGCTCCAGGCGATGCTCAAGTCCCCGTCGGCGCGGGAGTCCTCCTCCCTCCCCACCGCGGCGGCGGCGTACGCGGTGGTCCCGGAGCCGGAGGCCGTGGACAACCCGGACGTCCCGAGCTACCAGCCGTACGTGCACGGTCGGTGCGAGCCCCCGGCGCTGGTCCCGCTGAAGATGGCCGGGCCGGTGGGGCTGGAGGTGGAGTGCTGGCTGGATCAGGCGCGCGTGACGCTCACCGCCAGCTGGCGCGTGCACTGTATCAAGGCCGGGAGGGCCTGTGCGTGCCGTATCGCTGTCCCCTTGGGCGACCAGGTTGGTCTTCGTAGTTAGTTTTTCTGTTGGGAATGGATTCTTGTTTCTATGAATTTCAACCTTTGATAGGTAAATTTTCTTTATTCATTTATATTAATATAGTATATATAATAGTTTTACAAAGGTGTCCCACTACCCATGTGGTCCCAAACATCTACCCGAATATTGACTCCCCGATACAATTATATCGAACTTGTAGCTGAAGATTTATTAAAAATTTTATTGTTGCAAAACCTAATAGAAAAAATGACAATAGAGAAAAAAAATTTGATAACATCGATACAATAATTAAATTTTATCAGAATAACAATCATCGTTGGGATCATAAAAGTGGCAACTGTATTTTGTTAGTTAGAATCCGAAATCTCTTATTAAGTTAAGACGATAAGTACTATTTATGAAAAAAAAAGATAGTTACTGCTTTTTTTTAAGGCTAATTACTGTTCTTTTGATATACGTGTTTGTTGGTAGTCCGAATTATTAGAAATGCCATTGTTATAATTATAATTAGGAATAAAATCAAATAAACATCTCTACTATCCCAAAAGATTTACATAAACTATTCTTTTTTTATAAGTAAAATTGTATTACTCCTCAAGAAAAATCACAAAGATAGTTACAACCAAATACTTACAATATTAATAGAACTATATAGAAATTTATCAAAGTAACCAACTTGATAAATACTATCCAGGTCCCTAAGCATGCTTGTTTACATAAGCCATGTACTTAAAAGTGGTTCACATAACTTCTGTACTTTTTCAAATGGGTCAAATAATATCCTGAAACTATTTTTCTGGTCACCGGCGATACCTCATTAGTTTAGATGGCGTCTATGTCATCTTAAATATGCCACGTTATCTTTATTTTTTTACTGTATTATTTAACCCATTTAAAAAAGTACAATGATTATGTGAACCACTTTCAAATACAAAAAATTAAGTAAACCTTTTAAACAGTTTATTTGATCTTTCTTCCTTATAATTGTTATCTTCGTCAATATCATAGTTGTCCTTATCATCGTCGCGGAGTGATTAATGATTTAAGAAAGAAATAAGGACGCAGATAATTTAATGTCAGAGTGTGAGTAGTACGGGCGATGGGCTTGGTGGGTTTCTAAATTAATGAACAGATAAACTAGGACCATTAAAACTTTGGGCCCAATTTTGCTTGTAGTAATTCCGGGACAAATGACAATAATTGAACTACGCGTGTCTCAAAATTTTCTGATTTGGACCGACACTCAAGTTTTAATTCTCTGCAATATTTGACGTGGAAAAAAATGTTGCTTGAATCAAAATGTGGCTGAAATTTGGTCCGGGATTTTTTGGGTGGATTTCTAACATCAAGATGTATTCAATTAATAACTTTTCAATCAATAAATACTTAGATTAACTGGTAAGGGAGTTGCTCTAGCTTAACCAAGGTCTCGGGTTCGAGTCCTTGGGAACGCAGTAGTGTTAAATACTTGTTGAGAAAGCTTTGCCACCTTTCAAAAGTCCTACCCTGCTCGAACTTAGATTAGTCGATCTAATGAGCCAGATACTTAGTGGTTAGAAACCAAAAATTAATAACTTTTCAACGTTTCTTAAATTCATGGAAAACTTTACACAGTTTATTTTTTCTTTATTGAATTGGTGGTTAAAATATTCACACTTGTTCGAAAAAAATGTAAAGAAATTGAATCCACTTTCAATGGAGCTCGAATGAGCTAAAGGAAAAAAGTGGAGGAGGAACACGAGCAAGGAAATATTTTGGGAACTCACTTGTATTCACAATTAAATTGGTGAGTAGGGTTACATGAGTAGCTACTTATATACTGGCTGAGAAAAGTGTAGTAAGTACTCTTCTGAGCTGCTAATAAACTACTGGGACTAAAAAGAACTTTGTACAAAAGACAAATGGGTCATCATCAGTTCATAACGGCCTGGAGAAATCATCCTCGAATCTCATGCAGCATATTCCCTATCTATTTTGTCTGCTGCCAGCTGACGTGGAGGAAGAGGCTAGAACCTTTTTTCCGGTGTCACGTGAGTGACTTATTCCTCCCCGTGACCTACTTGTGGGCTTCATGGGCTTGTCTGATAATTTGATCCTTGAAGCCTAGAAGTTCTTGTTTGAAGGAACGAAAGGTCCGATTGCAGCAAGGAGTTGATCTCCTCGCTTAATCTCTTCAAGATCTTCATCTGCCTCAGTAATCCTCCTGATGTTTAATAGCCCCTCGCAAGCTGGACTGTGTATACTGTACAGACCAAGCTTGGAAATGTGAGAATAAAACTGAGAAGGTGACAGCGGCTTGGTTAGAATGTCGGCGGTTTGACAAGCAGATGGCACATAGAAGATCTTCACAAGTCTAGATTGCACCTTTTCTCTGATCAAATGGCAATTTATTTCAATGTGCTTTGTTCTCTCGTGGAAGACCAGATTCTCTGCCATTTGAATGGCTGACTTGTTGTCGAAAAATAGTGAAGCCAGTAAAGAAATTATAATATGCAGATCATTGAGCATGTAGCTTAGCCACTGGATTTCACATCCGAGTGAAGCCAATGCCCTATATTCAGCCTCGGAGGAGCTCCGTGAGACTGTCTGTTGCTTCTTGGACTTCCAAGAAACTAAGGAATTCCCTAAGTAAACACAAAAACCTGTTACTGATCTTCTTGTATCGAGGCAAGCTCCCCAATCAGCATCTAAAAAACCTGTCAACTTGAGCCCAGAAGTAGCAGGGAAAAATAAACCCAATCCAGGATGTCCCTTGATGTACCTTAAGATCCGATGCATTGCCTTTTGATGGAGAACTAAAGGATTGCTCAAAAAATGACTTAGCTTGTGCGTGGCAAAGCAAATATCAGGACGAGTGTTGGTCAAGTACAATAACTTACCAATCATCCGCCTATAATTAGATGAATCAGTGACACCTGGGGACTCCGCATCTGCTGTCAATTGCAGATTATGCACCATAGGTGTCTTCATTCTCTTGTTATTGTGGAAATCTGCATCTTTAAGAATGTCAATAGCATATTGTCTCTGGCAAATATGAATGACAGTTGTTGATCGAGCCACTTCCATGCACAAGAAGAACTTCAGGTGTCCTAAATCTTTTATCTTCAGCTGATCATTCAAGAAATTCTTGATTGCTTGAATCTGTCCTAGATCATTTCCAGCCATAATGATATCGTCTACATAGACCAAAAGGCAAGTGAAAGAATGAGACTTTCTTAAAAGAAATATGGAATAGTCTGATTTGACTTGTTCAAAACCAAATACAAGCAACAGCATCGATAATTTTTCAAACCATTGTCTGCTCGCCTGTTTCAAGCCATACAAAGGCTTATTTAACTTACAAACTCTATTGTTACCAGAAGGAGAGAGACCAGGTGGGAGCTGCATATACACTTCCACGTGTAAATCACCACGTAAAAAGGCATTATTCACATCAAGTTGCTCTAGGAACCAATTTATGGACATATCCAAGAAACACACATCTTCGAGCTCTAGGGACAAATTTATGGGATTTAGGTAGGGAAGCTGCATAACATAGGCAACCGAATATCCTCAAATGATCAAGTCTAGGGAATTATTGGTAAAGCAACTCATACGGAGTTCTATTGGACAAAGAAGAAGAGGGTGTAAGATTAATGAGATGGACAGCGTGAAGTATCCAGCAACTCCAGAATTTAAGTGGAAGATAGGCTTGAAATCTAAGAGCTCTAGCCACATTGAGAATGTGTTGATGCTTTCGCTCTACTCTCCCATTTTGTTAAGGAGTATAAGCACAAGTAGACTCATGTATGATCCCTCGATTATGATAGAAATCATGCATAAAAAATTATGTCCTTTGATCAGAACGAATCTGTTTTACATGAGTTAGAAATTGTGTCTCGACAATATTGCAGAAATTCTCCACATGAGTAACTACTGCAGACTTTGTTTTGAGTAAGTAAACCCAAGTAGCTCTAGAAAAATTATCTACAATGGTTAGAAAATAAGTAAAACTATCATATGAAGCTATGTAATATGGTCCCCAAACATCCACGTAGACTAAATCAAAGCATTTAGCTGCAACATTAGAACGAGAAGGAAAAGATAATCTCTTGTGTTTAGGTAGATGACAGCTATCACAAGGCACAGTCATATCAACTGTGATATCGGGACAAAATTTCTTAAGTGCTAGAAGTTTAGAACTAGGAACATGACCTAGTCTACAATGCCAAGTGTTGAGAGTATGAGGCAAATAGTTGGTGCTCACAGCTGCTAGATTGGTCACGTGTCTGGGTGAGGTTTGTGTATAGAGGTAGTATAGGCCATGTCTTTTCTCAGCAGTTCCAATCTTCCTCCCCTTGATATGGTCCTGCATAACACATTCAGCAGATTCAAAGATCAGTGAGATGGACAAATCGTGAGTTAACTGACCAATTGAGATGAGATTAAATGTGAACTCTGGCACAAGTAGAACATTGAGCAGGTAAATCTCATCAGAAATCTTCATTGTCCCAACTCATGTGACTGTAACTTTGGTGCTGTTGGACAAGGTCACACTAGTAGAGGAGACTGGTCGGCTATGCACAAACCACTTCAGTGAATAATAAACATGCACCGAAGCTCCCGAATCCAGAATCCATGAATCATCACATAAAGTCGAGCATTGTTTCTGCAGAGTACTAAGAGAGAAGATACCTGCAGAGGCATGCTTATGATCAAGCACCTCGGGAACTGAATTAGCTCGAGAAATGGACACATCAGGCGCTGTTGCACCAGAGGGATTGCCAAGCTGAGCTTGGGACATGGACATGGTCATTGTCTGCTAGATCATGGTACGCAGACTTTGCATTTGCTCTTGGCTAAAACCAAAATTTCCTCCCGGATTCACAGATTGTTCGCCAGAACTCATGGCCATAACTTGATCTCCCTTAGGTTTCGGCTTGAAACCACCTGGTGGGTACCCATGGAGCTTAAAGCACTTGTCAATAGTATGCCCTTCTTTGTGACAATAAGTACAATATGGCTTCTTCGAACCAAATTTCTTAAATCCGTTGGCAAAAGCTGCAGGAGAACTAGATGCAAAAATAGCAGGAGAACCAGATGTTTTGCCTAGATTAGGAACATCAATGACCTCTCTTTCATGCTGAGCGACTAAGTACATTACTCTAGTCATAGTGGGAAGAGAATCCATCATAAGAATCTGGAATCTAACTGTAGAGAAATTATCGCTTAAACCAGTTAAGAAACCCATGATATGGTCCTGGTCTAAATGCTCTGCCATAAGAGTAGTAGCTGCACAAGTGGTAGTTGAATCTGTGGCACATTTGCACACTGGAATAGGTCGAAACTGGAGGTGTTGATCCCATAGAGACTTGTACTTGGAAAATACTCATTCACAGACAATATACCTTGGCAGAAGTTGGAGAGTTGCTTCTTTAGGTTGGCAATTTTGACAAAATCGCCTCGCCCGAACCTGTCTCTGAGGTGATCCCAGACATCGGCTGCCGTGTCAAACCAGAGTAAGCTGTCCCCAAGCTCTGGCTCGACAGATCTCATCAACCATCGAATGACGAGTGTGTTGCATCTCTTCCAGGAAGAAAATAAAGCTTCTCCAGCAGCTGGAACAACTATGCTTCTGTCAACGAACCCAAGTTTGTTCTTTGACTCCAAGGACTGACCCATTGCACGCACCCAAGAATGGTAGTTCTTCTCATTGAGAAGAGGAGTAACGAGCACCTCGGCAGGGCTCTCACCAAGATGCACATAGAACGGGTTTGTGAACTCTCCCGTTGGCACCCGACTCGCACTGGACTCTGCCATCGTCAATGAGCCTCAAAGGAACTCTTTTAAGTGCGGAAATAAGTGCTAAATCAGAGGTTATGCTCTGATACCATGTAAAAAAATTGAATCCACCCTCAATGGAGCTCGAATGAGCTAAAGGAAAGAGGTGGAGGAGGAACACGAGCAAGGAAATATTTTAGGAACTCACTTGTATTCACAATTAAATTGATGAGTAGGGTTACATGAGTAGCTACTTATATACTGGCTGAAAAAAGTGTAGTAAGTACTCTTCTGAGCTGCTAATAAACTACTGGGACTAAAAAGAACTTTGTACAAAAGACAAACGGATCAGCATCAGCTCATAACGGCCTGGGAAAATCATCCTCGAATCTCGTGCAGCATATTCCCTATCCATTTTGTCTGCTGCCAGCTGACGTGGAGGAAGAGGCTAGAACTTTTTTTCCGGTATCACGTGAGTGACTTATTCCTCCCCGTGACCTACTTGTGGGCTTCATGGGCTTGTCTGATAATTTGATCCTTGAAGCTCAGAAGTTCTTGCTTGAAGGAACGAAAGGTCTGATTGCAGCAAGGAGTTGATCTCCTCGCTTAATCTCTTCAAGATCTTCATCTGCCTTAGTAATCCTCCTGATGTTTAAAAGAAAACCCACGTAAAATTACTCATGGTCTGGTGGAAAAAAAAAACTTTTGAAAACAGCTTTCTTTCTTGTGGGAATATCCGTTTTCTGGCGATCTAACCTTCAAAGCCCATGATGTTGAACCGTATTATCAATTTTTTTGATTTACTAGATCGTATCAGTGTTAAGATTATCACAAAGTTAACTGCTAGTGTGATAGACTTGTTTATAAGTGTAAAAAATTCACGTATTCATTACGTGATATCAGAACGACTTGTTTATTCATTTTATTCACAATACTAGTTGCGAGTATTATATAGACTTGTTTTTGTTTATAATTGTAGTTTATCTACATACTCATTACATGATATCACGATGAGTTGTTGTGCCAACTTGAATTTCGTTTGAAGTTGTGTTGAGATTCTGACAATTATGATTTTGTTTGCATAACATGTTGAGAATATAAACTTGCATCTTAAGTTCTCAGCAAAATAACAGGGTTGCATTCTAGGTGTTGAGGTTGATGTACTTGGAAGATCCTACCATAGCCAAATAGTAGCACCTGAAGATGTCAAAGACCAGGAAAAGCCAAGGAAAGGAGGAGAAGGCCAGTATCTCAAAGGTTACATATACACCTTCAAAATTCCTCAGGTAAATCCGCTGTTGCTCTATCCCGACCGTGTTTTTCGATTTACTCATTATCCTTCTCCTTGTTTACTTGCTTTAGGTCGAAGCAGGATCAACTATTTCGGCTAAATTGACTTGGTCCCAGAAGCTAACATATGATGAAGGAGCGTTCTGTCTCCAAGTACCATTTAGCTTTCCGGTCTATGTCAATCCCATAGGCAAGAGGGTTTCAAAGAGAGAAAGGATACTGCTAAATGTCAATTCTGGTACTGACAGACAAATCTTATTGAAGAGTAGCAGCCATGCTTTAAAGGTTTGCTGGACCGCGGTTTGTCTTGTCCGAGAATTCGGCTTCGGAGGGTTACCGATGAATCTGAGATGATTCTTATGCATCTTGCTGTAGGAAATAAGGCGTGAGGTGGGGAAGTTTGGTTTCTTGTACGAATCAGAAGTACCGCATTGGTCAACTACAGATTTCAAATTCTCATACACCGTAAGTCTGCCAACCATAACGAATCAGTTTGTTAAGCACCTGATGCGGGCTTTGAATATGACATTTCGTGGTCCGAGTGCTGCGGTTGCAGGTCTCTGTGTCAGAAATATATGGCGGTGTGCTCTCTCAGTCCCAATTCTTGAGAGATCCCGACGATAGAAACATGTTTTGCCTGTATCTCTTTCCCGGAAACAGCCAGAAGATGAAGGTCTGTTAGCATCACTACTTCTTACAATATAGGAGACCTTGATTTTGATCACCTCATCTCAATCTTGCAGGCCTTCAGGAAGGAGATTGTGTTTTTGATTGATACAAGCAAAAGCATGAAGGGCGCGCCTTTGGATTGCGTAAAGAATGCGCTGGTGTCGTTTCTCTCAAAACTCAACGCCGGAGACTCTTTTAACATCATTGGTTTTAATGGAGAAGCCTACTTGTTTTCACCTTCAATGGAGCCAGCAACTCAGGGATCAGTACAAAAAGCAACTCAGTGGCTCGAGAACAATTTAGTTGCAGATGGTGGAACAAATCTGTTACTTCCTCTCAAGCAGGTTTGCGAAATGTATTAGCTTCCTTCTTTTGATTCCATATAGCTTTGCTGGTCTTGTGTCACTCTCCATAGTTTACAAAAATGTGATTCGAATTCAGGCATTAAAACTTTTGGCGGATTCTACAAATTCGGTGCCCCTCATCTTCCTCATTACCGATGGGAGTGTCGATGACGAACGGGACATTTGCAACTTTGTACAAGATTCTCTCACCAAAGGAAGATCATCAATCTCTCCTCGGATCAGCACGTTTGCAGTAGGTGAGAGTTCTTCTACTGCAGTTTCCCTGTCAATGGCTCGCGTTGTTTTCACCTCTTTTAATGTACCTATACCTTGTTTCTCCGATAAACTTGTCTTTTGGGGTTCGTTCAGGCAACTACTGTAATCACTATTTCTTACAAATGTTGGCACAAATGGGAAGGGGCCATTTCTGCAGTGCATATGATGCAGGTATATATATGTTCATCCATTTGCAGAACGGAACTTGTAGTCTTAACCTTTGAATTCAAACTTCGCGATTAAGACTTCATTCTCTTGGCCAGATTCCATTAATCCTCAATTGCAGCGATTATTTACTGTCGCTTCATCCATCATTCTCGCGAATATAACCATCGATAACTTGGACCATCTTCCAGCACTCGAGGTAAACCTTCTCCCTTTTCGGTTTCAATTTGTCTCTTTGCATCATCATGCAGGTGCCTAATTTATCTGCATGCATATTCCTTGCAGTTGCTTCCATCTAGTATACCAGATCTCTCTTCCAGAAATCCATTGATTATATCAGGAAGATATCAAGGGAAATTACCCGAGTCTGTTAGATTAAGAGGCGTCTTGTCAGATATGAGCAATTTCGCAGTGGATGCGAGAGTGCGGAAGTCAAAAGATGTTCCCCTTGATAAGGTACATTTCTCCTCCATTTGAATCTCTTATTTTTTGTAGCCGTTGTTGCGTCGTTGGACAAGCTATCACGAGTGCGAAGTTGTTTCGTCCGACTGTTTGCAGGTACTAGCAAGGAGACAGATTGATGCAGAGACTGCTAAGGCGTGGTTTTCAGAAAGCAAAGACTTGGAACAGAAGGTTTGCTGCTATTTTTCAAATTTTTCGCAGTGAACTCCTCAATTTTAGGGCGATCGTGATATCTAATTTTCATTTCCATCTAATTTATGATGTAATGCCATTACAGATCGCCAAAATGAGCATCCGAAATGGGTTTCCATCAGAATATACCTGTATGGCATTGCTTGCGACTGAAACAGCAGAGAAAGCATCAGAGACAGTTCTAGTGCAACAGGTACATTTTCGCCTTGCATAAAGAATGAGTCCGCACGCGGATGGTTCACGGATCATCTCCTCATTTGATTTCCCATATAAGATCAACTTTTTTGACTACTACCAGATCCAATGTTTATATTGCTTGTATTAGTCCATGGACGTTTTGTCTGTTGAATGCGCGTTGATCTAACCAGATCTACAACAAAATCAACCTGCTAAGGAAGACCGAGACAGAAGTTCCGAAGATAATCAACTTAGGCTACCCAGGCGTGGGATTTGGGAATGTGGCAGCAACAGTCAACAACATTCCTCCAGGGACCGAAGAGCCCAAGCCAGCCGACGCGTCGGAAATGCTGTTCAAGGCGGCTTCCAACTGCTGCAGCCGATTCTTCGATCGCTGCTGGTGCTGCATGTGCTTCATCAGGGTTTGTTCCTACACCACTAACCAGTGTTCCGTTACACTGTCACAAGTGTGCGCGGCCCTCGCTTGCTTCGAATGTCTGGAATGCTGTTACGATCTCTGCAACTGATCGGTAGTTCGAAATATAAGCCAGATCTTAACAGCAAACTGTTGGTTGTCCTGCCCGCGGATGAAAATGATGATCCAACTTCATCAAATGTACATATGCTGCTGAACTTATTTATGAGTCAACTGCTAGTTGCAGCTTCAGCGTTCTTCTTCTCAAGCTTTGAATAAATTTTATCTGCAATAAAATCTCAATAGAAGAGGGAATTCATATGCTTCCTATAATTATCTACCAATACACGCTTTTTTATCTACGTGATTATCCCATGGAACTTATTTTTTAGTCCAAAAGGCAACTTCATTTACCGATTACAAGTTCCATATCAACACAAACCTTTTTTTCCAGAAGTAAATTATATTAATCACCAGGATTATATCACATATTATATACATTCCTAACTTGGCTCCAATTGATTACATTAGAAACACAATCAACTAAGAGACCTCGATGTTACACATTTGTCTCCAAAAACAAAGATAGATATTATTGCATAAATTCAGAGTACTATTCGACCAAAATAATCATTCTCGATCCCACTCTGTCCCGTCAAAGACAACACGAGTACGATGATTCCATCAACCCGAAATCTTAAGATTACAAATAAGTATAAACAAACTCAGCCTACTCAACTCACGACACAAAATCTTAACTATGCTTATAAACTACCTTACCATATTCGTAACTATCAAAACTAAATTCTCGGTAGTTAAGACTCGCTTTGTCCTAAAACCACTACAAAAAGGGCACACCAGGACAACAAGAAACGACATTGACTACACTTGTACTCGCCCGCAACAACCGGAAACCGTACACCCAAATCTTTGCCCTAATTTGGACGGGTATGGATTGGGTACGGAATGCCACTATTCCGAACCGTTTGGAATGAAGACACGCGAGGACTTTTTTTGCAAATGTGCTAAAATACAGGGACCAAAATGAAAAAAGCTACGCACAAATACAGGCCGGATACAAATGTCATTATCACATAACTGTGCATGCCAGTATCACATAACTGCACATGCCAGTATCACATAACAGTGCATACCAGTGTGACCTTTTTGCAAAAATGTTAAAACATGACCAAAATGAAAAAAATTATGCGTGCCATTATCATCAACGGGGACTTGCCGTTCTCACAAAAACAAATGTCATTATCACATAACTGCGCTTGCCATTATCACATACTTGCACTTGCTGCTGCGGTCTCCCTTCAGTCCAAACCGTTCGGAATCAATTCCTTCGCTCCGTACCCAATCCAAACCCAATTTGGACACCTCCCCCAACCTTTACTGCCCGCCTTTCTCCGACCCAAAATAAAACAAAGTAAACAATAGTAAAAAGAAAAGAAATCCATGGCTCTCCAGTTGACCACCGTCTTCCTTCTGGTCTCCCTCTCCTTCCCTCTCAGGTAAGCTCCGTTTGACTTTAAATTGACCAAACGCTCTCAATTATCACCAATCCCTAATTTCCCGTTAAATTGATAAATAACCCTTTTGTAAAAATCCCAGCTTGGGAGGAGCGGGCAAGGGAAAGGAGAAGACTTTGGCCATAATTAAGCCGGACGGGGTAAAAGGGAACTACACGGAGGAAGTGAAGAGGATCGTTTCGGATTCCGGGTTCGGTATCTCCCGGGAAGCTACCGTTGTACTCGATAAGGACGCTGCTTCTAGGTTTTACTTGGAGCATTCTTCTAGAAGCTTCTTCCCGCGCCTCGTTTACTATATGACCAGGTGCGTGTTTTGACTCCGTCTCGTCGTCTCCCCGATTCCGATCGCTACCTTGTTGTCTGTTTGATCTAGACTTGGTGTTGTCCGAAAGAAGTTTATAAAAATGGGAACTTGGAGAGGGTTATATGTGAATGGTTCTTGATTTGATCGATTCGCTCTTGGTTCGAATGTTACTGCCTGCATTGCTAGTTTGTGTTGTCGACGTGGAGGAGTGATGTTAAGACTTCCCGAGGAGGATTAGTCGCCAAATCTGAGAAGTTATCAATAATGTGAAGTAGAAGCTATAGCATGGTTCGAATCTTTTGGCTGTGTTTGTGGCTCCTTGCGCAAATAAAGTTACTTAGATTTGGTAATTGAGGTGCACTTGTGAGATTTTCCTTTTTGAGGCTGAATAGGATCCTTGTTGCGTGACTATGGGGAACATTTCGACTGCTTGTTATGTAAGGCATTTCGAAGGAGAATCGGTTTGGTGTGCTCTTGGTAGTTTATGTAAGAAACATGGATTACTTGATCAGGCTACCATGTCAAGCTTTTTTATGTTCGTTCACGGGTTTCTCAGTGGTCCGGTGTTGATTATGGTATTGGAGAAGGAAAATGCAGTTGCTGATTGGCGTAGTTTGATTGGACCAACTGATGCACGAACAGCTAAAGTCACTCATCCACACAGGTTAGTTTATTTTGGTTATTCCCTGCCTTATCCAAACCATTTTCGGACACTTTCCTCATTGATAAGCTTGGAAACTTAGTGTTGGCAGGTGTGCAAGTATGTATTTCAATTCTCTAGTTACTTAGTACAATGTTTTTGCTGACTCCTACTTCTGTCATTTCAGCATCAGAGCACTCTGTGGGATGGATTTGGAAAAGAACTGCGTTCATGGTTCAGACTCGATTCAATCAGCACAAAGAGAAATTTCATTTTTCTTTGAAAATGTACCTCAAGGTCACTTCCCCTTCCTTTAGATCTTTGCTTTCCCTGCTTCAGATATAGATTAAGGAGAAAATAATGTCCTTCCATGACATAGGTCATCTTAATCATTGTGATCAAAATGAATGACACATGAGAAGTTGCAAGCTACTTTTCTTATCTAGTCGAGCATCAATAATGTTTTTCAGTTTCCTAATCAGAGTTGTTGGTTTCCTGAACTACAGCATAGTCTTTTATCCCGTAAGTGTGAAAACTATATGTGAACTCATGTTTAAAGTTACGAATAGTTGGTATCATCGCCTCTGAAATTGTTAGAGAGAGAGGAAAAGTGAAAGGAGCATATCATATTGTTGGTCCTGTTGTTATTATGCATCCTTTTTGGAAATTTCAAATCCATGACAATCACCTTTGCTTTTGCCTCAGCAATAGTTTTGTTTCTGATTCCATAGAAATCCTGTTTTTGCATATTACACTGGGTATTCAAATCAAAATAGTATCTCATTTTCGCCTAAAACCATCCCTCAGATCTAACGGGGAATTCCCTGCTAACAAAATATCGGAAAAGGGATTGACAAAAGATTACATTTTTTTTAACATTTTGGGTAACAGAAGTTCCTGAGCCCTATGATAATTTTGTTACGGGAAGCCAACTTGTCCTTTCTCAACTTGCCAAACCTGTATCTTTAATGTTCATGTCATGTTGTTATTACTCCATTTGGGTTGTTTTCTTATGTTTGTTCTTACAGGTGAAACAACTACTCTACATGATGAACTGTAGCTGGTAAGTCTCAATGTGAAGAATCTTCCTTATAGGTCTCAATATGAAGAATCTTTCTTATAGTTCTCAATGTGAAGTATCTTCCTTATAGGAATCTCTTTCTATTGATCTGCACATCCAGTGCTGTTTGTATAGGCATTACTACACTACATGCCATGGCAGCAGCCACAGATATTTGACCATCTAGTATCTCAGTCTTCGTGCCTCCTTTATTTTTATGCAGCCATTATTATTTTTATAATGTCTCTTCCCCACTAGGAACCATCCCTAGGACATTCGGTAGAATATCGATAACTTTAGGATAGTTGCCTTCAGTCAATTTCCAGTTGTTCAGACCTTGTGGATAGAGTGGACCTCAAAGTTGGTTGTTTTAGGTGTGTTCAGAGGGATTTATACTGGTAGTTGATTCACTCGGTCTTAATGGATTATAAGAGATAGTACCAGCCAATACTCGAACTCACTATTTGGGAGAACCGGAGAAGAGTGAGCAAGACAACTTTCCACTCTTCTAGTTGACTTATTTCCATAGAAAGCAAGCTTGCTACAATTTGTACATACGAGCAAGTTTTAATATGTGGATGTTGATTCAGCACAATGTGGATATTACTTGGCATTGTTGTGATTGTGAAGGAAAGGTTTCAACAAGAAAGAAAATTTGTCTTGGGGAACGATGATCAAATATTTCCCATATCGGTACTAGTTGCGTGATCTGTTTTCTTTGTTAGCATTTCAAAGCTTTCTATTTTGACTAGAAGAATCCATCGATCATGCTACAGTACAAGTGGCAACCACACCCTTGATACAGAGATTTGGCATGGATCACACTCTTTGGTTTATTTGTGAACAAAGCCTAGAAACCTTCCTGGCACTTTGCTTCAATTGTGGCTTCATGTCTGTCCCGTGTTTATCCTAGAACTTGAGGCTCTTTTCTTTTTGTAGTAGTACTGTAAATTGTGATTCGTTCTTTGCATTTTTATATTATCAGTCTCATGTGCAATGACTGGACGATGATGAGAGGAGACCAATTTAATTCTTCTGCTCTGCACCCGCGTTATGTTCTGTCTTGCATGTAGCAGAAAATACAGCAGTCCGGCCTGCCAATTTCGGACTTTTTTAACCCAAAAAAAAGAGAACTAAGAGCATTCCTGTGCTTACTGCAAGATGTTTAATGCCATTGATTTATGGCTGGTCTGCGACTATGGCATATCTTCAAATGCTATCGGCTGCCTGCAACTATCTGCTATAGACTAATGCTAATTTTCTGTTTACTATACTATCTACTATCAGTTTCTGCTGTTTATCTAGCAAGCAATCTGCTATTTGCTATCTCGTGTCCGAGATTCTAATGTCCTAATTAGAGGCCATGGATTTGAGGATTTAATCTTCAAATTCTGGCAGCAAATACTTCAAATTTGACCTTCTTGCCTCTTTATGTTGCTGAAAATTTGTTAGAAGAGGTTTATAGCCAATGACTGTCTTGGAAGGCTAGTCATCATTCATTTTTTTTGGTTTATACCACAAAGGCCAACTAATCCATGTTCGACCCGGAGAACCTTTGAAAGATGGCAAAAAGGTCAAATTTGAAGTATTTTGATTAAATCAGAACAACGTTTTCATTTGTTTATCTCTAGTTGGTGAGTAATCATTCACTTTGACTACAATGCAAGAGGGTTATTGTTTAATTTATTGATAAATACTTGGATACTACTTTCGCATTGGTTAATTAAACCAATCCTGAGATCCAACGAAAGCCAAGTTGGTGAAAATCCATGATGGCCACCACCCTCCTAGTACCTTGTTGCTAGAGGTCCACATCACATCAATGGCTTAGTTTAAGTTGGCCAAAGCTCGTCAACATTCCAGAAATGGCAGTACTTACTAGAACTTGCCTGAACCCTAGACCTCATGTGGATGCAATAACCCACATGCTCGGCCTCTTCGTCCTTTTCCCCTTTTTCTTGGTTGGAGTGATCCCTACTCACTTTAACCAGCTTAGGATTCCCCGCTAGGTAGTACAATGAGGACTCACATATGGACGATGCATTTGTATCATTTATATAGAAGTTTAATTCTACTATTTCAAAAAAAAAATTTACACAAGACATTTATTAGGTCCACGAATTAAGGTTTGAATTGAGTCAGATTATAAAATTCTTATATAGAGGCTTAATTCTACCATTTTTTGCGATAAAATTCTTTCTACCAATCGTATTTTAGTACAAATGTATTTTTATGACTTGATTCGAGATGGAGGGTTAGTATGACGGGCTAAATGACGCCACATCATAGAATATTATATTTGATCTCCTGGATGTCTAAAATAAGCTAACAATAAGTAATTTTTTTAGAAAAGCTAATAATAATTATTCAAGTACCCTTTTGTGTTCTAGAACTTTTGGTGGTGCAAGGTTCGAGGTGGCTCAGGTTATAAATAACAAGAAAACTCTTTCCACCTATCAAGTTTTAATACAAATATATTTTTTTAATTTAAACTCGAGATATCTGATTAAGTATCATTAATACAATATAGTACCCATGGAAGGTTGCTGTGACGGGTTTTTGGATCCTTTTTACTATATTATGTAAAGCCGGGTATTATGAAGTGTACTCATGTAAGGCAACACTAGTGGTTACTCTTTTCTTGTTCACGAATTTCTAACGGGATTTTATTATAACAAGGTTTTGATAAAATCTACGGTTACATCTTCGTTGTTATATGAGAAATTTAACACTTTGCATTGTATATTTGTAAATATAAATATTTCGAGAAAATAAAATTAACTTACCAAAAAATTTGTTGTGACGGGCTAAATGACGCCACATCATAGAGTATATATCTTGTACCGTTGTACGTACTCTCGAGTGATGTGATTCTGGATCTCCCTGGAGGTTTATAGGCCGATAAGTATTGGAATACTCTCTTGTGTTCTGGAACTTTTTGTGGTGCATAATTAATCAAGGTTTAAGATGGGACTATAAATAATGATAAATTATTTCTATCTATCGTGTTTTAGTACAAATATATTTTTATGATTTGAATTATTGTTAGTATACAATATACTAACTGTGGAAGATGTCTGTGACGGGCTAAATGACGCCACCTCATAGAATATATATATCATGTACATCTCCCTGGATGTTTAATAAGCCAATAAGTAGTCGAGTACTCTTGTGTTCTGGAACTTGTGGTGGTGCATAATTAATCAAATAAATATCTAACTAATAGCTCTTAGTGTTCCTAAATTGTTGCTTAATCCTTGGTTACAATCGACGTAAAACCATATGAACCACACGAAGACGTTAGAAGTTTTGATAATCGCATTTTTTTTATTTTGGATTTGGCACATATTCAAATGTACGTTTAGGTGGTCCTTGAAGTAATTCGTGTGAGCTAACAACATGGTTTAGATATCGCCAAACTATACTATAAAATTATGCAAATTATTCTTTAGAGGACCCTTTTTAATTTGAGTTACGCTTGGTGGTTAAAGATAGAATGGGCAAACATTTTCATTACGTGGAAGTTTAAGAGCCAATAAATTATACATTCAATAGAAAAATATCACAATTTTCCAGAGATGTAACATTCAATAGAAAAATATCACCATTTTCCAGAGATGTAACATTCAATAGGAAAATATAAATTTATTCCTTTTAATTTTTAAGTATCTTAACAATTCAAGAAAAGTAGAAAAAAAATTTTGCTTTTAAGATATCTTCTGGGTTAGTTTTGTAACAATATAATGAATATGTAAAATTATACATAAATATTTGGTTTATAATAAAACAAATCAGCATTATATGTTCATTGACTTTCATAATTAATATCATCACTGATTTAACTAGAATAAAGATAGAGTCCAAGTAGGTATGTTCCAGAGTAAAATATGAGTCCATTTTTTTGGAAGATTATGAGTCCATTTTTTCAAAGGTAAAATTTTATGTCATGATAAGATTTGAATTCTAAATTTTGATTAATTTTATATACGCATTATATTGTTAGGCTAAATATTTTGTAGTTAGATTATGAGTCCATTTGATTCACACCCTACTTTAAAGAAAGAGACTTACGATTGTAAGCTCTTACACAATGTAAGAGAGTATTAGTTTGATTTGAGACATCTTCTTGAATAATCACGTGGGATAACTAGATATTATTCCGTTGATTTTGTATTCTATGTAACTTTTTCTATTTTTATTTTAAGAGAAAAGTATACTTTAGTACTCTGTGGTATAGCCTAAAATTACTTTAGTACTCTGTGGTAAAAAAATGACCAATCGAGTTATAACCTGTGGTAAAAAATTGACCAATCGAGTCATACTTATTCTAATTAACATCGAGTCATACCCTGTGGTAAAAAATTGACCAATCGAGTCATACTTATTCTAATTAACATAAAAAAGGTCAACAGGAAGCTGCCCGAATTTAGCCCGTCTAAACGACAGCATTTTGTGTATGACGTGGCGGTCCACGTCCGATTTTCTTCAAAAATTGTAACAGGCTAAATTCGGACAGCTGCCTGTGGATTTTTTTGAATTAATTGGAATAAGTATGACTCGATTGATCAATTTTTTACCACAGAGTACTAAAGTGAGTTTAGACTATACTACATGGTACTAAAGTGGATTTTTCTCTTATTTTAATATATACCATGCTTCCTAAAATAACACTATTTTGAGAGAAGTCAACCCGACCTCTCCGAGACACCGTGGGTCAACAAGCGATGGTGGGGTGTTCTTTGTCGTGACACGTAGCCCCTCACTGTTTTTACCTAACCTTGTCAAAAATTATCGGGGAGGGCCCACTTTGTCACTTTGTTACTGCAGTCACGCGATAGGTTTATTCCGTGGGACCCATGAATTGAGTTCCGTAGACCAAGACGAGAAAATGAATTGAGTCATCTAAAAAAAATGAATTGAAAATTTTCTAATCGAATACTTTTATTCTAATTTATCCCCTGTTTGGTTTAAACAACCGATATCAGGATATATTATTAGTCGCAATATTATTCTAACAAATATTAATTTTTAATGATTTGAATTTGAAATATTTTGTTTAAACTAAACTAATTTTCTTGTGAATTGATCAAAGTGTTGGTTGTTGACTGAGCATATATTAAGTTGCTATTAACTGTTTATAATTGGTATAAGAAAAGAATTTCCGGTATATTAAATTGTAATGGCTTCAAAAAAGAATTATAATAACTTCAATAAAAGAAAAAAATATCAATACGAGTAGAACCCTCTTTAAATTTAAATTGATATCTAAATTAATAAAAATTTCAGTCTCAAATCTGAGTTAAACTTTTTTAGTATAAAACTAATATATTTTCAGAAAATTTAAATAAAATCATCTCTCCCCTTAAATTTTCCAGAAACAAATATAATGTCAAGTGGCACTAATTTTGTCACCGACTCCCTGGATCGAGGCAAGGTTACTATTGAAGCATGTTGTATTATGGGCGAAACTTGGTGACGGAGATCAGGTTTATGACAATTTTGAAGGGGACATAACATATGTCATATATTCCAAGTGTGAATTGTACTACTCTCTCCAGTTATATTTTGCCACCTTAATTACTTCGATCCTGTTGGATTTTGCGTAAATTGCTAAAATCTTTCACTTGTCATATCAACTTCATCCAATTGCTGTGCTTTTTTTGTTATTTACCATTTGGAAGCACACATCTATATACTATATGCAACGATTGTATACTATAATGTAATATCCTGGTAGCTAGCTAGGTGATAAGTGTATTGCACGTACATATGATTGAGGTGGTTGTTTTAGCTTAATTAATAGATCTTGAGTTTGAATTTTTAAAACGCATCATCGTTACATATTTATTAAAATAATTTTGTCACCTTTCGAAAGTCTTACCCAACTTAAACTTAAATTAGTTAGTTTAGTAAGTATTCAGATACCAAGTGTTATAAAAAATATACTGAACCTTCCAGGCGTTAGATGATAAATTCATATATTTTTTGTGAATTTTATTTGTAAATTCACATTCCAATAATTGTCTAACGGAACCCCAGTTTGATGTAGATTTTATGACAGAATCAAGTATAGTCCTATCATTTATTTCCATCCATCCGTATCACTATTATTTGTTACGAATGTTCAAACATTGGTTTCCGCTATACTACTAACCTTAAAAGTTTGATCACTATAGGGATGGATGGATGGATATTTTAATTGCTAATTTCTCGTGTCACTATCACCACCTTAGGATAAAGAATTTATGGAGATCAGAATCAAAGCGTGCTCTAATGGATACTTGTCTTTGGATTGGCATACCGTAAATCCAATCAACGGTCAAAATTCGCGCCACGAAAGTTGTCCGAGAATAACGTCCATGGGATTTTCACCCATGTGTAAAGAGAGATTAAAATAATGTTGCACCACCTTATATTATAATTAAAATATAGGAGTATGCCTTTATGCCAGTGGGACAATGGGTTATATTAATTCGATAAGGGGGGAGTAGGATCCATCAAGAGGAAGAAGAGAAAAAGAGCCGAACGTGTTTATGAACTTGAACCCAAGAAAAATCTTGCTCAAGTTCACAGCCATAAAATTCATCACAAACCTACCTCTCGTTTGTTACTTCCAAAGCTTTATTTCCGTTGGGCGGTTTTTTGAAGTCTCCAAACTTGCTCCATATAAATCTTTTGCCAGAGAAATTGTTAATTTTTCTCTCCAACAACGTCGTACCAGCTTCATCGCATCACATCTTAAATTTGGGATCTCACATCTTAAATTGTTAAATTCGTTGGTCATTAGGGAAGAGGGTGCTTGTTTCACTAACCTCAAAATGAAGGTGATGGAGTTGTTCTTTGTTTGTTTAGGAGTGTGATTTTCATGCATTAGTGGTAAGTGATTAAGATTCTAATTGGAGATTTGGTGTTTGTATTTGACAGTTCTTTGGATGGATGCAAAACAAGTTTAATGGAAAACAGGCGAATGATAAAGCTTCTACTGCTCCACCTACTCGTAAGTTTCCTTGCCATTTTACATATCTTGTTTAATGCATTTTGAACGTTCGGACTATTCTTCTTCTCGACAAAACTTGTCATCAAGGATTTCACGGATTGAGAAACACATAAAACACTTATAGTAAAAAAGAGCCACTACTTTCGTATGACACGATAGTACTCGACCATCTAATACTTTGAGTAATTAGAATTTTAAGTGTTTTACCTTTGAGTAATTAATGAACTTTGTAAAATGACCACGGGACTAGTCCACGGGCCACACACAATTCAGGATCTGACGGCCCGTGATTTTCTTTTGGTCCAATTGGAATGGACCCAACTAACTGTGAATGGGCCGAATCAAATCTCAATAATTTAAAGAAAGGTATTATACTCCATATTTTCGGGGTTTGAACCTTGGTCAAATCCCGGTTTTGAGGTCATGAGAAGGCTGACGATGATTTACTATTTTCTATACGCAGGACATGCAAAACAAGAATCTAGAGAGGAATTCAGCGATTGGCCTCATGGCCTATTGGCGATCGGAACATTTGGCAGCAACAACAACAATGACACAAAACAAAATCAAGAAATCCAAGATGGTTCCGACGACTTGCAAGGCTTCACAGCCGAGGAAATTGGGAAGCTACAAAAGGAGTTGACCAAGCTCCTATCCAAATTACCCTCTTCGGAAAAAGAAAAAGAGAACGCCAACCTCCCGCTGGATAGATTTCTCAACTGCCCTTCGAGTTTGGAGATCAGTAGGAGGACGAGCAATGCGTTGACGAGCGAGGAGGACGATATCGAGAGGACGATAAGTATCATACTCGGCAGATGCAAAGATATTTGCGAGAGTAAGAAGAAGTCCATTGGGAGGAAATCCGTCACTTTCCTTCTCAAGAAGATGTTTGCATGCAGAGCCGGTTTTACACCTCAGCCGAGCTTGACAGATACTTTTCAAGAATCACGAATGGAGGAGGTAAGCAACTGGAATGCGTATTAAAATTCGATAAGAAGAGTTTTGCCGTCGTTTAAGATTCTGTCCGGTTTATAGGAATTTTTCATATCTTACCCAAAATATTAGGTAGTGAATAAGTGGATTATCCACACTTATAAATAGGTCCAACCCACTTGCAACTTCTGATGTGAAATTTTCTCCAACGCGGCTTAGTTGGTTCAGTTAGTGATGACATTGGTTTGTGCAGCTTTTGAGAACACTGCTTCACAAGAAGATCAATCCTCAGAATACTCACCGAGCGTCATCTATGAAGAGATATATCGGAAACAAACAAACATCAAATAAGGAGGAGAAAGAAGAAGAAGAAGAAGAAGAAGAAGAAGAAGAAGAAGAAGAGAAGCGACCTAATAAAACAACCGATGGATCCAAGTGGGTCAAAACAGATTCTGAATGTAAGCAACTGGAGCTCTATCTTATTATAACATCTTTGAGAATAGCAGTATTAATATTTGACATCACTCGTTTTAGTCTATTTAGTTCGAATCTTGATTAATAATCGGTCTAGTATATACTCGTATTGTCAGACTCCATCGTCCCAAACGTATAAAATTTAAGATGGTTATATAGGTAGATAGCTTAACATAAATATAAACGATGCAGGTCCATATCAGAAGGTTCATGCACCTGAATGCATTATACAAATCCAGAATTCCCTCCTATAATTTTAACTTGTTTAATAAATATAATTGATTTCATCATTTGAGTAACTACTCATTGATTTTATAATTTTAAATTATAGTTGGATCCGGAATAACTCTTTTTTGTTTTTATTTTGCAGATATAGTACTCGAGATTTGATTGGGGCCATTTTCCTTCCGCCAAACTATTGAACGTACAGATCCAATTGCCTCTGGAACATGATGGATTAAAAGTGAAGAAATCTCCCGATTAAATTATAAAGCGACTGGTTATGTGGAATTTCATGATAGATATTCATCCACGAAGATATATAGATTGAACCAATGGTTTTTTTTTCTCCCTAATTTCGGAGTGAATAATTCCCTCCCCCACTTTTTTCATGGTTGCAGTCTTTGCAATTCATGTTGTCTAATATAAAATCCTTGATACTTAGATGTGTTATGTAATGGGCATGAAGCTAAAATGTAAGGACGTTGTCTGCATTTTTTCCCCTACAGTTTGGAAAGGATAAGATTTTTTCTTCTCCTTGTTTAGTTGTGTGGCTAATTAAGCTATTCAATGTAACTAGTACTTAGAAATAATTGGTAATAAAGTTTGTTCTAAATTAATCAAGATGTTTCAAGTTCGAAATATTGTTAGCGCAACAATGTTAAATACTTATTGAGATAGTTTTGACACCATTCAAAAATCTTACTCACTACACTACTGTGTAACTAGTACTTAGATTAATTGATAATATAATTGTTCTAAATTAATCAAGATATTTCAAGTTCGAAATATTGATAGCGCAATAATGTTAAATACTTATTGAGATAGTTTTGACACCATTCAAAAATCTTACTCACTACACTACTCTGTTCCTAAAGACTCCAACTCAAAACCTAGTTAAATTAAAACAATACAAGTTGATCCAAGTGCTAGTTGTTGTGAAACACTAAAAGGAAGTATTTAAATAGAGTAAATAACATTTTGAAATAAAAATACAATTTATCATTTTAATGAAAAATAAATGATGATTCTTAGGAAAGATGAGCCAAAGCAAAATAAGCATATTTTATAACAAAAAGAAAAAAGAAATTTTACCAACAATGACAAAAAGAGATAAGAAATAATCATACTACAGTAAAACTTCTCTGAATTATATCACAGAGATAGAAGAAAAATATCATTTTAAAAGGTTATTATATAAGAGTTTTTAGTAATAAATATGTAAATAACAAAAAATTATTTTGCCTATATTCAAATCACCTAAATCTCGACTTATAGCGTTATTCAAATGTTAAATTTGATTGAGATATTTCCTTATAAGAAGACGGTGATTCAGTTTGAAGATAATTGAGAAGATGAATAATGATGTAAAATTTATCAAACAAACAAGTCTAGCACGTACTAGTCTCTTAAAATATTTTTTAGATTCATAAAATATGTAAAAATATATGTAATTATTAAAAATATCACTTTATATGAAAATTGAGACCGATATATAATAGTAAAATTTTCTAAAAAATATTAATTATTACAATATAAGATTATTAAATTTTAACAATAATATCCACTTAGAGACTCGAACTTTTTATCAAATTTAAAAGATATGTAAAAGGTTTTTCTTATCTAGCTAGTGCTCACGCCATTAACGCCACCAAACCGAACCCTCATAAACAAAAATCAACCCTTCTTAGAACTAAATCCTCAATTGCTTCTTCTCTCTCTTCCTCTTCCGGCGAGATTGGATCTGGGCGTGCCTCTTTTTTTAAGCAAACCCACATCCGAGGAAGCCCGGAAGAGAGAGAAGCCCCCAAAGTTGGAGTCTTTTAGGAGTTCTAGTGCTTATACAGGACAAAGTTCCAATCTTTCTCATCTGGGCTCTTAGTGAAGTTTATTGGGTTTTCGTAGCTTAATTCGCATCTTCTATTCGTGGGTTACTAGAAATTTCTTCTCTTTTTTGGGGGTTTCTTAGGGTTTGGTGATTGGATTTGGTGATAGAAAGAGGGAATTGTGAGGTAGCCAATGCCATTGGACTCTGGGTTAAGATAAGTATTGAAGCTTTCAATGTCTTGGGCGGGCCCAGAAGATATTTACCTCTCTACTTCTCTTGCTAGTTATCTTGATAGTGAGTTGTTCCCTCGATCTCGATCTCATTTTGTATTGTTGGTTCTGTTAAGTTCTGGACTTTTATTCGGCGAATTAGTTCGGAGAATTGATCGTCTGGTGTTGAGTCCAAAGTGATCAAGTTAAGCTAAGCTAAGCTAAGCTAGCTAGCAGGGCGTTTCTATTCATTGAGTTGATTTTAGAAGCTTGTTCACCTATTGATGTTGAGGTCAGAGAAGCTTGTTTGTAGGGTAACAACGAGATTGAGCGAATTCATGGTGAAGACGCGTTCGTTGTTGCGATTATTAAATCGTTGTTACGAGTACGCCTTGGGCTTATTGATGATCTGGGAACTCTTTAACTCACTAGGTTATTCATTCCCTAGCTCTGTGGAAGGTGTACTTTGTATTGCTAGGAAGTTCGTCCAAGCTATGTTAGCTTAAACCACTTGCAATTATGAGGAGATTTTAGGTGTTTTCATGTAGTTGACTTTGTTTTTTTGTTGAGTTCTTGTTTGGGGTTAATTATGTACTCAACTCGTGCCTTTACTCTTGAATCAGAGAAGCTTCTCGTGCTCCTGCGGGATGGGCGAAAGCTCTTGGGAATACTTCGTTCTTTTGATCAATTTGGTACGAGTTCTTTGATGCTTCAGTGTTTTATACGTGAGCTAACAATTTCTGCCGAATGTCTTAAAAGATGTAATCTGAATTATGCAGCTAATGCTGTCCTCGAGGGTGCATGTGAAAGAGTGATTGTCGGCGAGCTCTACTGTGACATTCCTTTGGGTCTATATGTAATTCGAGGCGAAAATGTTGTCTTGATTGGAGAGCTGGTAAGAAGAGGTTCTCTTGCTTAAATTATCTATAAACTCCATGCAAATCATTGTATAAGTTGTTTCTCTGAAGTTTCTGCTTTGCTTGTTTTAGGATTTAGAGAGAGAGGACCTTCCATCACATATGACTCGGGTTTCAGTACCAGATATTAGAAAGGTGAGCGTGATATACTGAAACAAGCAAATTGGTCGTCTTTATGTGGGAAGCGGATGCTCCATTATTCAGAAGTCAACTCGTTTTATCAGCCTTGATCTTTTGTTGCTGTTCTCACCACCGCCTACTAGTTCACACTATCGCCTATGAACTGAAGCACTTCACGCTTTGATCCGTTCACCCGGTGGGGTGCCTTATGTCTGAGGGTACTTGATTTTAGTTTCTATTGACTCCTATCGTCGCATGTTTACACCGCAGGCACAGAAAGCAGAAAGGGAGGCTTCGGATTTGAAAGGCACGATGAGGAAAAGGATGGAGTTTCTCGACATGGATTAGTGCCGTCTATTCCAGCCACTCCAGGCTACAAGTTCCGCACATATTATAGCGGTTGGTGGAGTGGGTATGGTTAGGTTGGATGATCTTTTTCCTCGTGCCAATCTTTCTGTAGCATTCTCCAAGAAAATGTAATTGCCAACAGATTTAAGTGGGTTCCTGCTCCAATGATTCTCAGTCCTACTAGTAGTTCTCTCTAATTACATTTTCCAATTCAGCAATAATAATTAGACTTGTGCATTGCCACGGGAATTGGCTGTTGTGAGAGGCGTAAGAATCTTCAGACATGATCATCTGTGGCATGTGATTTTCATTGCAAATTTTGTTCAATATCCAGTGATAAGCAGTGTCTAATGAGGTGTATGCCCGCTTATAAATTGGTTTCAGGCAGATTTGAAAGTTAAACTAACTACTTCAGCTCGGTACAGTGATCTTTTCAAAATTGATAATTTTTCATGAAATGATGACTTGGATAGACATGCTCAATTAAATTAAACTAAGAAAATTAGAATCACACGGAAATCTTTTCTAGAATAATTAGAAAACACCCAAAACTGAATATTTTTAGCCTGAAAATGTTCAGTTTTATACATTTTTTGCAACTTCAAATGCTTATTTTTTAGATTTTTTGGTCTGACTCTAGACAGGAAAAATAAACTTCGAAGACTCAATTCTGAAAATTGTCAGGGATTCTAACCCCTGCAAAAAAAATACCCATATTTGTATCTTACGAATCTTGAAAGAAGCTTCCTACCTACTTCTTGTGAGTATGGAAAAAGCATCACATATAGGGTCTTAAAGGGACCAAAACATTTGGAATAATTCTACTTCGTTTTCGTTTTTCTGAGGTTATTGGGTCGACTTCCATTCCATTTCATTTCTTGTAAAAAAAAAATTCAATACCATGTAAAATCTCAGAATTTAAACTAACCTGTCTAAATTTTTCGTAACAAAATTTTTTTTTAAAGGCGACCATAAAGTCATTTTATTCTCATTGCACTCATCATTTCCTATTTAAGTTTTCCTGGAAGCCAACGTGTCAATATATCCGACAGGCCTGTTCTGTTCTCTCTCCCATACAACTAGCGACCACAACATCAAACCACCAAAGTCAATCACAGCCGTCCAAATCATCCAACGCCAAACCTCAACAACCAAAGTCACGCCATCCAACGGTGAAGATCTAGCCGAAGGAACTTCTCTAATTCTGAGCATACACGGAGAAGCAGACTTTAAATATAGGGGAAATTATTGTCAGAAACTCTTTTCGGTATCGATTAAAATTTTTTCGAAATTTAGTTTTATTATATTCTCGGGCCTTTCGTTGACGTCATGAGATTTTATCAATAAAAATTTTCATGGAAAAACTCTTCGATGATGTGAGCGAGGGGCCCGAGAGTATAATAAAACTAAATTTTGGGGAGTTTTTAATCGATTACGAGAATACAAAAGATGAGAACCGAATATACCAAACACCAGGGGCATGAGAGTAATTTTCCATTAAATCTATCATTTAAACATAAAAGATTTGACAGTTTAATTAATGGAAGCTGTTAAACACTTGAACTCACTTGGGCAAGTCCACCCTTTCTTTGGGGCCATTTCCGTTGAATTAGGACACCAAGATCTCAACTTGTAAGAACCCAGGGGGGAGAGAGAGAGAGAGAGATCTTGTTTTGCTGGAAAGTTACAATCTTTGGGATGATGTGGAGCTCAATTTTGAATCTTTTTTGTTGGGTGTGCTTAATTGTGGGGTTAGTGAGAGTGGAATGTTCAGTTCATGAGTATAGAGGGGAGAAGTTTGTGAGTAAAGGGAATGCCTTTGTTGTCCATGGTGGGAGCGAAGGAATTTACTCTTCTGCCCCTGGAGATCTCAGTGACAGCAGCAGCACAGACACAGTCCCTGCCAATGGCGATTCCTATATACGGTACTGGTTATAAAGTTGGGCTCTTTCAGTTATTGGGTTGCTGTGCATTCTCTCTTGGAATGGTTAGATCTGTAGTTTTAATTAATTGCTTCTTCTTTTTATTTTGCAATTGGGTTGAGTAATTGGAGCTTAGAATGAGAGAGATTGTTCTTGGACTTGTTTAGTATAGCACCATTTTGAAATTTTTGGCAATTAAGGTTGGTGGTTGGTTCTATTGGATGCATTCAACTGGTTATGAAGATGAATAGTGTTGTCTTCTCTGATTGTCAATGCCGATGATTAGACCAGTCGGATTTACATGCTCTGCGTATTTTAAGATCTTGAGCGGGATAAGGATTAGGCAATCGAACCGACGACCGGAAGTTGTAGCTATTCCTTTTACGTGATTGAGAGGGTAATGAGCTCTAAGGTATCAGATTGTTACTTCAAGCATTTCAGTTTGCTTCACCTTCAGAGTGCTGCACTCTATGGTTTTCTTCTCAAAACTTTTAATGCAACGAACTACTAGTTTCTTGATTATAGAGTTCTTTATGCTGCTTCTTTCTTTCTTTCCATCAAGTAATAGATATGTGTTTCTCTAAAACAGATTTGAGAAAATAACGTTCCGGAGGCCAGAGGATTATTCCAATTTTAGCTCTGGGTTGGTCCAAGTGATTGTTTTTGAAGTGGAAGATCGAGAAACAATTGGGGGCTCAGCCTATGGGGGCCAAAGAGCTGTATGTTGCACAGCAGATCTTGCAAAGTTGGGGGTCTGTACGCAAGGGGAGATCATTCGTCGTCCTTCAGCTGATGATCCGAATTGGCCTCACGTCTTTGGTGTCCCCTTCAAAGCAAATGAACAAATTGCGACATTGCCGTCAAGAACTATACAGATCACCAAAACTGGGATGTATAACTTGTACTTCATGCACTGTGATTCCAGTCTAAAAGACGTTGTTGTCGAAGGGAAAACAATATGGAAGAATCCAAGTGGTTACTTACCTGGTAGAATGGCACCACTTATGAAATTCTATGGGTACATGTCTTTGGCCTTTGTCATACTTGGAGTATTCTGGTTCTCGCAGTACGCGAGATTTTGGAGAGAGGTTTTTTCCCTGCAGAACTGCATAACACTGGTGATAACACTGGGCATGCTTGAGATGGCTCTCTGGTTTTTTGACTATGCTGAATTTAATGAGACTGGAACCAGACCAATTGGGATCACATTGTGGGCAGTTACCTTTGGCACTGTTAAACGTACCGTTGCACGTATAATCATTCTTATGGTCTCGATGGGCTACGGAGTTGTGAGGCCTACACTTGGTGGTCTCACATCAAAGGTGGTTATGCTTGGGGTGACCTTCTTTCTGGCGTCTGAAGTGCTTGAATTAGTAGAAAATGCTGGTGCTGTCAGCGACCTTTCTGGGAACGCAAGGCTATTTTTGGTTCTACCTGCAGCAATGTTGGATGCTTTCTTTATTATTTGGGTGTTCAAGTCCCTTTCAGCTACTTTGAATAAGCTTCAGGTATGTTTTCCATCTTCCTGAGTGATGCTTGTTTCGAAGTTGTGTTCGTAGTTTTTATGACGTTGAAAATTGGGATTCTCCATTCCTTCATTCAAGTTATTCGCAATGACAACTTCATGCCTCCTGTTTCATAAAAGATTTGCTTGGCGATCTCCGGTTCTTGTACAGTGCTTATATGTTACCTCCAACTTTTTGCTTCTACATCCTGTTTGGTTGCTAACCAAAGAAGTCCGCCTCTATATTTCAGGCGAGGCGGATGATGGTGAAGCTAGATATCTACCGAAAATTCACAAACGCGCTGGCAGTGACTGTAATTGTTTCTGTTGGTTGGATATGCTATGAGGTAACATGCGATGCTTACCAGCTGTGTTGGTTGCCTAATTGGAAGTTAGTATAACCTTGAATTCACTCATCTTGTTATCAAAAATGATTTTTTTATCCACAATTATGCTTTGAAGTTGATAATCTGCATAGAATTTGGTGGGTTTCAGATTTCCTGCTGAATATAATAGTCTGATATTTTAGATCTGGAATGCAATGTAAGAAGATTCTGTTGGAACGACGATGTTGGATTCCAACTGATGCTATCTGTTTTTATTTGCAGTTGTATTTCAAGTCAAATGATGTCTTCAATGAACACTGGCAGAATGCTTGGGTCATCCCAGCATTGTGGCAGGTGCTGTCTTTCTCTCTTCTGTGTGTTATTTGTGCTCTTTGGGCACCCTCACAGAACTCGACGCGGTAAGACCTTTCTACTTTTCTACCCTGCAAATGTCAGCATTCTTTTGGAGTCTCGCTTTTCTACTGCTTGAAATGCAGAAGCAATTTATTTGTATAAGTGCGGATTAGGCATGCAATTGGTAGCTTGTCATAGATTTAACGAACCACGGCGATGCTTACTCTCGTCGTCCAACTTATCTGACCTTTTGTCGCCCTCTTGTTGTTCTCTTCCTTTGTTTTTACCCGCAGCTACGCTTACTCGAATGACGGAGCAGAAGAGTTCGACAGGGATACTAGCTCATTGACTCTCATTAAACCAGCCATGATCCCTTCCAAGGACATTCGAGCTTCGCCAGAAGCTAGGCCACTTCAAGCTGGCAACATAGCGATTAGTGGTGGCGAAGATGAGGAACACGAAGAAAAGACGGTGTAAGGACTTCATCGTAACGCGAGACTCGTATCATGGGATCATAAGTTCCTAGCCTTGTATCCTCCTAATGATCAATCAGCGCTACCTAATCATCACGATGAATCATCGTTGTAAACACAAGATCAGCACCAGAGGTTGCTTGCTTCAAGGTCTGTCACAACGGTTTCACGTCTACTTCTACTTGGAATTATTCTTTTTTTGTTTCCAATTGTCTTCAAATGTATTTCCTTTCTTACACTAGTTGCTTACTGGTTAATAGTTATGTTAAATACTAACAAGAGTGTCAACATTCAAAAAATTTATCTATCTTGAACTTGGATTAGTCGGCCTAATTAGTATCTGGATACCTTTTTTTCCTCGCAGCTAAGTTAAAGCCTTATTGTTGACCTGTCATCCCATCTTTTTCCTAGTAATTTCCAAAGCCTGTTATAACCAAACCCTGTAATTCCTCGTTCAGTTATTTCAAAGATAGTTCACTGGATAATAAAATGTTTCAAAGGGTATAGAGAAAAAAAAAGCATCGACAAAGAAATTGTAGTCTGGGATTTAAGGGAAGCACAGGTCAAAGTGCCCGTCTCCCTATTTGTTCGAAGACTCGATAAGCCAATATGGTATCTCATTGGTGGAAGTAATTTTTTTTTTAACTTCTGATATTCATGTTGTGTTTTGTCGGGTTCTATTTAAGATGTAATTTGTGTTTTCCTCATTCATAAAGTTCGGATCAAAATCTTTTGAAGAGAATCCAAATCATTTACCAATTATACCTTTCAGAGGAAAAGAACACTGGTGCAAGTAATTTGACTTTGGAGAAGAAAAGCATTTGAATAGTATACAATTAGGTCAGAGGTCCACATCTATTTGGTCCAACTTGTTGAGCATTGACTTTACCTGAGATGGCTCCTATAATGTAACAGAACCTCGTAGGCTGTTGAGAAGGCTACCAAATACAATTCAAAGCTGGCGCCTTTGTTAAAACTTGGTGGGCAGGTTTTGGACAAGTCCAAAAGGTAAACGACATTCCGAATTTCCTAGTAGCCCACAAACGCCACGTACCTGGAAGAATCGTTTTGACAGGATGAAATGATTTGTGATTGTGATTGGATGACTGGATGGGGTCTAACCACTGCCGGAGAAGTGATAAGCCCAGGTGTCTCTTTCATGCTTGAAAATTTTGACGATGTTTCTTCACAAGTATGATTTGGTATGCACAATCCTCGCCTGTCCTTGGGTGACGGACAACAGACGACTACCTACTACTTCAGCTCATTGGAAGGAGGCTCGAAAATAGAAGGTGCCCCAATTTTCGAGCCTCCTTCCAAGAGAGAGAACTATTGTCGTCAATCACGGAAACAGAGACTCGAAAGTCGAAACGTACCCAAACAAAACGATAGCTGTGTGTCAACGTGAGAATTTAACTTGTGCTGATATCCAACTGAAAGCTACGCAAATCATTCACACATATGGGTGGCATATACAAAGATTGTACATGTGTGGAAGGTTCAGTTGTGGAATAATAGTAAAGAAGCTCGATGCTTTCAACACCCTTCTCGACTTCCAGATCCGAGAAGGTTTCAAACTAGTTGGACCGCCATATCCGCTAGCTAACCATTCAGCTAGAAATCAAGCTCTGTAGTAACTGTAACATGCAAGTTGAAGGGTTTAGCCTCTTCGCATTCTCAACGCCGGATTTTTCGAGTTCATCAAGGCGTCCATATGGATAACATGCCATCAGAAATAATCTAGGCCTACAATTAAAATGGTAAAGTTCATTATGAGCAGAGCAGATCAAAGAATGATGAAATAAAAACCGAAACTCCGCTGTTTTTTTTTTCATAGCCATACAACAACAACTTCTTATATGAACAATTGAACAAAAATCTAGAATACAGCAACAAACAATATGCTTGGTGCTTACATTGCAGAAGCATTTGGGTTGAGGAACCTGGAAATTCTGTCGGGTCGAGCTAGACCCGGTCTTCAAAAGGCAAGCAATGTCAACCCGTCGCAGCAGAAAGAATCAGAAAGCACCAGACGACCTCGCACCCTGAATGCGCCGTAAAGAATTCAAAGAATATGTCCTAGATTCTAACAACTTTTGATAACGAAACTAGCCCACCCTTTACCATTCCCTTCACTGAGACCTCCTCCGCAAGTGCTGAGACACAGAGTACCCTTCAAAGAAATCCAAGACAGCGGTTTCCAAGTCCTCCACTGAGAACCTGATGTAATTCTCGGGATGTTTCCCACTCTCTATGTGGCTTCTAAACCTCCCAAGGAAAGACCTATATGCTGGTATCAGCTTCTCCATAATCGAAATCCTCAACTCCTCCCGAAGCTGCGTATCTGGAACCAACCAAGTTGCCTGAGTCCTGTGCACCTCCTCGAACATACCATTGAAAGCCTTAAACCGGTCCCTCAATGCACTCTTCGAAACCCCCGAGGAGAACCCTCCGCTAACATGCAAGCCCTCGTCCCTCAGACAATACAACACCCTCACCCACGTGGCCCTCTGGTAACTCGTGGCAGACTGCCTGAACTTCCCGGTCATCCTCCTCAAATAGTCATCCCCGATCATCTCCCTCAACTCCGGAGACCCTTTAACCTTCTGAACAATATAATGCACATTGTTCATCATAAACAAATGCTCCAAGGACGCATCTTTATAGTGCTTGCTCTTCCCTTCCAAATTGAACTGCAAGATCACAATGATCCAAACCAAATGCAGCTCCAAAGGAGCTTTTCCTTCCAGCTCGGGGAATTCCATATCGGGCAAGCTCAAGTCCCCCGAGTACCTCGACCCGGTGGAAGGCTTCGACATGATCAACTCCATCAAGATCTGCTTATAATCCGAAATCAAACTTATGTAGTTCATAACATACCTAGTAAGAGGATGAATAGTCCCGCCAGGGACCGGAATCTTAGAAGGCTCTTTCAACACCGCGCTCTCAAACTCGGATAGGATCCCCCTGGCGGCCTCAGCCAGGCGGGACAGAATCTCCGCGGCCTGAACCCTAACCGACTCCCCAGTCTTGGACTCGAAAACTGTCTCTATATCGGGCATCAGGTCCATCAGAGCATCGTGCAGGTCCAGTATCTTGAACAGCTTCTCCGGCGACCTCCGGCTGATGCTAATCGCCTCCGCGAAGTTGAACAGAGTGATCGCCGGGCCCTTAACTGTCTCCATGAAGCACGAATCACTTACGTGCGAGTCCTCCTCGTCCTCGCCGAAGAAGATGAGCTCGCAGAGGCGCTTCTCGCTGGCGAAGACGACTCGTACGACCGCCTTGGCGGCGCGAATCCAGCGGCGGATCTTCCCCTCGAGTTCCTCCCAGTTGAGGCGCTGGACGTCGCCGATCGATAACCGCTCGATCCCTAGCTTCCGGAAGCTCGCGTCCACGGAGGACTTGCGCGAGTTGGCGTAAACCTGGACGCACTCCCGGAGGTACCCCGCCGCCACCATCCGCCGCGCGATGTTCTGCAGGTCCGCCACCGCCTCCGGCGTGACTAGGTCAACCTCGCGGATGCTCGCCGTTGACCGGTAGTTGGACGCGGATGAGTCCGCCCTAGAGATCGGATCGCTCTCCTCCCCCGCCGCCGCCGCCGCCACGTCAGCATCATCGAGCTGGTCGTTGAACGAGGAGCAAGAGGAGAGCGAGGTCATCAACGACTGGTCGTCGACGGCGGTGGTGTGCGCGAGGAGGATGTTCCGGAACTCGTCCTCCAGCCTGGCCATCGCGATTTGGATGCTGCTCTTCGCTTGCTCCTTGTCCATCTCCTCGCCGTCGCCGGAGATGGAAGAAGAGGCGGCCGCGAGGCGGCGCTGGATCTCGTCAACCGCCTGCAAGTAGAGGTCGACCTCGCTCCGGTCGCCCTCGAAGATCATCTGCTCCCTCGCCTCCTCCGACGCCGTCGAGTCCCACCGGAGGATCACTCTCTCCGCCTCCTCCAGACTTCCGCTCCTCTCCGGCGGTTCCATTTCTTCTTCCTTCTTCAAGCTGGAGACAAAGTTGGTCTTTTCTTCCTTTTCTTTTTTTTTCGCTCCGCTCCTCTTAATATTAAAAATAAGAAAAGAAAGAACCACCAAGAATCTTTTTTTATTTTTTATTTTTTTGCTGTTGGGGAATAATTTGCAGGAGGTGGAGGATGATGAAAGTGAAAGAAAGGGTTGTTTTAGATTTTCAAGTAATGGGATTGGGTGCATAAATAGGTTGCTAATTGCGGGGTTCAGAATCAACTACCTGCCTGCCATACCATATTGCTACTAGTCTTTTAAAGTTCATATCTATATATATATAACTAATTGAGATATTTTATAAAGTTTTGATATTAGAAAACAACTTTGTGCTTACTAATTTTTCATAATTTTTCAGATGATCAAATAGTGACCCGAGAATTTAATAAAATCAAATTAAGAGATGAAATTTCGATTTCAGAACAGCAGAATTTAGTCAAACTCCAATTTTTTTTGGTGGTGGAAATGGAGGGTATGAATACGAAATAAATATAATTATATTTTAAATAAACAGCCTACCCACTCCTAACCAAAAGTTTATCTTAGCTCTTCTTTGTTATGGATAATACTACTCTTATATAATACAACATGACCAATCTCAATAAAACTCCCTCGTGGTCTTTTAATTTTATCTACATCGAGATTATTATATTTTTTGTGAAATCTACGTCGAGATTATTTTGTGGCGGAATGAGCTGGCCGCAAATTTAGGCCCAAAAAGAGAGAGCAAGGACAAAAGATGATTGGTTTTTAGGGCTTTGTTTTCTGGGTCAAGTCCATGTCCAATTGTCCATTTCATTCTTATCTTGCAACAACAAAATTGCATGATAACGAAATATCCGGAAAAAAATGTGCGGCCAATTTGGATTGGATTACTTTCTTCCCCAATTTGCAAGTTGCAAAGCATATGCTAAGCCCACTTCTCTTGTGAGAGGTTTCAACTAACTCCAGTTAGTAATTAACTCTTTTTATCCTGTAATTGAGCGCTTTTCCTGAGTGAAAATAATGAATCTCGTTCAAATTAAATAACAAAATAATTGTTTGGAAAATATGCCTGCAGTAGATAGGATTGATATAATAGTGGGAACTCTCTTTCCGGGTTTCTCTGGAAATGAATTTCCAAGCCAGCCATATGGTTTAACAGGTGAATTTCTTGATCGTACTAGAAAAACATAAACCAGGTTAGAAAATGCATGCTAGGATATTATGATAAGGAATTAAATCTAACGAGTTCAACGGCAAGATAGGAACATTTACTATTGAGGTATTTTTTTCTCTACTGCGATTTTTTTCCTAACGAATTTTACCGCGTTGGAATTTTGTTAAAGTCGACGGTCTCAACCTCGCAAAAAAGAATTCTACGCTAAATGGATTATAAATATTACTATTAATTAACTCTAAGTGAAAAAAAAACCACAAAGCACAGACAAGCAACTGCTTTTATGGGCTGGCTCTTCAATTCACTCGCAATTAAAAAAAACAGAATCAGGATATCCAAATAAAGACAAAATTAGGACATGGAGATTTGCGATTCGTCATTTTTCAAGGCGAAACCAACATTGATTAGCCCTAGAAAATTAACTAAGTCAACTAATCTTCTGCTAAGACAGGCCAACATTCACGTGCGTGCGTCCATTGGTACTTATTTTTGACTTATATTACCAATTACTCCGATACTTATTTGATTATCTAATTATGCTTCGAAAACCTGTTAGAATTTTAAAAAGTGGCTAGACTCGGGGAAAATGGTAACATTTCCTACGGAGTTAGAATTCGTATTCGGTGCATCTATCTCATGGAAACATTGCTCATTGTCACAATCCTTCGCTGCAATTTCTGGTCCCGAGAATTAAATTAACTCTGCAGCCTCATGGTATGGTGGGGTGTACTTGAAGATTTGGCTTTAAATATAGGAGTTGCACGAGTGGTGCTCGATCACATTAATTCACCACAAAACACTGTCATTACTAAAATAAGAAAGCTCCACATGCAGCTTATGATAAAATTATATAACATATGCTACATGTGGTGAAGTTTCCTAAATGATAAGTACTGATCTCTCACGGTTTGTCTGGAAACGGCTGTACTTGATTTGATTTATGAGTTGTTTGGTATCATAACCTATGCTAGTTTTAATGATTAATTTGGCATACCAATATTGGCCGTTTCAAACATTACGAATGAAAAAGACATCAGTCATTACTAAATAGATCTGACATTGTTCGAAACATGCAAAAGAAAAGATTTATCGTACAAATTAAAAAGGGTAATGCTGTTGTGTTTCTGGGTAACTCGTGTAGGAATTTGATATTAATGGGCCAATAAAAGCCTCTTTTCTTGATTCGTGAGATCAAAATCAGAGCCCACCGTATTATGCGGCTGGATCCTCTGTCCAATGGGCTCGTTTGGTGGGTCCTGCTTTTTTCCGCTCAATTGCATAGACGGTTTCTGAAATTACTTTATTGGGAAACGTCGACTAAAGTACCATGTGATTTTCACGATTTGACACTATAGTATCCTATGATTTGTCTTTTTATTTTTAGGTGGCGAAAATTTTCAAAAGTGATATATTTGGTGACAAATCTTTAATTGAGGTTAATTTTTTAACCAGATTAAACTAGTCAGCGCCATATCATTTTCACGTTGTATTTTTTATCCTAAGTGGCACAATGACGTGGCAAAATTTTAAAAATCTCAATTATCTGACCCTAATTAAAAAACCCAAAGCCCCAAAAACGTTTATGTCCCTCCATCCTCCCCCTCTCTCCAACACCAATCATCGAACCCTTCATCTTCTTCAAATTGGACTATAACATTGTCCGGCTCCGCCACCGCCACACCGAAGTTATCATCATCGTGGATGGCGTGCATCTCTGGTGGGACGTCCGCGTCATTCCCAGCCGCCGCCTCCTCGTCATTCCCAGCCGTCGCCTTCTCGTCATTCCCAGCCGCCGCCTTCTCGTCCCACCTCAGCTCGTACTCAACGTTGACAATTCTCTCGCTGAGAGGTCGACGGCTGGATTCTCTATGTGAATGAAGTCCTCGACGGCGAGGGGACTGTGGTTATGGTGGCCACGGAAAAGAGAAGTCCTCAAGCTTGAAAGTTGATTAATCTAGATTTTATTTTATTCGATCCTGCTTTAGTTAACTTGTGATTCCTTGCTGGGTGTCCTAATGTTCCTTTCTAGGCAACGCCATGTTGTTGAAGGAGATGAAGGGTTCGATGGTTGGTGGGCGAGAGAGGGAGAGGGAGAGGGTAGAGGGATGGAAACTTTTTTTTTGACTAATGGGTTAGATAATTGGGGTTTTTTAAATGTTGCCACGTCATTGCGCCACTTAGGATAAAAAATACGACGTGGAGATGATATGGCGCTGACTAGCTTAATCTGATTGGAAAATTAACCCCGGTTAAAAATTTGTCACCAAAGATGTCACTTTTGGAAACCTCCGTCACCTAAAAAAAAAGACAAACTACAAGGTACTATAGTGTCAAAATGTGAAACTACAGGATACTTTAGTGAATTTTTCCCTACTTTATTTGTGTCGTGAAACTATAATAAAAATATTTTAATTTAAACAAAAAATTTGAATCGAGTAATAAAAAATACAATAATCTTAAATATTTGTTAAAAAATTATTATTTAAAGATAACATCCAAATCGAACCTAGATTAGTTAATTTAATAGTGTCCGGACACCCAAGTTAAATACTTACAAATTTTTTATTATCGTAAATAAATCTTAGTAACTGAAAAATATATAAACATATTTTTTGTAACAAATAAAATTTACTGGGTCCTCCACTGTAACGGTGGACACGCTATCAGTCTACCCTACTTTTTTTACGGGGTTGGATTCGGTGATGTTAATCCCTCAGCTGTACCAATCAGACAACATGGGGACTAGCAGCACATTATCCCGGCATCACATCACAACCAGGGGCGGAGGGAGGAGGGACGTTGTGGGAGCAATTGCCCCCACTTAATTTTTTTGTTTGATAACTAGGTATATTTTTGTAATGTATGTCCCCACTAAAATTAGAAATTGACCAAACTAAAAAATTATTCAACCTAAAAATTGAAATCAGAATGGCCCATTACCAACTTATCATATGCGAGTTCGAATAGAATTTGACCATATGCAAAAGAGTTATATTTCCTTTCTGAATAGAATCACCGGTGTTATATTTTGAATTGCACTTCCTCCTCACATAAGGAACCAACCCCAGAGCTCCCTTAAAAAAATAAAAAAGAAAGAAACGGAACGTCCAACCCAAAGCAAACTAAAACGCGTTTCAGGGTCAACTTAAAATAATATGAGTTATCTTTTTCTTCTTTCTTTGATTAAAGGGTCACGTATATGATATCTATCAATATTGTTTGCATTATTTCTATTAGGTTAGGGTTTGGATTAGTTGTTAGGTTTTGTCTCGAATTCATAATTGGTTACAACTCTATTTTCTATCTGATGCCGAACATATTGGGCGATGATGGTAGGCTTTGTCGTGTGTATGTATATCACATTTTAAACATTATTTCATATATTCTCCCATCTCTCTGTTATTGTGAGTCTCTGATGTTCAAACAATTTATGTTTTCGATTTCGCTGTATTAATATTGGTAAAATTGTCTTTCTTATGCGGTATTGATTTATATTAATCTATTTAATTTTGTATTTCTGATCAGTTATGGATAAGTACGTGACAAAAGGTAAGAGGCCTATTGGCGAAGTTAGTGGTTCTAAAAGCACATAAAGGAGTTTCGAGCAAGCTTATGTCGAGATTGATTTGAAAAATCTTCCTTCAGATCCTGGTATGAGAGCAAGAATTTTATTATATCATCCTGATGTTTGTGATAGACTAAGAATAAAGTATATGTTACTTGGACCTTGTCAGCCTAGGAGACACAATTTTCAGAAAAAGAAATTTGGAACTGTGGCACTTTTTTTAATCCCGGTTGGTTTGATGATCATAAAAATTGGTTGGGGTATAGCATAAACAAAGAAGCTGCATTTTGTCTTTGTTGCTATTTATTTAAGTCTGAAAATGACAAGCTCGGAGGTGGAGACTCCTTTTCGTGACTTTTCGTCATTGGATATCCACGTGACTTTTCGTCATTGGATATCTTGACACTAGATAGTCAGTTTGATAATTCTATTGCTGACATGAGATCTAATGATAAATTTTATGATATAAAGAAGTTTTATATTTTGGCTCCGAAGTTGGTGCAAACACAGAGAAATCTCATTCATCCTATGGTATTTCGGCTCCTAAAATTAGCTTTGATATTGCTAATTGCGACTGCAAGTGTTGAGAGAGTCTTTTTTGCCATGAATATTTTGAAGAATCGTCTTCGCAACAAGATGGGAGATCAATTGCTAGCTGATTGTTTAATTACATATTTCAAGAAAGACATATTTGATTGTATTGACAATGTAGCTATTATGGAGCGATTTCAACGCATGAGTAATCGTAGAGGACAATTATAAATGTTATAATTACATACGTTGAACTTTTTGAAAAAAAATTATATTGCCCCCACTCCACAAATTTTCCGACTCCGCCCCTGATCACAACGGCATATCACTTCGGCGGCACATCACAATGGCACATTCAACGTGTGTGTCGTTGTGATGTGCCAGGATTCATGTGCGCTGTTGTGATGTATCGTTGTGATGTGTCGCCGTGTGATGTGTTATCCGATTAGTGCCGCTGGATTTACATTGTCTGCACCCAATACAATTCCTTTTCAAAGAGCACACAACCTATAATAGTCGTTGTCGTGTAAAATCTGATTAATTCAAAATTGACAATAAAACTAGCATGTAAAATTCGAACTCTAAATTTTAAAATGAAAAATCATATCCCATTGGTAATAAGGGAAATTGTTTTTTGGGAATGGCATTTTCTTTTATTGTGTTGAAGTAATGATATTTTCTCTGAAAGGAGGGGAAGGCAGTCCACAATAGATTTTTGGTTTATACTATTAAGTATTCAGATATTTATTATACTGACTAATTTAATTTCAAATCGTGTGAAATATTTTTTACGAAGCATTTAATATTATTGTATTTTCAATAGTTAATTTTTTTTGTTACGTTAAAATAGCACTCTTACTAATTAATTCAAATAGTTGTTAGTATACTAAACAATAGACAGATACTGCTGCATCGCGAATAAAATGCAACGTTATACCTAATCATCGTAGGGTTGTAAAAAAAAATCATCGTAGCGTTTGATTTTCCACCGGCAGCCACTACCACCGGCAGCCAGCCCATAGATATATGGACACGTTGTCCACCCAATAATGTTCTCTGGACAGTTCAGGACAAGATTGGAAGAAAAAAGACCTACTTGTGTACAACGTGCTTAATTGGTAAAAGATATTTCACCATCTACTGTATGAAACAAGACAAGTCTGGCCAACCAGAAAAACGGGAAAATTGTTTCTCAAAAAAGAAAAAGGGGAAAATTGAATAGAGAGCGAGTCCTTTACTTTGAATATTTCTATTGTGGGAAACAAGACAAGTCTGGTGGCCAACCAGGAAAACGGGAAAATTGAATAGAGAGCGAGTTGTTTACTTTGAATATTTTGTTTCAAAATATTCCGAATCCTAATGTACTAAATATAGGTTTTTTATAACAACTAATATCTTGTTCATTGGGCAATTAATAAAAATTTTGAGTCGGATAAGACCTTTAAAAGATAGTAGAGTTTTCTCAACAAATATTAACATTGTTGCGTTTCTAACAACTCTTAATCAAGCTAGAACCTTCTCAAAAAAAAAATTTAAGCTAGAACAACCAGTCGTCAATTAATCTAAGTATTCATTGGTATCTATTAATATAGGTTTGAGTCAATTAATTTAGCAAATTTAATATTAGTGTATTTTTAGGATTTGAATTTGAACTGATTAAATTGAACCAATTGGTTGATAAATATTTAATCTTATGCATTGTGGTTTGACGAATTTGTACATCCGTACTCAATTAAAACAGTGGAGTGTTTACTAAAGTAATTTATAATGCATTTTTTATCACATATAGTTGCATGCGAGTCGATCAAACCATCAAAAAAAATTATTAGTGAGTTTTATTCATGCATAAAATACGTACATATAAACCACAAGACCTTTGGAAGGTAGTAAATGTTGGGTTTGGAGTCTGAAAAGCGGTAGTAATTTAGGTATTCGTTGTTATCCATGAATGTAAGTTTGATTCGATTAATTTACCAAAATTTAATATTAGTGTGTTTTGAGCATTCAAATTTGAACTGATTAAATTGAACCAATTGGTTGATTCCAGTATAAGTAAATTTTCTAAAATATTTGGATAAAAAAATTACTTTAATGCATTATAGTTTGACCAATTTGTACACAATATTCAATTAAAATAGTGGAGTACCTACTAGAATAGTTTGTAACACTTGGTCATGCATTTTTAAATACATGCAGTTGCATACAAGTCCATAAAACAACAAGATACGTTTTTTTGAGAAGTCAATTTTATTAATGTATAAAATATGTACATATACTACAATAATTTTTTAACCAACTCTCTCCATGGACCAACAAATATTTTTTTCACGCGTGTTTTGTCTTCACTCACATACATCCCAGAAATTTTTCAGGAGGTCCCCCATCTTGATCTTACTCTCGGCCAAACGCGATTAACCTTGGAGTTCTCACAAGATGTGTACGAAAAAATAAGTTATACCTTATTAATATAAATAATATCAATCAAATCAATTAAAACTTTTCAAAATTGAGGTATCACAAAAAGATATTTTAAAATAGGAAGAATAGGAGTCCTTCCGCGATACCATGCTTTTTGTCCACATTCATGTGGGTACCTCTCGGAAACTTGGCTTTGTTTATTGGTTGATAGTACTCGGTATTTGAACCGAGCCTTAATGTCGGTGGGTCACGCCACTGACGTCTGTCTCCGACCCTCTTCACTAAACTCCATCCAATCTAACGGTGTTCTAGGCTCAGTTTTTTCTGTGAATTATAATAAGCTCACAGATGGTGGCTACTGGTTAGAATTAAATAGGAAAAAAACTGACAAGTCTTTTAAAAAAAACCCACATGTCCACTTCATAGGATAGAAATGAGTGTAATTTTGAAAAAAATGGAAATTATTCATCCACATGTCAATTTTTTGTCGATAATTCTAGTGAAGTGTCAAAAATATAATTCTTTTAAACCTAAACAATTATTTTACTATTACTTTGACTAAGTAAAAAACTTTTCCAAATACAACAATAATCTACCCACTCTTTCTCTTTTCTCATCAATAGATCAACACCAGCCATCAACACAGTGAACCTTGTAGTCACATTCCTCCCCAACTAAATCAAAAACATCTCATTGCATTATATTTAATATCAGAGTCCTATGAATTTTTTTCCCAATAATTAAACATTGAAAGGGACCACTATCAATTGGCTCAGAATATTCCTTTTTAGAAAAAATGGCAATATCATTTTAATGGAAACGATAATCCCTATCATCAGTATTTGTATTTGTTTTCTACCAAAAAAAACATCAGTATTTGTATTTCTAAAAAAAAAGATTGTCCCTATATCGGTCAAGACATGGAAATTTAAAAAAATGGGAAAAGTCCACTTTCGTACCCTGTGGTATCGACCAAAATCACTTTAGTACCCTGTGGTAAAAAACTGATCAATCGAGTCATACTTATTCCAATTAACATCAAAAAGGGCCTCGGGCAGCTGCCCGGAGCTGCCCGAACCTACCCGCCCGCTGCCCGGGCCGCGTGGCCAGCCACGTCACCAATTTTGGTGACGTGGCGCCACGTCACCAATTCCTCTCCCCTCCGATTTTCCTCCTCCTCCTCCGATTTTCCTCCTCCTCCTCCTCCTCCTCCGCCTCCTCCTCTCCTCCTCCTCCTCCTCCTCCGCCTCCTCCTCCTCCTCCTCCTCCTCCCCGCGTCCCCCTCCTCCTCTCCTCCTCCTCCTCCGCCTCCTCCTCTCCTCCTCCTCCTCCTCCTCTCCTCCTCCTCCTCTCCTCCTCCTCCTCCGCCTCCTCCTCCTCCTCCTCCTCCTCCTCCGCCTCCTCCTCTCCTCCTCCTCCTCCTCCTCCTCCTCCTCCTCCCCGCGTCCCCCTCCTCCTCCTCCGCCTCCTCCTCTCCTCCTCCTCTCATCCTCCTCCTCCTCCTCCTCCTCCTCCGCCTCCTCCTCTCCTCCTCCTCCGCCTCCTCCTCCTCCTCCTCCTCCTCCTCCTCTCCTCCTCCTCCCCGCGTCCTCCTCCTCCTCCTCTTGGTGACGTGGCGCCACGTCACCAAAAATGGTGACGTGGCTGGCCACGTGGCCCGGGCAGCGGGCGGGTAGGTTCGGGCAGCTGCCCGAGGCCCTTTTTGATGTTAATTGGAATAAGTATGACTCGATTGATCGGTTTTTTACCACAGGGTACTAAAGTGATTTTGGTCGATACCACAGGGTACGAAAGTGGACTTTTCCCTTAAAAAATTGACACAACCAAACGGTTCCCATGGTCGGACCAAGAAAATTAATCCAAAACCTACGATTCGGCCTTTCGGTTAACGGACCCGCAACACATGCACGCATAAGACCGCTGCTTCATTTTCTGAGGCAAATAAAACGTGCCGGAAACAGCGACAAGTGGGAGAAAAAGGAATCAACAGCGAAACAGAACATTGATTGGAAAACTCAAAACTCTCTCTCTTCTCGGACAACTCGTGACTAATCCGGTCCAAAGAACGTGCAAGAAAACATGTGTAATCGGTGGTATAATAATAAATCTTATTTCATTTTTAAAGAGTAGATAGTTCAATTTTCAACTATTTTAAAATTGTGTTTCGAAAAATAAAATCTAATCTCGTTTAAAAATTCTGAATTTAGATCAATTTGTCTAAATTTTTTTGAAAAAAAATTGCAAGAAAAAACCTCACAAAGCACTTCAAGTTTGTATATAACCCCACCTAGGCTTGTCCCCTTAACCTCAAAACGAGAATTACTTCACCTCTCCTTTACTTTACTTTACTTTCCTTTTCTGTCCTTTCCTCTCAATTTTGAAGAAGCAACGGATTAACGTTTACCTCTTAAATTCGCTCGAAGACCTCCCTCATGGCGGGTTCCTTCGCTCAGACTTGCAATCGCCTAAGCCAGTTCTTAAAGAAGGGTGGCAGTTTCGGAGATATCAGCCCTTTCGAGACGGCCAAAACTACAGAGACGATGAACCTTCTCCACCCCGACGAGGCTAAAGGAAGGGCCTCCGATCCGGAAACTGCCCAGATGACAATATTTTACGCCGGACAAGTCATAGTACTCGACGGGTTCCCGGCCGACAAGGCCATGGAGATCATGGGTGCCGCAAAATTGGCAAGCTCGTCCAGCTTTACTAGCTTTCTGGGTGGTGCTCCCCTAGAGCTTCAGCCGCAGCCCGAAGCTGCTGCTGATGGATCGTCGTCGGGTAAATTCAACCGACTATCAACTCATTGTCTTAAAATTTTAGATTCGTTTACCGGGACTGAAGTTGAATATTGCCTTTTCTTGGTTTTCGCAGATCTGCCAATTGCTAGACGAGCTTCCCTTCGCCGGTTCCTTGAGAAGAGAAAGGACAGGGTTTCGACCAGAGCGCCGTACCAAATGAACAAGCCGGCTGGTGCTTTTAGGGCAGAGGAGGGCCACTCATGGATTGACTTGGAAGCTCAGCCATCGAAGCATCTCGAGCAAGCTATAACTGGTTCTGTGGTTCCTTTTGATGTTTCAGGACTTGAGTCGAATCAACGCTGGTTGGTCTTAGGACTTGAATAATCGTGATTAGTTGAGGATCATCGGATTATTAATTATACTACTTAGGATATATAATTTGCTTCTGTACTGTTTTTGGTGATTGTTGACCTTAGAGAGAGATTTGTGATTAGTCAGCTATATATGTACTAGTTAGGTTGAATATGTCATTTTCTCTAGCGAACCCCACTTGAAACCCTCACACTTAAAAATTAAAAAATTAATCTCTCCGTCTCCCACTTCATCTTCTTGCTCTCAAATTAAAAAATCATGGGCAAATTACTCTCCCTGTACTTTGGTCAGCCTCCCCCTAGGGTCCCTAAATTTTGGAAAATAATTTTTGCGTCCCTAAGTTTTGATGATAATAGACTCCCGGGTCCCTGGCTGACGTCATCGGCTCTTTTTTCATTTTTGGTCATGGAAATGACCAAAATATCCTTAAAAAAATAAAAAATTTACCTTCTTCAACCTTTGACTAAGAACAACTGACAACTAAAAAATAATACAGAAATAAGATCAAACTAGCAAAAATAAGGAACACAATCAAGAACATAAGAAAAAACTCGAAACCCAAAAATCAAACAATTATTTCGACCTCTAGAATATTCAAGAACGAACATGCAACCCAGAAATCAAAAAATTATTTCGACGTTGCTTATCTCCCTCGGCCCCTCCGACCCCTCCGACCACCTCTCTATCGTCGTACTCTCCACCTCCGGTCCATGAGGAGTGCCGTCGCTTCTACTGGTTCGGGAGCGAGAGAAGCTGAATTAAGAAGAAGCTCAATACCTAAAACCAAGAAGAAGAAGCTCAAAAACCACTAAAATCCTAGAACCCCATCGTCATGCTCCTGTCGTTGTCAGGGAAGACGTCGACAACGATCGAAAATGAAAAGGTTATCATACGCCGTCTACCGCTCCTCCTAAACCCCTTCACCGTCCACCGAGTGAGCATTCTTCCTCGTGTTACAACTAAAGAAATAATTTCAAAATGGCTACTGGAATCGAATTATTGTTACCCACGGTACTAAGATAAAATTGATTTAAGGATTAAAAATACTTCGATATCATGTGTTATTAAAAATAGATATTTAGGACCTGTGTTATGGAAATATCAATGTTGCCATCTTTTTAGAGAGCATTCTCTCGCATTTCTAAGACTATCTACATTCTTGCCCTGCCTTAACCTAGATCACGGAATAAATAATTAATTTTTCTCTCATCCACATCAGCACAACCCAATTATCCCTTATTCTACCCACATCCGCAACCTGCTTCAACCTAAGTCACAGAATAAATAATTAATTTCTCTCTCATCCATATATTATCTACTTCATTTTTGTTTATATAAAAATTATATTAAATATACGTAAATATTTATTCCCTAATTAAGATAACAAGAAATTTTTTATACGAATAATATTGTACCAAGTGTAACTAACTAGATAGAAAAGTAAAAAAAATAAACAAGGGTCGAGGGCGAGGGCGAGGGGGCGAATTTCGCCCTTGCTTTATTTGAGGGCATCGCCCCTTTTCCTTTTTAGTTTTTTTTTTTGACGTGGCCTGGGTCGAGGCACGTAAAAGGCACTGATGTGCCTGGCCTAAGTATTCCTTACCTACCCAGCCCCTTTCCGAACCTGTCAAATGTTCCTTACAGCTGGAAGGAGAAGAAAAATAAATTCTTCCTTACCTCTCTCTCTCTCTCTCTCTCTCTCTCTCTCTATATATATATATATATATATATTAAAATTTAAAAATACAAGCAAACTAATGAGACCTACGGTCTAGTGTTGATCACGGTGGCTAAGATTTATCTTTTTTCTTCCTTTCCTTCTCTTGTTATTTTCTTCCCCCTGAATAATAATAAGCCCAGCATTCGGCCTCCACCGTAAAACATAATGTTCTTTTTGGAAGGGGGTAAAACATATATATACGATCAGCACTTGGATAAGAATTTATTTTTAACAAAGTTATTTCAAATTTTAGAAAATTGTGTCACGTTTGAAATATTTTGCACGACTTCGTGTACATATATACTATATATGATCATTGTTAGAATTCAATTCGTGATTCAATTTGATTTGATTCATCAAAAATTCGATTCGAATTCATCTTAAGACGAATTGGATATAGTTGAAGATTTTTATAATTTTTCAAACCGGCAAATTCAATTTGAATTCGATTTAAAATAATTTTTTATCAAATTTGTCCATATTATATAAAAAAATAAAAAAATTAAATGATTATTGAAAAGGATGGAAAACGGGGAGGGGTAAATTGAAATTTGAACCGCCTCCCCGTTTTCCGTGACACGTCCCGTTCATCCAGCAAGGACGGAATTCCAGAGCACCATCATCAACCCAATAGGTTATTGGTTACGCAACATGCATCAAGTCATCAAACCCAATAGGGCAGTTAAGCGGAGTTTGGATTGGGTACAGAATGTCCCCATTCTGAACTGTTTGGAGTGAAGATACACGATTTTTTTTGTTGCAAAAATGTTAAAATTTAGGGACCAAAATAAAAAAAGTTGCGCAGACTGGTATCGTAAACGGGTCATGCCGGTATCGCAAACACATGCCGGAACAAAGGCCGGTGTCACATAACGGCGCATGTCGGTATTGTGACCGGGACATGCCAGTATTGTAAACAAAAAATGCCAGTGCGGTCCCCCTTCACTCCAAACCATCCGGAATGAATTTCTTCACTCCCGACCGAATCTACTGCCCGTCAAGCCTCAAATAATTATCTTTTCAAGTGGGGCCCAAATAGGTTACTATTTGTATTTTTTAAATACAAATTAACTTCTACGGCATGTTTGGAAACTATTAAAAATGAGAAATAGAATTTATTTTCGAAGTTTTAAATTTTTACTCTGTTTGGAACCAAATATTTTCGAAAAGGAATTCTTATTTTGTTTAAAAGTCCAGATTTAGAATTTTTTAAAAAATATGTCAGATTTGTAGGGACTAAATATCTATTATACCCTTCCTTATATACTAATATAACAAAAATAACTTAACCCAAACTTACACTTGCAAGGGCGTGGAGAAATGACCTAGAGCTCATCTCTCGTCGTCGAGCTCATCTCGGAATGGAGCTCTAGAGCTCCTCCTCTCCTGTCCTCGTCTTTCTTCTCTGCGAGAGAGACATCTTCGTCCTCAGCTGGTAATCTCTCTAGAACGATCTGGATTTTTGTTGGTTTAACAATCAGGATTTTTCTTGGTCTAATGATCTGAGTTTTTGTTGGTCTAACGATATGGGTTTCTTGGTTTGACAATTTGGGTTTTTGGTTTAATGATCTAGATTTCTTGTTTAATGATCTGGATTTTTCATGGTTTAACAATCTGGGTTTCTTGTTTAATGATTTGGGTTTTTTTTGGTTAACGATCTATGTTTTTCTTGGTAATAGCTACTAATGTCGATGAACTGCTGTTATGCTCTTGTTTCATACTAACAAATTACAGTTTTGATTTTTCTTTACAATTTTTGTGGGTGTTTGTTTGCGTGCAGATATTGACGAGAAAAGCATAAGGAGAAGCTTGAGGATTTGGCAGCTGCACTTGCTGAGGCACGAAATGAACAATTTTCGTTGTTGAATGAGGTTGTTGTTGTCATTGTTTTTGCATTGGATGCTGCTTGAATTTTGAGCTTGTTGTCTTAGATGGATTTGTTACTAGTCTAATTTTATCTTTTTCTTTGACTAGTAACAAGTCCATACTTTCATATATTTTCTTGTTACTGCCACACTCAGCCAGAGGAATGCTTCTTTATTTATTGGGATAAAGATATTTTAGTACTATATGTTATGTAAAATAAATATTTTGCACTTTGTGTTATGAAAATAGATACTTTAGTACCCTGTGTTATGTGAAATGGACACTTAAAACTCTCTTCACATATGAATTTTGACTTGCTAATGTGTCATAACACAGGATACTTTAGTATCCTGTGTTATGTGAAATGGACACTTAAAATCCTCTTCACATATGAATTTTGACTTATGCTAATGTGGCAATGGTGATATGGTTTCGACTTGCTGACGTGGCATAAATAGATAACGTGTCAAATATTATATTAAAAATTACAAAAATACCCTTGCCGATGAATTCCTCTTTCTTTGACTCGCTCGCCGGAGCTCTTCCGCCAAACCTCAAACCGGTCCCGATGTTCAAGTTGAAACTCATCGGCGATTACAAATCCTCGCCGGAATCGAAAAAATCGTTGAAGCTAATCCCCAAATTGAACCCCGCTTCAATTAATCCCGACGAACTCCCTCCCTCCCCTCTATCGCTTCAGCTTCTGTGAGTGGGAATACAGCCGCCTCCTCCCTCCAAAGTTGTTTTCTTCACGACGATGACGGCCCGTCGTGAGCACCTCTTTGTAAGCCATCCCAAACCCACCATTCTCCACCATCTTGGCCCTCTCTCAGAATTGGGTTTCGCATTTCTTTGGACGGGCCAGTCATTGTCGTCTTCGGCGGCAGCGAGGAGAACCTGCACACGGAGAGAATCCATTAGCTGCCACCGCGCCAAGCCGAAGCCATTGTCCCTGAGCAAGATCGCCATATCGGAGGATGACGCCGGCGGCGAGGAGAACCTGCACCCGAACACCGCTGAGGGATGAACGTCGTCCTCAACAACTGCGCCCCACCGCCTACATCGATTGCTCGTGGCTCCTTCTGTTGAACAGGAAGAGCGGTCTGGGTTTAACCCTTACTGATTGGTGGTGCTTCGCAGTCGAGAGGTGGTGGCCTGTACGTCAATTGGTGGTATTTTTTTTATGGTTTATTGATCTGGGTTTGCATCTCAGAATTGAAGAACTAAAGTTTGCATCTCAGAATTTTTTGTTTCATCCCAAGTCAAGAGGTGGTGGTTTTTTTTACCGGCGATTGGTGGTGCTTTTTAGTATGGCAATTGGTTTATTGAACTGGGTTGGTGTCATTTTGAAGATGACTTGAGAAGATAACCGAAATTTTGTCTGAGAGGATGATCGGAAATTGGTATTCGTTGAAAAAGATAATTTAATTCTTACTTCCCTTTATTGATTTATATTAATTCAAATTTGATTCAAATTTGACATCTCATAATTTGTATTCGATTTGTTCTTTGGCAAAATGAATACAGTTCAAAATTTTGATAAATTCATATTAGTTAATTCAAATTGAACTAATTCGATTCGAATTTATTCGAATTCGAACAATGGTCAGTACATACAAGAGCCGGGCTCACACCGATGGCATTATGAAACTTTTTTTAGGGGTATAAGAAGAAAACTTGAGGCCCAGTTTTGTTACAGAATGAGCCCATCATTTAAACTTGGGCCGTCTTTAACTTAAATGAAACCAAAATTGGAGCATAAGATTGCTGTGATAAAAAAAGGAGGATAATGATGAATTATGAAATATCAACCCAAAAATACCCTGCAGAGTGTATTGGAACATCATCACTCAATAATTATTTAATAATAAAATTTTCTAGAATAATTGCAAGACACCGTCCTGAAATTGTGAATAATCAATTCTAAAAGCTTAAAGTCATATGGTTACTTTTGGTCGACATACTGTAAAATTTAAAACTTTTGATCAACAAAAAGAAAGTTCTATGTGATAAAAAACTATCTAATCTTGGAATAATCTTAAGGAATATCTGATTACTTCAAACTTGAAACGAAACAAAAAAGAACGAGTGTTCCAAATCGTTGCGAGTTTGATAGTTTCTTTTTTCTTTTCGTTTATTTTACTACATTCTTTGAGTTTTATATTTGGAATCATAACCATACACAAAATAAAAGATCGTTTTGATATCTATTACTTCTATTTTTAAATATGAGTCGGTTATAAAATTACGATATTTTTTCGTATAAATTTTTTGCCGTTTTTACAAAGAAATAAAAACCATTAACCACCCAATCAAACTTCATCACGCTAAAAGAAAACCTCACCTTTGTTCACAAAAATCACCCACGTGGCGGCATCAATTAAGCATTCCGTAAAATACAATAGTACAATATTAAATATTTTTTTTATATCGTTTTTAGATATTTTTGAAATCAGTCTCTTCTCTACCACCCCATAAAAAATATCTTCCAACTATTAAGTACTTGATCTGCAACTTTCTCCTCTCCCCGCTTCTTCTCCTTTTATTTAATTTAATTTTTTAGTTTCTCTCTCCCCTTTTCCCATTTCTTCTCCGACTCCGAGAAACCAGCCCTAATAAATAAATAAATAAATAAATAATACCCCGAGGAGGAGGAGGAGGAGGGGAGACAAGACAACAGCCGAGATTCTCTCTCCTCTGTTCACTGGGCCAAGCGGGGAATCCCAGGGGCAAAAAGGGAACCACACTAACAGCGATGATGCAGCAGCAACAGCAGCAGCGGTTGAAGCTTCAGCAGCAACAGCAACAGCAGCAGCAGGCGCTGATGCAGCAAGCCATCCTCCAGCAGCAGCTCTACCACCCGGGCCTCCTCGCTCCACCCCAGGTTCGTACGCGCCGGGTCGTCTAGGGTTTCGAAATGCCTTTTTTTAGCTACGTGTGTTGCTTAGAAATTTGGGGATTTTAGGTTCAAGAAATATGCATTTTTCTTACAGGATTCGTTATTTGAGCTTTTATTTCCCCAAAAAAACCGTCTCAATCGAAAGTCCTCGTTTTGTACATTTTTTATTTTGCAGATTGAGCCTATTCCGAGCGGAAATCTGCCTCCCGGTTTTGATCCAAGTACCTGCCGCAGTGTGTGAGTGTTTTGCTTTTCTTGTCTTTCTGTATCCGATATAAGAATGCATCATCGTCAATAGATCCCTTTCGAGTTTCCGAACTTATAATGATAATGGGAAGTTATCCGTGAATTGTACTTGTTGAATGATCGTCTCTACGTGATAATAACGACGATGATTACTCATAGGTTCTGTCATTTTCCCTTTTCTTTTTAAAAATTATATTTTCTTTATTTTTGAAAATTTGCAGGTATGTTGGAAACATCCATACCCAGGTGACTGAACCGCTGCTCCAGGAGGTTTTTGCGAGTACTGGTCCCGTCGAAGGCTGCAAGCTGATTAGAAAGGAAAAGGTACGGGTTTCATTTCTTCGAGTCCACCTTCTTCATGATCTTATTATATTTTTTTGGCTAATTGCAGTCATCGTACGGATTCATCCACTACTTTGATCGAAGATCTGCTGCTATTGCCATACTATCTCTTAATGGGAGGCATCTGTGAGTATCTTTACCTTGTTAGACACCTCAAGTCCTCCTTGCTGGTTTATTTATTATTCCTTGGCTGAACTTTGTCCCCTGTTATTATCCATTTGCAGGTTTGGGCAGCCCATCAAAGTTAATTGGGCTTATGCTAGTGGCCAGAGGGAAGACACCTCAGGTCATTTCAATATTTTCGTCGGGGACCTCAGCCATGAGGTTACCGATGCTACATTATTTGCATGCTTCTCCGTTTATCCCACTTGTTCGTAAGTTCTCTTATCAAGTGTCTCATGAGTATCTTTCTTTTATAAAAAAAGTTTGTACGACTATCTTAAATTGGCCTCAGTTGCTTTTGATGTTGGATGTCAATGCAATGTGGAATTGGATTGTGGTTTTGATGATGACTCTCCTTGATTGACTATGTGCTTGTTTAGAGATGCCCGGGTTATGTGGGACCAGAAGACTGGGCGTTCTAGAGGGTTTGGTTTTGTCTCTTTCCGAAATCAGCAGGTACTCCTTTTTCAATCTATCACCTGAGTTAATTTGTTGTCAAAATGATATTTTTAATTTGTTCTTGCAATGATTTCTGACATCCTCCATATCTATCCAGGATGCTCAAAGTGCAATTAACGACCTAACAGGTGAGACTGCACGATTAAGGAAAATCTTCGATGAATAATTTCTCAAGTTGCTTCATGTGAAGCTTTTCAAATGAATTATAGAATTGTAGTCAGCCAATAAATTGTTTTTTACATTGCAAGAAAAACTTATTTTTATGATGACCATTGTGTGTGCTGTGGATGATTCGAGAGTGATAGGTGGTGGCCTATAAGGAAGTTGTATTAAATTTTTTTTGTCGTTTTTGGAATCCTAAGGTTTACTGCAACATCACGATGGGGTTTTGTTGGCATCTCTTCAGGGAAATGGCTTAGCAGTAGACAGATCAGGTGCAACTGGGCAACAAAAGGTGCCGGCACCGTTGACGACAAGCAAAGCTCAGATGCCAAAAGTGTTGTAGAACTAACAAATGGTACTTCAGGTTGGTTTTTCAGAATCAAATAAGTGAAATCGCTTAAGATAGATGAACTATTTGAATCTTGGTTGAGGTGATTAATGTTTGTGCAAGGACAAAGAAACTTCTGTTTCTCTACTGCAGAAATTTGACTAATGCCTTATAAGGATTCTGTTAATGCCGTGAAAGCTTACACCTCGCTATCATATCTGCAGAAGATGGCAAAGAGACATCAAATAGTGATGCTCCTGAGAACAATCCTCAGTATACCACTGTATATGTGGGCAATCTCGCTCCAGAGGCAAGAAGCTTTGCTCCTATTAATCATGCTATAGCCATCAATCTGTTAACATTGGGAGACTGGGAATTCCTGCTGTTCCACATATTGATAGATTGATACGTTTTTCAAAATTACAGGTAAGTCAGCTGGATCTTCACCGTCACTTTCATGCTCTTGGTGCTGGAGTCATTGAGGAGGTCCGTGTGCAGCGGGACAAGGGATTTGGCTTTGTTAGATACAGTACTCATGCTGAAGCGGCTCTAGCCATCCAGATAGGAAACACCCAGTCGTTTCTTTTTGGCAAACCACTCAAGGTATATTTCCATGTGTTGGAACTTGTTTATGTTGAGGATGGCGAGGACATGCACAAATGTGTTCTCATGAACAAGGTTTATAAACACTGCTTATCAATCTCTATTCTTCTTGTGATTGTAGTGCTCTTGGGGCAGCAAGCCAACTCTTCCCGGGACAAGTTCAAACCCGCTTCCACCACCCATAGCTGCCCCTATGCCGGGCATTACAGCCGCTGACCTCTTGGCCTATGAGCGGCAGCTAGCCATGAGCAAGATGGGAGGTATTCATGCACTGATGCACCCTCAAGGTCAGCATCCTCTTAAACAAGCTGCTATGGGCTTGGGTGGTGCCGGATCTAGCCAGGCAATCTATGATGGTGGATTCCAGAATGTTGCAGCTGCGCAGCAACTCATGTACTACCAGTAAAAATAAGCATTGCGGCACCTTCATTGGCTCCAGGTGTATCGCGTTTTTTAGATCTTAGGAAGCCTTCTGTGAGCCTTTTTCTTTATTTAGAGAGTGCTATCTACTGATGTATGAATGAGTGTATCAGAGGGAAATCACTATTTAGTCTGGATGAGACTTTCGCTTCGAAGCCTTTTAACATATCTATTTAATCATTTGATAGAAGATCCCTTTTCTGGGTTTGACGACTGCCATTTTTGGACATCGAGTTTGGTTCTGCGAACGCAGCATCGAACGTCTCAGAATCTGGCTGAACTTTTCTTCGAGTCGAACTTCGCAGCGTAACATAGGAACCAGTCAAGTGCTAGTACCTGCACAAGGTTCTAAACGAGAAACGCCCGAAGTACTGCAGGATTTAAGCTACAACTGAACATGGCAAAAATAAAAGAAAGAACAATACATTACTCTCCACACAGCCACTGTTGCTCTAAAGATGACTAGCAAGTTTATGTGAGTCAGTCTTTCTCCAGTCTTGCAATATACTTGTCATAGAACAGCCCGGCTCGTTCAAGGTCTCCGAGTTCAGTGTAACAATCTGCTATTGCGCCATAGGCCTCCGTGTTGCCGGAGTCCTCTCCTTCTTGCTCGGAGATTTCAAGAACCATGGAGTGATACTCAATAGCTTCTTCATACTTTCCCTGCCTCTGAAGTGAAGCTCCTGAACCAAGTAAAGTTAGTTAATAATGCAAGGATAAAAACTACTGTCACAAATTCATAATGCATGAAGAATGATACAGACCTAAACCTCTTGCAGCTTTCTTCTCCTCTATACGATCATTTAGAATCTGTGCAAGCTCAAGAGCATCCTTAAACTCTGCAAATGCTTTCGCATGATCTTGTAGCCTCAAAAAGTTCTTTCCAGCTTTAAGGCGTGGTATAAGCTCTTGCTTCCTCGGGTCCACGATCACTTCACTCTCTGCTATTATACTACTACCCACGGGAGCATAACTCAAGTTGGGGGCATAAGACTCAATCTTAGCTTGCCTCCTCAGAGAAGCATTGATTTGGCGCAATTGTTCGTTAAGCCGTTTCAGTTCTCCCTTTCTCTGCCTTGCAACCAAACCTATAACACAAATACATAAACAAAATATGTGTGAGGCTAATGGTAAACATTTTCATGAAGCGACATATATAGAAGGATCAAGGGGCAAATGTTACCACACCTCCGACTGTAGCCCCTACGAGAGCTACAACTAGCAGTAAAGGCATGTTGAAGGAGTTATCTGCTTCACATGTTGCAGCTAAGGCTTCCATAGGAGATGTAAACATGAGGGCATTTGCCAAAAAAATTGGCACTGTCGACGGTCTTAACTGTATTTCAACGCGGATATTAATATAGCACCAACCACACGGCATCGAGGCACTGAAACTGTAGCAAAGGAAAGAAAAAGCAAGTGACTCACCCTCATACCTGATGGTAGTTGGACCATGCCGACACATTCATTTAACAAGGACTTCTTTCCAATGTCATTACTGGCTGGATATTTGCGGAGAAGAACAGGTGCTGCACTCGAAGCATCCATGGACGATGAAGCAATTTTTTCTGCATCCAACAGGAGAGAGCCCAACTTCCCTGCTCCAAGAACATATAAACAGCACATAAGAGAGGCCAGTCGAACTTGGAATGCGGGTTTTCTCGAACCAGTTCTGGCCCTTGAGACCTAAACGAAACTGCAAAAACTAAATAAACGACTAGTCTACTCCTCCTAACTCCAAATATCCACTACGCCAGCAAGAAGAAACAATTACATTTCCCAAGCGATTAAACTCTAATAATGGCAGGAAGCGCTCGACCGCAGCAATTATAAGAATCCTACAAAAACCCACTAAACAGACACAGAAACATTTCTCAGTTACAAACAGCATTGCAGTAATTAGTTACTCCAAATCACAAACCAACCTCACTCATAGTACCCAAATTCCAAGAAGCAAAGCTTTCACAAGAATCGTTCTGTACATAAGAAGTATATTGCAAGCTAAAGAAGGGACTTTAATATTAAAAATCTACATATCCAACCAAAAACCGTCAGGCGATAAGATGGGATCATGTGGGCACAATAATCGGCATGGGATCAACCTAATACCATATTTAAATTTCCATATCCAACCCAAAACCTCAAAGAAATAGATATGTAGATTTTTCACACTTATAAACAAATCCACCGCTCATGCACTAACAAATGTGGGATTCTCAAGCAGCATTGCAATAACTAGCCCTTCACAATCACAAACCAACCAACCTCACTCATGGGACTTACATTCCAAAGAAGCAAGCTTTCACAAGAAACAAATGGTCCAGCTAGCTCAAAAAGGGAGAGGTATAAGATGAGCCAAATTCGAAGCTAAAGGATGAGACTTTATGAAGAGCGAGAGGGGGAGGCGTCACCTGGGAGATGGGTTTTGGCGGAGACGATGAGATGGGGCGGTGGAGAAGGGTGGCGGGTGAGGAGGAGGAAGCGGGAAGAGCAACGGATTGGCATTATTACAGCCATCATGTTTCTTTTTTGGGTTTCGAGGATAGAAACCTTTGCATTTGTTGGGCTCTCTGATCTTGTCCCTTTCTTGTATAAAGGTATGTGGTTTTGGCGGCTTCAGAATCGACATATCTTCGGGGTGAAATTACGATAACGCCCATGATTTATGTACTGGAATGAGAGGATTTTTCTTCATAGAAAAGAGTTCAGCTTTTTACTCTTCAACAGAGGAAAAGTTCAATATTTAGTATCACTTAATTACCTCAGAGATTTCTACAAATTTTTTTTTTGTTTTACTTCAGAGATAATGGCTCGGATTGCTTTAGATTGCGATGATGTCGAGATTGAGATTATATGTCCGATTGGCTATTACATTGGCCTCGGGAGCTAGTACAATGATTTCTCAACTTAAATAATACATAAGAATGTCTTGTTTGGTTCATTAAAAAAAATATTGAAATTGATCCAAATGATAAATGGTTTAGATTTTTAAAAAAATATTGTGTACAAGTCTTTCAAATGAAAATATACAATGAACAGAAACATCTCTAAAAAAGTTGACAATACTCAACCATAAATTCCTCATTTATATCAAAAAATATAAATATCAGAAATACAAATTATTGACAAAATTAAATTTACACCTAAAAAAAGACAATTAAATTTTCATCAAATATTTTGGTAATCTAATGTTGTTTCAACGAGAAGAAAAGATAGATAAGAGCATGGTACGCCTGTTATTTAAGATAAAATTGATCATAAAAATTAGGAGTTTTTCGAAACTCAATAATTTATTAACTTAAAATTGAACCTACGTTATTGTGAGTTACTTTTTATCCCTTGGTCAAATATAACTCTTTTGACTAATGAGAAGAATCTGTTAAAAGAAAATGACTAATGGGAAGGTTATAACTAAAGCACCCCTTTGGGGTTTAACTACCCCGCTTTCTTCGAAACGATCGGTGGTTTCACCGGAGAACAAAGCTTAAATGTGATTGGAGTCGGAGATGGACCGAATCCTGCCGGAGACTTCCTGCGGAACCTACCGTAGCACGAGAGAGGCGCCTCCGGAGACATGTGGGCGGTCAGCGCCGTCGATAGTACATCTTCCCGATCTACACCGGCGGCGCTGGCACCAGGTTGGCTTTGTCTATTTGGGTGAGTTCTATTACGTGTTTAATTACGATTAGGGTTTGGTTTTGTTATTAATTTGAGTCGATTTAAGTTCCACGTACGGAAAACGAAGTTATCAAGTACAAAATGTTATTTGCTATTTCTTATACTATTTCAAATATTTTAAAACACTTTATGTTATTTCCGAGGAGCAAAGCTTAGAATGTTTATATCAACTCGAGAAAATTCATGTTTTTACTGAGGTCCCCGGTTGCAACCGTTCACTCTAGGTATTCGGGATGGTCTCTCTCTCTCTCTCCTCGAGTGGTAGGGTGGGAGGAACCCTTGCAGGGGTTAACTCGAGGCTAGGTTCTATTTAGGATTTCGGCCTCTCGGCTTTTGTTGGGATGCCGAACCCCCAGATGGCCGGTTTGTGGATTCCGCTGGGTTAGTTGATAGGCGACGTTTTCTCCTGCCCGGCCTGTGGGTTTCTGCGGAGTAGGATTTAGAGTCTCAGGCTCTCTCAGGATCTATTGATCTTGGGAACCCACCCCTTTAACTGCCCAGCTTGTGGGATCAGCAGGGGTAAGTCTTAGGTTTCTCTTTGTCTCCGTCCTGTACTTTTTCTTTTCCTTAATATATCTCGGGTACTTTTTCGCCAAAAAAAAAAAAAAACTCGAGAAAATTCATGTTATTTTTCATGTTAATTATAATTGATGGATTGATGTATTGACTTTTTATGTTAAGCTTAGAATGTTTATATCAACTGGAGAAAATTCATGTTATTTTTTAATGTTAATTGATGTATTTCAAATAGTTATAATATTTTAAAGCATATTATGTTTATTTTTTTTTATGTCAACCACCTTAATTTTTTTAGAAACGCTGATTCAGAATTGAGCCATTCCCTGTTGGAGATGAGTTCCACATAAATTCTGGTAATTATTTAGAAACATATTCTAAATAAAAACTGAAAAAAAATCTTTTTCCAACAGCAGCAACAATTTGACATCCAACTTCTTCTCAAAACGAGCCGGGTCCATATAAGTAACATAGGATGTAAGAAACTACTTCTTGGCTGCATACGTAATGAGTTCATTTTTATACATAAAAATTTATTATCCACCAAAAAAATATTATCAATTGTATACAAATATATTATACTAATAATCTAAGTAAATACATAGCACGCATGACATGCACTAAATTAGGTAAAAATATAGGTCATTATCATCCAAGTATTCTCCTAATTGCTCCAAGTGCGTTCTCCAATAATAGACCTTCCCATCACACTAGCTTTGCCCCTTGCAAAATCGTAATTAGAGACCTAATGAAGTGAATTCGATTTCGGTTTCGTTGATAATAATGCATGAAGTTGATGTCTTATTGTTGGTATAAGTCCATATTAATGTTTTGTGGTTTGATTGATTTAGTAATGTGGTTTAAAAGTATCATAACGAATGATATATATTTTTCTAATTAGCAGTTAACTCTCTGTTGTTTAAATAAAAATTTTGGATGAAACATTCCCAAGTATCATTAAATTAAAAATTTAAAAACAAATCAAAGAAATCATATGAAAAATATTATGAGACGAATTTTTTTCAAATTTAATTTTCCAAACTATTTAATTTAATTTTTTTATAATTATACTTCGGAATATTTTCGTCTAAAATATTTATTTAGATAATGGGGTGCCAATATTTAGATATTGGGGCACTGTCCTATTGGTCCTAATTCTCTCATCTCGTCTTCGAACATTTTAAGTAGTAAAAAAAAAATATTGTTCGAACTAGTGAAATACGTTTCTCTATTTTTTTTTGGAGCTACTATGTCGACCATCTGGTATAACATGTAGAATGCTTTGTGCTCACAGTTGGAGAAAGAATCAGGATAAGCATTTATCCGATCTCCACTGCTCCAAGTAATTAAATAACGTGATTCCGTAGTATGACCCGCACTTGATGATGAATTTATTCTTCCTTATGAGGAACTTGATTTTTTTTTCTTCGTTTTGTTGTAGAACTTTCGAGTTATTAGCTATTAGCTCTGTTAAGAAAACGGAAATTTAATTAATCATTTACCCCTCTTAACTCCTTTTTCATAGAGTTTTCATACCCTTCAAAAGTTTTATTGGCTCGAAATTAGATTAGTCGACTAATTACTTATCCGGATAAGAAAAAATCTAACCCGAATCTTCAATCAAGATATGCCAGTTGTGGAGTCTAAGATTGCAGCAACAAAGAAAAGAATTTAAGAAGAGAGAACAGAACACGCTTTGCAAAATTCCGACCCTCCCTCCCGCTGTTATAATATGGTTTTCATCGGTAATCAAATAGAGTTTTATGTGTCCAAATTTGCTCCCGTTGGATTTGAGTACAACTTGTTTATTTGGGGGTTGGTTCTACTTGAAGAGCGAGCTCAGTGTACCACAATTTCGCATCCCATAATGAGTGGCAAAGGTAATAAACTCTCTGATCTTGTTGCTTAATTTTTGTGGGAATTTGATGATTGGCAAGTATGAAAAAGGTGGTGGGTAAGAAGTGTAAACAAACTAAGCTTCAAAACCCGAAACTGGATTAGATGACTGTTGGGGAAATAACCCACATCTCCGTGGAACCAAACAATGCAAGCGAAAACACATATCAGCAAACTACGATAACCACGAGAAACACAACGCACAAAGCACAAAGAAAGCACAAAGAGGGACACAAAAATTTGTTCACTCGGTTCGATCCTCAATGATCTACCTCCGGGGACGTCTAAGCCAGGAGAGATTCCACTACTTACAGCTTGAGCTTCACTCGCTCTTACAATAATGGATGCCTACGCTGGACTCACTCTCCTCCTCTTCTCGCCGTGGCTACCCAGACTCTTGGGAGCTCACTCACTTGGGTTCACCCTTGGCTAGGGCTCCACCCACTCTTCGGGCCAACTCTCCTTCTCTCGGAGAGCACCACCTCCTTTACTCGGAGTGGCTAAACCCTCTCTCGGTAAGGCCCTCGACTTGGGCTTTACCTACCTCCTTCACACGGAGGTAACCCTTCACTCGGGTCTTCTTCTTCTCCATCTCCTCCTTCACTTGGAGGACAACCCATCACATGGGTTGGGCAACTAGGGGGACATGGGCCACTCTCCATCACTTGGAGAGCTTTCTCCTCTTCTCCTCCTCTCTCTTTGCCATGGACAACCCTCCTTCACTTGGAGAACTCTTGGGCACTTGGCCTCTCCTTCACTTGGAGAGACCTTTCTTCTTCCTCCATCTTCTCTCTTTCTCTTTGGAGAAGTGGGCAACTCTTGCGCGCGCTTCTTGGAGGCCATGGAGGGGTATTTATAGTCCCACAAACCTAGGGGACTATTTGAAGTCGGGAGGGGCATTTTTGTCCCTAAAATTGCCCAAAATGCGTGAGCCTGGCGGTTGCTGGGTCACCTAGCGTCCGCCAGAAATGAGAGCAGTTTCGGGGGGCCAGCGACCGCCACCTTTCCCAGCGGCCGCTGGGTTGGCAGCCCAAAACTTCGCTTTTTCGTTTCGTCGCCATTTTTGCATACGGACTCCGTTTCTCGATCCGATTGATTCCACGCGATCGTCTTCGAGTGCCGAATCACATCGATCAACTCCCGAGGCTCTTCACTCGAGCCACTCGACTCCTTGTGCTCTTTACTCGAGCCACGTGACTCTCGAATATCCTCAATATATTCACTCGACTCTTGACTCGATTGATTCTCCGAGTGTCCCCAGACTCCGAACCCAATCGATCAACTCTTGGACCATCCTCACGACTCTTCACTCGAGCCACCCGAGCACTTAACACGTGCTCAGGCTCCATACCCAACAATCTCCCACCTGGAGACTGAGCTCCACACGATCCACCCATCACTAGGTGATCTACATCCCAATCGGCACTTCGGCCTCTTCTACAAAGCTTGTCAAGTGGACGGGCACCCACTTCTTTGTCTTCTCACGTTGTTGTCCAGGATTTCTCATAAGCCTTCTCACAACTTCCACCAGATCCGCTATCACTGGTCTTGTACACAATCTTGCATACCTCACACGACCACCTGTGAAAGCACCTGGAGTCTTCCGCTTCTGAGCTTTCTCCTTGCAACACACGTTTTCTTTTGCCACACCAACTCTTCTAGCCTCCCGATTATGCCATGCTTGTCTACTATAGAGTTTGACTAGTCCCAAGTCTCGTTGACACTCAACGACTCCATCTTCTCACTCTTTGCAAGTATTTTCTCGGCCACAAGCTCACTCCGCTGTGCCTCTGCATAATCTCCTAGCTCACCATCTATCGACAAGAGATAGTAGTTGGTGGGCGAGAATCACTGCGATGAACCACCTTCACTTGTGGAACTCCGCTACGAAACTACTGGCGGTGGGGAACTTGGTTTCACCTTCTCCTCACTGGCCTCCTGGCCATTTAGTACATTCCTGCTCCCACCCGAGTTTAGAGATGTCTCGCTCGACTATCTCACTGCTATAACCCCCATCATTAGCAAAGCTTCCTCATCCTTCACTTGGACTCGGCATCTAGCTTGCTCTTCTCATCCGCATCAACATGAACAAACGAAACAAAAACCAAACACACGAAGATGAGTTAGATCAATCTCCTTCCCACTCCAAGCCACCTCCAGTATCACCTCTAAAGGGCTTGATGGTACTCTATTGATCAAGTAAGCGACGGTGTTCGCTGCATCCACCCTCAACATCTTCGATAGCCCACACTTCACTCGCATGGCTCTGGCTCTACCATTGATCGTCATGTTCATCTTCCCACGATGCCATCTTCTTCGGGAGTTTATAGCTACTGTCTTCTCTTCACAGTACTTGAACTCTTAGAGCTTGTACTCTCTGCCATTTCTTGATCTCAAGCACACCTCAAGATCCTTCATGCCAACAGAGGTCTTATAGCAGGAACAACCCAAGGATGTCACTGGGCTGGTCCCTTCACTTGGACCAATTTAAGCTTCTCAACCTTTCAGAAACTGCTACCTCTTGAAACTCAAGATCACAAGGCTCCAGAAGATCCATCTCTACGATCCTCAACCTTTGGTAGCTTCCCTCAAGAATAAAGTACCCTCATCCTCTTCTCACACACATGGCCAAGTCGACAATGCTACTCCGCATCTTCCGTCGCACTCTCAAGGCCAATGCTCTCATGGCGTTCCTCATCTCATACAAAGTACCCTCCTTGGTCATCACACTCCTAGACAATGACAAGCACAACACACTCATCACTTTCCAGTCTAGGAGCTTCTACTCCTCTTTCTTCGTATCATTGAAACTTCTCTACGGGCGACTCACTTCACCCATCATGGTTGCTCTCACCACGTCCTAACCCGGGCTCTGATACCAGTTGTTGGGAAAATAACCCACATCCCTGTGGACCCAAACAATGCAAGCGGAAATACATACGAGCAAACCACGATAACCACGAGAAACACAACGCACAAAGCACAAAGAAAGCACAAGGAGGGACACAAAAATTTGTTCACCCGGTTCGATCCTCAATGATCTACCTCCGGGGGCGTCCAAGCCAGGAGAGATTCTACTACTTACAGCTTGAGCTTCACTCGCTCTTATAATAATGGATGCCTACGCTGGGCTCACTCTCCTCCTCTTCTCGCCGTGGCTACCCAGACTCTTGGGAGCTCACTCACTTGGGTTCACCCTTGGCTAGGGCTCCACCCATTCTTCGGGCCAACTCTCCTTCTCTCGGAGAGCACCACCTCCTTTACTCGGAGTGGCTAAACCCTCTCTCGGTAAGGCCCTCGACTTGGGCTTTACCCACCTCCTTCACACGGAGGTAACCCTTCACTCGGGTCTTCTTCTTCTCCATCTCCTCCTTCACTTGGAGGGCAACCCATCACATGGGTTGGGCAACTAGGGGGACATGTGCCACTCTCCATCACTTGGAGAGCTTTCTCCTCTTCTCCTCCTCTCTCTTTGCCATGGACAACCCTCCTTCACTTGGAGAGCTCTTGGGCACTTGGCCTCTCCTTCACTTGGAGAAGCCTTTCTTCTTCCTCCCTCTTCTCTCTTTCTCTTTGGAGAAGTGGGCAACTCTTGCCCGCCCTTCTTGGAGGCCTTGGAGGGGTATTTATAGTCCTACAAACCTAGGGGACTATTTGGAGTCGGGAAGGGCATTTTTGTCCCTAAAATTGTGCAAAATGCGTGAGCCTGGCGGCCGCTGGGTCACCTAGCGTCCGCCAGAAATGAGAGCAATTTTGGGGGGCCGGCAGCCGCCGGGTTGGCAGCCCAAAACTTCGCTTCTTCGTTTCGTCGCCATTTTTGCATACGGACTCTGTTTCTCGATCCGATTGATTCCACGCGATCGTCTTCGAGTGCCGAATCACATCGATCAACTCCCGAGGCTCTTCACTTGAGCCACTCGACTCCTCGTGCTCTTTACTCGAGCCACGTGACTCTCGGATGTCCTCAATATCTTCACTCGACTCTTGACTCGATTGATTCTCCGAGTATCCCTGGACTCCGAACCCAATCGATCAACTCTTGGACCATCCTCACGACTCTTCACTCGAGCCACCCGAGCACTTAACACGTACTCAGGCTCCATACCCAACAAGTATGAAAAAGGTGGTGGGTAAGAAGTGTAAACAAACTAAGCTTCAAAACCCGAAACTGGATTAGATGACCTATAGAGCTTCATGGTTACAACATGTAGATTAGACTTTTTTAAGCAATTTGACTGGAAATGATGTGTCTTCTTCTTGTTGATCATCTGACTGGAAAACTTGTGATGCAGCTTTAGCGAATCCGATCTTCCTGGAGAGCAGGAAGGAGCTGGAAATATTAATGCCTGAATTCCGACAACTGTTTAAACAATGGGAGGTGCCAGTGCTGGTGTTACTTAGCCTCACGTTCCAATTGATCCTTGTTCTCTTGAGCAACCGCAGGAGGTACACAAAGAGCCTATTGCTCAATGGCTTTCTGTGGGCCGCTTACATGGTAGCAGACTCGGTGGCTACGTTGGGACTCGGAGTCATCTCGACCAACCTGACCGTGACTGAGGCCCTCAGCTTGACTCCGCCACTCGACCCTCGAATCGAGCTGCAGGCATTCTGGGCACCCTTCTTCCTGTTGCACCTAGGCGGTCCGGATACCATCACCGCCTTCCAGGTCAGGAGGGACATGTTTAGTTTGTTGCCTCATCAATAATTCCTACATGATTTTTTTTATATTTTTTCTTATAAGACTTTCCTTTTTTCTATCTGTCAGATGGAGGACAACGAGCTGTGGCGGAGGCACTTGCTGAGCCTCGTCGTCCAGACAAGCCTCACCCTTTACATCCTCTTCAGGGCCCTGACACAGTCCTCGCTGACAGCTCTTTCCGCGATGATGTTTGCTGCTGGTTCCATCAAGTACGCCGAAAGAACATGGTCTCTGTGGTCTGCAAGTTACCAGAAATGTCGAAAGAAGGCAGAAAACGCATTCACCCGCAACCCGTATTACAACTTGGAACGAGATTGGGTTGATGACTTTGACCTGATGAGGGGCGACACCGACGCTAAATTGGGACGTACCGCCATCGAGATGTTCGACGACACAGAAGGCATGTTCGCGGATGTCTTCGTGAATCGCGAAAAGGGGTACAAGCGGATTGTGCAGTACAATAGCAGCCCCAAGGTTATGAGGCTGATCGAGATGGAGCTCAAGATGATGTACGATAATCTTTACACCAAGACAAGAGTAATCTTATCTAGTACCGGCCTCGCCTTGCGTTTTATCAGCTTGCTTCTCACCTGCATTACCCTGATCTTGTTTTCATCGTCAAAGAAGAGGACGCAACACATCCGCGACCTTCCCGAGTACCCCCTCGCCTTCGTGTTGCTCGTTGTATCGATAAGTCTTGAATTGTACGCGGCGATGCTCTGGCTGACCTCCTACAGGACAATCTTCAAGCATTTCCAGTATAGCTCCGGGCTGAAGAGTCTTGCAAGCTGGCTGAGAGGTCCGGATTGGTCGAATTCCATGGGGCAGTTCAGTACAATCAGCTATTTCCTGCAGGAGCATCTTCACAGCAGCATGAGGCGGAACAAGATGTCGCAACATGAGCATCACCGCGAAGTTCCTGACGAACTGAAGCAATTCATCCACGAGTATCTTAACGAGGCATCCAGGGATGGAAATGACAAGTACTCGCAACATCCTCTACTTGAGAGCAGAGGAAGAGTCCCATGGAATGAGTACCAACACAATGATTCTCTCCTGAATAAACTTAAACTGCTCCAACACAATGATACCGACCTGAAGAAACTGTCTGTTGTCTTTGAGAAAGAGTTTGGTGAAATGATCGTCGTGCTCCACTTTGTCACAGAGATATGCTTCTACTTGGACCGACAGCACGTTTTCGACAAGTACGAGGGCATTTCACGGATGTCCAGAGTCAGCAAGCACCTGTCGAGGTACCTGATGCATCTGTTTGTCGACTCTTCGGATTTGCTACCGCAGCGGACGCCCCTCAGCAAGACGAGATTCTACGAGCAATTCGATCAATGGGAGAGCATCAGGGATGACGTTGCTCGGGAAGAAGATGCAGCAAAAAACGACAAGGAAAAGAGAAGGGCACATAAACTACGTGCATGCCAACTATTCTGGTCCCACGGGGATGAAGTGCCAATTTATCTTCTTCGAGTTGGTCACAATCTTTTGAAGGTTGTTAGGCCTGAAACGCCAGTTGAAGTTGATCACCATCAGGTAATGCTTGTGTTTAATTAACAGAACATATTAGTTCAGTTTAATTGATGATAACCGTCATTTTCTTCCGTCCACTCTGTAAATATGACCACCATAAAATTACTCGAACGGAAGTGATCAACTGCTTGGTACATTTTACATGGACAGCTAGAACGGAGGTGGAAGCTGTTGAGCGCTGTGTGGGTGGAACTGCTGGTGCACGCGGCGGACCAATGCAAAGGAAAAGCACACGCTCAACATCTAAGACAAGGAGGCGAGCTCCTCACACATGTGTGGGTCCTTCTCGGCCATCTTTGCTTCATTGACGAAGCACTCCTCCCTGATGACGTACGCCACAAGGAAGAAAAAAATGTACTACCCCGGAGCTGGCCCCGGAATATTTTGAGCTTTCTCCGGGGGCCCATGAGGGTTCGGCGGTCACCGTGGGTAAAGGAGGCCATACCGATGACGGGGGTTTGATTTAGGACGGTTCGTTGCGGTATAGATATGTTTGGTATATACGATGGTTACACACCATAAGGGATCTCAAAAGTCTAGGCGTTTTAATTATAGGTGAATCTGTCAAAGTATTCATTATAATGTAATCCTTTCTTTCGGATTAATACAACTTTTGTCTTTCTAAAGAAATCGCAAAAGTTATCACAATCTGAATAGTTGCATCAATATGTAAAAAAAAAAGGTTATGAATTCTCTAATTATGACCACTCTCCTTCCTCTCAGAAATCGGTTATTCCCTTTTGTGATGTGATGAGATCTTTTCAAGTTTGACCACCTAAGCACATATACCTGGTGGTGACATGGGATTTCGCTAGGTAAATATTGATTATAAATAGAAATTTATCATAAAAATTGTTGAATTCGAAAAAAATAGTCATCATAAAAAAAAAATAACTCACAAAATAGTTGGTCATAAAATACATAAGACACCATAGCGAATGTTTATTTTGAAGAAAAGGTGTATGGGGATTAGAGATCAAGAACAACTCAAATTCGATCACTCCTCGTTAGGGATGAGTTCCAAATAAATTCTGGTAATTATTTAGAAATAAATTCTAAATAAATACTGCAACTGGAACAATTTGACATCCAACAGCTTCTTCTCATAGCGGGCCGGGTCCAGCTCAAGGCGCTATCGATCCGGCAGTCCCAGACCAACAAGAGGAGGCATCATTGGAAGTGCTTCGACGCATAAAAAGACGCGAAGTCGGTTTCGAAAGTGGAGCTAAAGCACTTTATCGAGTCCCTGCTTCCTTAGACCATCAAAGGCACACACCACGGCGATAAGAGAGCGCTGGGAGTAGTGTTTTGATTAGGGGTGTTTCATAAATAAAAAAATTACTTACCAAAAAATCACAAAGTAGTGTTTAATTCCATCCAATTATATGATACTAAATAATAGAAGACGAGATGAGAGAATTAGGACCAATAGAACAATATCGCAACGGTGAAAAAGAGGAGTGAGGCTTTGGTCTGCAGTGACCTGTTCAAATCGTAGTCGTGACAAAAATAGAGAATTAAGCTGCCTGCAGACTGGCATATCGTGGAAAACATGTATAATGCTTTCCAATCACAGTTTATCTAGGACAAGAATCTCCACCGCTCCAAGTAAATAATGTGATTCTTAGTTTGGAATTTAATTTTTTAGGACAAGTATTCTATTCCTTTTTTTTTAGAACATTTAAGTTATCTAAAAAAAGGGAAATGATTAACCTGGAGCTTGGAAATTGACTTTTACATCTGACTGGTCATGCCCAGATTTAGGAAAATTTAAGAAGAAGACATTTAATTATCGCATAACTTGCTAAAAAATTGGCCTGAAAGCATTAGAACAATTGAAGAACGAGAGGAGCACAATAATAACGCGTACATGGATAAATACTATCGTATACTACGAGACCAAGTTGCATAGTTGAGAGGTTTTTCGCATTGATCCATTCTAAAAATAGTGCTTGCCAAGAAACGGATAACTTGCCGTTCAAGTGCTTTCAATTTTATATACCAATTATTAGTATATAAAATGGAAAAGGGGGAATTTTATGATGACCCATGTCTGATTAACAGAGAACTTAACTAACAATATACCAGTTGTCAAGTCTAAGATTGAAGGAACAAAGAGTTGCAACAAAGAAAAGAATTTAAGAAGAGATCCTCCTCCCGCTGTTATAATAAACATTTCATTAATATATGGTCAAATAGTTTTTATGTGTCCAAATTTGCTCAAACATAATTTTGATGTTGGTTTTTGTGCAACTTTATTATTTAGTTCAAGTGTCCGCTTGAGGAGCCTAGTGGAGTCACACAAGCTTCAATCCCACGATGAGTCGAAAAGGTAATGAAATAATATCATATTTTCGTGAAATTTTAGACCCAATTAGCTTTTGTTGCCATACTTTGTCCTTGTATATTGTTGAAGAATGAATCGAATGCGATTTCTGTTTACAACGAATTAACACATTGTCTTAAGATTTTGAGTTATGTTTCTTCACTGATCATCTGAGTGGTAAAGCTTTTGGTGTAGTTGTAGCCAATTCCATCTTCTTGGACAAAAAGAAGGCAGAGGGAGACGTAGTGCCTGAGATGGTGGTAAAGCTGTGGAAGCAATGGGAGGTGCCAGTTCTGGTCCTACTTAGCCTCACACTCCAACTGATCCTTGTTCTTTTGAGCAATCGGAGGAGGAAGTCAAAGAGCCCATTGCTCATTGCAGTTCTCTGGTCTGCTTACATGGCAGCAGACCCCGTGGCCACGCTCGCACTCGGTGTCATCTCGAGCAACCTCACCGAGTTCCTCAAGTTCGTCAGGAGCACTCCACCACTCGACCCCCGGCTCGAGCTGCTCGCGTTCTGGTCGCCGTTTCTCCTGTTGCACCTTGGAGGTCCGGACACCATTACGGCCTTGCAGGTGGAGGACAACGAGCTGTGGAAGCGGCATCTTCTCAGCCTTGTTGTCCAGACCGGGCTCACCCTATACATTCTATTCCGCGCCTGGACCCTGTCATCCCTGTCAGCTCTTTCGGCCATGATGCTCACTGCCGGTTCCATCAAGTACGCTGAAAGGACTTGGTCCCTTTGGTCTGCGAGCTATGAGAAGCGTCGGCAGAAGGCAGATCGAGCCTTCATTCAAGGCCCCGGGCTCGGCGAGTATGTTCGTCGCATGCAAACGGAAAGTACAACTGACCTTGTAGTGGCTGCAACCGGGATGTTCCCTGACACGGAGCACATGTTCGTGGATGCTTTCGTGATACGTGACTTCGTGTTCAAGGGAATTGTGGAGAGGAGGAGCAGCCCGGATGTAATGAAGCTGATCGAAATGGAGCTCAAGATGATGTACGACAATCTCTACACCAAGGCGAGGGTGATCCTATCTTGTACCGGGCTCGCCTTGCGTTTCATCAGCTTCCTCCTCACCTGCATTACCCTGATTCTATTTTCCTCATCGGAACGAAGGAAACAACACTTCCATAACATTCCCGAGTACTCACTCACCTTCTTGTTGTTCGCGGCCTCGATAGGCCTTGAACTGTATGCGGCATTCGTGTTCCTGACGTCCTACAGGACGATATCCTGGTTCAGGGAGCGCAAAATAGACGGTGTCGCGAGAATCATGGAGAATCTCGCAAAGTTGAGGACTGGGAATTGGTCGAATTCAATGGGACAGTTCAGCGAGATAAGCTACTTCATGCAGTACAAACCGAAAGGACGTCAGCTTATGAGCAGGATTTTCCTGAGGAGCGGGATCTCGCTCCATGTGTATCAGCATCGTGTCCCTAAAGAACTGAAGCAATTCATCCATGAGTACCTCAAGGAAGCATCCAGGAGCACAAACAAGTACTCGCAGAAGAAGCTTTTCTTCGTTCAGAGTAAGGGAATAGTGCCTTGGGATCAGTACAAAAAAGATGTCAGGATCGATCCTGAGACCCTGAAAAATGCATCCTCTCTCTTCGACAAAGAGTTTGGAGAAATGATCATCTTCTTGCACCTTGTCACAGAAGTATGCTACTACATAGACCGACCCGTCTTCGCCGATAAAAATGAAAATGATCCCGAGTACAAGGTCAATTTCGAGACGTCAGCAAGAGTCAGCAAGTACCTGTCAAGGTACCTGATGCATCTGTTCGTTGACTCCTCGGATTTGCTACCTCAACGGACGCCCCTCAGCAAGACGAGATTCTATGAGGACCTCAACCCTTCATGGCAGCCATTTTTTACTCCGTATCGGTATGACCATGTTCCACAAGGAGGAGGACAAAGAGAACGCAATCGAAAAGATGAGAAGGTTAAGAGAAGGGAACCTAAAGTAGAAGCTTGCAGAAAGTTCATGGAGAGATCCGACATCGGATTCGGGACAAGTGAAATTTCAGCTCTTCGGTTTGCTCAGAATCTTTTGAAGGTTATGAGGCCAGATGATGTTACTCCACCTCAGGTAAATGCTGAAATCTTAAATGTTGAATATATCAAATCCTCGTCGTATGCATGATTTTAAAAAACTAGGTGGAGGCCGACACGAGATTTTTTTTGTCTTTCTAGTCAATCGGTCTGATCAGTTGGACTAGAAATTTTCTAAATATATTATTTGTTGTATTTAGTATTAAAATAGCAAATAGTAATAAATATTATCTAACTTTATTGCAAAATTATATCATACAAGTATCAAAATCATAATTTACTTGCTTTTTTAAAATATAATTTTTTTTATAAACAATATTTTTTGGCAAGGTCGACCAATCCAATCAGACAAATTGGCATGTCTAACCAGTTTAACTGATAGTCGATGTTGTTGACCACCAGTTAAACCAAAAACTATATTTATGGTGAAATGGATGGAAGATTGGCCCCGATTTATGGTTCGATTAGTCTGACTACCAGTCAAATATTTTTTTAAACCATGATCGTATATGTGTTATGTCGTTATCGTGAAATGGGGTCCTGCCATTTGCAACTAGTACTTGGGTTTAGGTGTAGGTAAATTTTCAACATTCATAAATATATCTACCGAACTTGCAATTAGGAAAATAATCGGCACGTAATCGACCGAAAAATTTTAGACAATAGCATTTTAATTTTTTTTATACTTATAAACAATCCTATCATTACTCAAAACTAGCAATTGGTAATCTCAAACATGTTATTTTCATTTTTCAAATGCCTGAAATTGTTGACAGCTAAACCGGAGGTGGGAAATGTTGAGTGCGGTGTGGGCGGAGCTCCTGGTGTATGCAGCGGATCAATGCAAAGGAAAGGCACATGCACAACACCTAAGAAAAGGAGGAGAGCTTCTAACCCATGTGTGGGTCCTTCTCGGCCATTTTGGCTTTATTGATGAAGTGATCTTTCCTTTTAAGGACGATGACGATGATGATGAAGCGCTCCGGCTTTTGAGGGGCTACGAAGATGGACCATTCGGCTTTTGAAGGTACTTGTTCCGGGTGATCATTTATTTACCACAACGTGTAGTTAGGCTTATTATCTTTGTATTTTATGTTGTTATATTTACGAACAATAATTAATATAAGGTGTGTCGAATGATGCTCTTTAGATAAAAAATGACTATGATAGTGGTAATATATTCTTTAAAAGTTTAATTCTATTGATATTTGAAGATTAATGGGCAAGGGTGGGGTAAGGTGGCGGTGGTCATTGGAAAAAGTGTACTTTTATGGTTTGACGGTTATGACGTCAAACCATAAGATTTAGAACTCATTAAATTAGTCAATTTTTTAAAATTTTATCATCTAGAGGTCTCGGGCAACTGTTCGTTGTCGCCGAGTAATCTGAATTTGCCACTTCAGATTTTTAGTTCTAAGTAGTCTGCCAACCGGACTTTTGGAAAATTATCAAATGGTCACTATCCTTTTCAATTTGTTTTTGGCATTTAAATGCTAGACTTATCAACCCCATTTTTAGGCCACATTGCCTGCAAGGTGTTCGACAAATTGTCTGACAAGAATGTCTTCTCCTGGAATGCCATCACCGTCGGCTACATCCAAAGCAAGCAACACTCCGAAGCCCGCAAGTTGTTTGACAGAATGACCGGGAGGGAAAACTCTGTCCGAATCTTAATTTATTCCTAGTACTTCCACCCAAAAAAAAAAAGCTAGTCCATGAACGAATTATAAGTAATGATCGATGGAGCACAACCACACTCTTCCATTTTCCTAAGAAGAAGACCAGTCTTATAGTTCTTTGCTTAAATAGTACTGTAAGAATGGGTTCTAAGAGGTTGTTTGTTGTTATTTTGTTTAACTGTTTATTTTTTTTATATGTAAAAAAGGTTACGCCAACTATGCACAAGTGCACTTACACCTTTCGTGCCATTAAGTACTACAATTTACCTAAAAATGGCTGGCTAATGATATTCGACAAATTATATAACATACGCTACTAGATAGGTAATATCTATTTGATTACCGATGAAAACCATATTATAACAGCGGGAGGGAGGGTCGGAATTTTGCAAAGCGTGCTCTGTTCTCTCTTCTTTAATTCTTTTCTTTGTTGCTGCAATCTTAGACGCCACAACTGGCATATCTTGATTGAAGATTCGGGTTAGCTTTTTTTCTTATCCAAATACGCGCATAGCCGATTAATTCAAATTTGAACCAGTAATATTTTTGAAAGGTGTAAAAATTCTCGGGAAAAGGAGTTAAGAGGGGTAAAGTATTAATTCAATTTCCGTTTTCTTAATAGAGCTAATAGTTAATAACTCGGAAGTCCTACAACGAAGAAAAAAATCAGGTCCTCACAAGGAAGAATAAATTCATCATCAAGTTCGGGTTCATACTACGGAATCACGTTATTTAATTACTTGGAGCAGTGGAGATCGGATTCTTTCTCCAACTGTGAGCACAAAGCATTCTAACTTCATAAGATGGTTTCAATTTTAACTTCATCAAAAGCATGTGGGATTCGATTGGTGAAGACATCATTTCTTTTGTGCTTGACTTGTTTGAAAATGGAAGAATTCATAAGATGGCAAGTGCTTCTTTTATCTCTTTGATCCCAAAAGTTGCGGGCTCTGTTAACATCTCGAGCTTTAGACCGATAAGTTTGGTTGGGTATGCTTACAAAATAATCAGTAAGCTGATGTCTAGAAGATTGAAGGGTATTATGCATGAGATAATTGGTGGAGAGCAAGCTGCGTTCATCGCTGGAAGACAGATTTCTGAGATTTCTTTGATTGCTAATAAGGTGGTTAGTTACCTGCAGAAGGTCAAGGGAAAAGCTGTTTTGGTGAAATTGGATTTCACCAAGGCGTTCGACTGTGTTAATTGAGAGTTTCTAATGGAAACAATGGAGGCTATGGGATTCAGCAATAAATGGAGGAATTGGACATGTAGTTGCATTTCATCAGCAATGGCTTCCATTTTGGTGAACGGATCACCAACTAATCTGTTCAACTTTGAACGGGGACTGCGACAGTGGGATCCCCTATTCCCCTTCCTGTTCTTTATTGCTGCAGAAGGATTGAGAGCTTTGATCAAGCGAGCAGAACAACTCCATTTGGTTAGAGGAGTTGCTATTCCAGGATCTAATGAGCAGATTAGTATTCTTCAGTATGCGGACGTGGTAAGAACCAGGTTGCTACGAAGGTTGTAGCGGTGCGCGGTGGGACTCGAAGGCTTCTTGCCTTTTCGTCCTCGCGCCGTCTTGTTAAACTACGATAAAACTAGATAACTGTAAATAACTTGTTCTTATTTCTTGGCTGAATAAACCCTAGGCATCGTGACATTATATAGCCAAACGATTACATCAGAATAGGAAAATACCTACTAGGACTCGACTACTGAATTGAAAAATACTACTAATAAAAGTAGGAAATACTAGTAAAGGTAAATAGACTCCTAAATAAGACTCTAATACGTAACATTTCTCCCGCCTTCGCGAGACAGCTCGTCCTCGAGCTGGCAATCCGAATATGCGTGCTAACCCGGCTGATCGGTGTCATCGATCGTCCCATCACCGTCCACCCAGTCCTCAGCCTCAATGTAGAAAAGTCACTGACAGTGATGTCCCCGCACATACTTCTCGTTGCAACGATAGCACAACCCCTTTCTCTCTCGTTCAGCTATCTCCGCCGGAGACATACGGCGGATAGTTGGTTCCGACAACTTATTCGCGGTCGCGACGCTTCCCGACGAGGGTGCAATGGCCTTGGCAAGTGTAGTCGGGGGATTAGCAGTACCCGTCCGGCGCTCATAGGCTCGGGTCAGGCTCATAGCATCTTGCAGGTCGACCAGATTTTGGAGCTCGACATCAGTACGGAGCGGGTTGGGAAGTCCGGACATAAACATGTCGACTTCTTGTGCTGTCGTGAGGGGATCTACCCGACAAATCAGGGCGAGAAATTGCTCTTGGTATTGATCTACCGACCCTTGACAAGTTAATTTGGCTAGCTCGCCCATCAGGTTGCTCCGGGATGGTGGTCCAAATCTTTGGTGGCATAAGTCGACAAAAGCTGCCTATGACGGCGTTCTTGAATGCCGTTCCAACTGGTAGAACCATTGTTGCGCAGTGCCAGTCATATGGAACGAGGCTAGATAAACTTTGTCATCCTCCGCTGTGCGTTGGCCTCGAAAGAATTGTTCGCATCGGTTAATCCATGCCAGGGGATCTTCCTTGGCATCGAACTTGGGAAACTCTAATTTGTAGTACTTCGGGACTCTTGTTCCCCTGTCTGAATTAAACGATTCAGAATTGGGATGACGAGATTGGCCTCTACCTTCTCTTCCTCTTTTTGGATAATAATTTAGGTTTCGAAATTGGCCCCAATCTTCTCTTCCTTCCCCTTGATTTTGGAATCGTCCCCTGTCCCCTCTTCCTTCCTTCTGAAAATAATTATTGGCCAGATTTCCTCCATATCCCCTTGTGTTGTGGTTTTCTTGGTGTGGCGGTGGGTGTTGCTTTTCCCTGTCTTCGACAAAAGGGAGAGCAGCTTGGTTTTACCCTACGTAACCCCGTGGGTTTGACCCCGCCGCATGCAGATGGGACCGCGAGGGTGGGTACCCCGCCTAGGGCTCTGGGTAATGCGGCGGGTAAGTGCCATGATGATACCTATGGTTGCTCGGCAATGGGGATCGAACTCCCTGCAGCTGATCGCGTGGAGTTTCAGGTTTGGAGCTCAAGGCTCGCCTGTTCCAGATGGTTCGCAGGAGTTGGAAGGGACGCCAGTTCCGGGGGTTGCTGTTGTGGCGGCAGAAGGCTCGTGTCGCTCTGAGCTGTGGCCACAGGCAGCCACGATGGGGCAGGGGGATCGTCTAGGTTCATCAGCGGCAGCGGCGGCGGTGGATGCTGGTTCGACCTGTCTTCCAGCTTGGTCTCCACGGCCATCAAACGCTGGCTCAGCCCTCCAATCTCTGTGGTAAGCTTCTCCATGGCTTTGAGGACTTGGGCGAGCGTGGCAACTTCGCCGATGTCTTCTCCGGAGCTTGACATGGCACCGGACGGCTCTGATACCAAATTGGTAAGAACCGGGTTGCTACGAAAATTGTAGCGGTGCGCGGTGGGACTCGAAGGCTTCTTCCCTTTTCGTCCTCGCGCCATCTTGTTAAACTACGATAAAACTAGATAACTGTAAATAACTTGTTCTTATTTCTTGGCTGAATAAACCCTAGGCATCGTGACATTATATAGCCAAACGATTACATCGGAATAAGAAAATACCTACTAGGACTCGACTACTGAATTGGAAAATACTACTAATAAAAGTAGGAAATACTAGTAAAGGTAAATAGACTCCTAAATAAGACTCTAATACGTAACAGGACGATACACTGCTGATTTCAGAGGATTGCGATGACAGCTTGCTGAACCTGAATGGTATAGTTACTCTTTTTGGAATCACTTCGGGGCTACACATCAATATCTCTAAGTGTTAAGAATTCAGCAACTAGAGAACAAGATCGCACAAAGAACACGGAACAAGAGAATTACGTGGTTCGGCCTAATGCCTACATCCACGGTGAGAAAGGAGAAATTTTATTGATGGATCCGAGTCACAAAGCTATATAAAAAACCTAGGGTAACATGTCTTTATATAGAGACAAACCCTTGATGTACAAGTAACCTATCTAGGTCAGATTAGGAGTCCAAAACCTAGTCAGAATAGGAATAGGAAATAAGTCTTTCCTATTTCTCGCCATCCCAACAATCTCCACCTTGGCGAGAAATCATCTCGTGGAAGAACCATGAAGCTCCACCCGAACTTCAACAAACTCCACCTTGATAAAACACCGTCCCATGAAGAACTATGAGATCTTGCAAAACTAATCCGACTCCATCGACCCCATCTCGGACCATAGATAACTGCATCAATAAGACCATCTCAACTTTCTCTTCACCTTTTGTTCAATCACTTGGAGCCAGCCCCCAAACTCGGGCTTCTGAGCTTGCTTGGCCTATTCCCTCCAACCTCTATCGAACCCCAACTAGCAAGTCCACCTGCTGAAGCAACCTTGCGACCAATAGACACACCCTCTATTTTTTGGTCAGCCCTATGCTCCGCAACCTCGAACTGCTTTTTCGCTGGACCTTCTTGCCTCAAACCAATGCTACATGCCATAACATACAAAGGGCAAACTTTTGTTCCACTAAGTAGAACCCTCGACATGCCTCGAACTCTACTGTTCGGCCTTGAGTGAGATACCCGATTCGTCCGTGGTGTCACCAATGGCTTCGCATGCCCAATGCAAAACCTATCCAACACCTTTGATGTGCACGTCCCTTTAGACAACCATAGCGAGAACTTGCTAACTTTGTCTCCGCGAATCCCAACTCTACTCAAACCATTCATGTCAAGCCTTTGCTCCCTCATACAAACCAACCTCATATGACTTGAGCTTTTCTCCACTTCATCAGACCCATTGATGTGACTCCGCCTACAACAATGTTCTCCACTAACCTGTAGGTATTTTCTTTCACCCTTCATCCCTACCATCGTATCCTTCTCTACCTTCATTAGCCTACCTTTATAACTATCACCGTTATAATCCAAGGTCCCTAACAAAAAGAGATTACCAGGATGCATTGGACTTGATGAGACAGAAAGCCAGTCACCATCCGACCCGTCTGAACATGTGGCCATGGTTGTGGATGCAGATCCCTCCTCGTTGTCTTGATCCCCAGTTCGTCCTGGATAGTCCCCTTCATGCGCCCTTCTCAGCACTTGAAGCCACTTCCATTGAACTTCTTTGACTCCGACCTGGATCCTCTTCCACAACCCAGCTGGTGGCTCCTCATCATCCGCCAAGCACAAGCAAATCTTTGCTACCGCCTTGGCCTCCATCTCCTTCCACTCTTACTCCTCCATCTTCTCGGACTTCTTTTCCGAGAGCGCGATGACCATCCCTTGTTGCACGAGGAGATCCTTGACACGCCTTTGCCATAACCCAAAATTCGAAGAACCATCGAACTTTACAAGAGCAAACTTCGCGTCGTCCGTCATCCTCCAACCCAAGCTCTGATACCAATTGTTAAGAATTCAGCAACTAGAGAACAAGATCGCACAAAGAACACGGAATAAGAGAATTACGTGGTTCGGCCTAATGCCTACGTCCACGGTGAGAAAGGAGAAATTTTATTGATGGATCCGAGTCACAAAGCTATACAAAAAACCTAGGGTAACATGTCTTTATATAGAGACAAACCCTTGATGTACAAGTAACCTATATAGGTCAGATTAGGAGTCCAAAACCTAGTCAGAATAGGAATAGGAAATAAGTCTTTCCTATTTCTCGCCATCCCAACACTAAGACTACCATGACTTGCATCAACATTGGGGAGGATAGAATCCCTTCCATTTCTAATTCGTGGGGCTGTAAATTGGAATGCCTTCTGATCAAGTATTTGGGTTTGCCTTTAGGCGGCAATATGAAGAGATTGTCATCCTGGAGACCCGTGATTGACTCCATTGATTTGAGAATGAACTATTAGAAAGGAAACCTGCTCACATTGGGTGGGAGATTAACCTTGGTTAGGGTGGTGCTTTCAAGTCTTCCCATTTATTATCTCTCTATTTTCAAGTTGCCTGCAGGGATTTGCAAGTTAATTGAAGAAAATATGCGTAGATTTCTTTGGTTGGGGGACAACGTGACTCCTCTGATCAGATGGGAATTAGTTGCTCGACCTACTGAGCTGGGTGGAATGGGCATAGAAAGAATGATGTTAAAAAACAGAGCTCTCCTGTTTAAATGGTTATGGAAGTTTTTGGAGGATGGCGGCTCCCTGTGGGCAAGGACTATTTTCAGAATTCATGGAATCTGTCCAGATGCAACCTTGTCTTTCATGAAGGCTAAACACAGCCCAATCTGGGCATCAATTTGTGATGCTGCTGCCGAGGAATCAGATGTTACTGACATGTTCTTCTCTGGTCTCAGACTTAATGTGGAAGATGGGAGTCGTTTCTTCTTCTGGACGGACAAATGGGCTGCGGGGTGGAACCTGATGAGTGTGGAAACACTCATCTTTTGTGTTTATTTTAGAGTAGATTTACCGTTGTTTCTATTGCTTTTGTTTGTTCTTCGTTGTCGTAATGTCATTTATCGTGCATTGTTTGTTTTTAGTGTAGTCTTATGTTTTTGTTGTGTTTTCTTCATGCTAGGAGATTTGGTGAGGTGAAGTGGAGGAAGTGAAGTCACCTTGGGTCATCGTATGCGATTTGATTTGCCGGGAGGAAGGACGCTTAATCGAGACCTCGAAGACGTGGGCGAGGTAGACCTCTTGCGACTCCAATGCCATGCAACTTAAAACACTTCTCAATGGTGTGTCCCTCTCTGTGACAGTGTGTACAGAAGGGTTTCTTTAAAGCAAAGCGCTTAGCAGTATATTGGGCAGCAAGCACAGCAGCAGAATCATTCACAACATGTAAAAAAAATGGCAGGAGCAACATTTGGTTTAGGCAGTAGAGGCAAGTCTATAATTTGTCTTTCATGTTGAGTGACTAAGTACATAACTCTAGTCATTGTAGGAAGTGGATCAAGCATTAAAATCTGGGTCCTAACAGTAAAAAATTTGTCATTCAAACCTATCAGGAATCCCATGATGTGATCTTGTGCAAGTTGCTCTGCCATCTGAGTGGTTGCAGCACAGGTAATGTGAGCATCTGGGGCACATTTGCAGGCAGGTAGAGGACGAAACTGAACCAACTGGTCCCAAAGAGATTTGTATATTGAGAAATACTCATTGACAGAGAGTATTCCCTGAGAATAGTTGGAGATTTCCTTCCTCAAATTGGCAATCTTGACGAAGTCTCTACAGCCAAAATGCTCACAGAGGTGGTCCCACATATCAGTAGCTGAATCGAACCAGAGAAGGCTTTCTCCAAGGTCTGGTTCAATAGAGCGAATTAACCACCTTATCACCAAGGTATTGCATCTCTTCTAAGAAGGGAACAGAGCATCCTGTCGACTTGGGACTGCAATAGTTTTGTCAACAAAATCTAGCTTATTCTTGGATTCGAGAGATTGACTCATAGCTCGTACCCAAGAGTGATAATTTTTCTCGTTAAGGAGAGGGGAGACTATAACTTCAGCAGGGCTCTCCCCTGGATGTACATAAAAGGGATTTGTAAATTCACCAGTAGGGACTCGCGCAGATTATATCACTGCCATTTTGTTGATAGATTTCTGAAAGGAAGAGGAAGGAGAAGAAGAGGAACAAGACAATATTTTTCAAGCGGAAGAGTACAGAGATTTAATGCTCTGATACCATGTTGAGAAACTCCATATAAGGAGAAAGAAAGAGAAATGAAGTTGTAGAGATTTTAATTTATGAATGAACAACTTAAGAAAATAATGATGTACAACATGGATATTTATACTAAGAAATGAATCTACCTAGTTGTATAAACAAATAATAAAGGAGGAAAATGAGGAAGAAATTAAGGAGAAAAATGAAGAGGAAATTAAGAAAGCATGTTCTTTAAATTGGGGAGGAAATTAAGGAAGCATGTTCCTTAATTTCCTTCCTGAATCAAGAAAAAATGTTCCTTCAATTTTAACAAATGTCATTGTACTCGGAATCATCAACATTGGCGGCGAAGTTGGGTCGGTCCATGTAGTAGCATACTTCTGTGACAAGGTGCAAAAAGATGATCATTGCACCGAACTCTCTGTCGAAGAGGGAGGATGCATGTTTCAGGGAGGGAGGATCCATCCTGTCATGTTTCAGGGTCTCAGGTTGACGATGTTTGTCGTCGTCGAGGTTGTTGTACTGATTCCAAGGCACTCTTCCCTTGCTTTGAACGAAGAGAAGTTGCTTCTGCGAGTACTTCTCTGTGCTCCTGGATGCTGCCTTGAGGTACTCATGGATGAATTGCTTCAGTTGTTTAGGGACACGACGGTGATACACATGGAGCCACATAATGCTGCTCCTCGGTAAAATCCAGCTCATAAACAGAGGGCCTTTCGGTTTGTACTGCATGAAGTAGCGTATCTCGCTGAATTGCCCCATGGAATTCGACCACTTCCGAGTTCTTAAATTTGCAAGATTCTCCATGATTCTCGCGGAACCATTCATTTTGTGCACCCTGAACCAGGAAATCGTCCTATACAAGGTCAGGAACACGAACGCCGCGTATAGTTCATGCTCGGGACTCGACCCCGGAACTAGTATATCAATATGAAGATCTACAAAAGATTCTTTAGATCGCGTTGAAACTGCCTTTGTAGATGTGCAATTTTTTATTATTAAAAAACAAGACCCAGGCCAATCGCGACCGCGAACAACAAGAAGGTGAGTGAGTACTCGGGAATGTTATGGAAGAATTGTTCCCTTCGTTCCGAAGAAGAAAACAGGATCAGGGTAATGCAGGTGAAAAGGAAGCTGATGAAACGCAAGGCGAGCCCAGTATAAGACAGGATCACCCTCGCCTTGGTGTAGAGATTATCGTACATCATCTCGAGCTCCATCTCGACCAGCCTCATAACCTTGAGGCTGCTAATCTCCTTCACAATCTGCTTGTACCTCGGTTCACGGTTCACGAAGGCATCTGCGAATATGCCTTCAGTGTCGAGGAACATCTCGGTGGCAGTCATTGCCAACTTAACGTGGACGTCGTCCCTCATCAGCTCTCTTTCATCAATCCGCTTGTATAGGGCCTTTTCGGCCTTCCGTCGACATCTTTTGTAACTTGCGGACCAAAGAGACCATGTTCTTTCGGCATACTTGATGGAACCAGCAGCAAACATCATGGCGGAAAGAGCTATCAGGGAGGACTGCGTCCGGGCATTGAAGAGGATGAAAAGGGTGAGGCTTGTCTGAACGACGAGGCTGAGCAAGTGCCGCTTCCACAGCTCGTTGTCCTCCACCTGACGGATAAAAAAAAGACAAGTTAGTGATTTTGCGTTTTGATATACCATTATTTTAAATTTCTAAGCTAAACTATAGTTAACCGAAATAACACTTGATTATTAGTCACGTAAAACACTTGTGCCAGCACATTAAAATGGACTTTGGTCAAAATATATTATGAGTCAACAAACTAAACCCGTCCCTGACCTCGAAGGCGCTGATGGTGTCCGGGCCGCCTAGGTGCAACAGGAAGAACGGTGCCAGAATGTCTGCAGCTTGATCCGATGGTCGAGTGGCAGAGTTGGTCCGAGGCCGATTCGAGGGTCGATTAGAGTTGAGTCGACGGTCTCGGTCACAGTCAGGTTGGTCGAGATGATGCCGAGTGCCAACGTAGCCACGGTGTTTGCTGCCATGTAAGCTGACCACAGAATTGCATTGAGCAATCGGCTCTTGGAGTACCTCCTGCGGTTGCTCAGGAGAACAAGGACCACTTGGAATGTGAGGCTAATTAACACCAGCACTGGCACCTCCCATTGTCTATACAGCATTACACTTCGCAGCTCCTTCCATGCATCCCGGACGGTCGGATTTTCTGAATCTGCATTAATAGTTTTCTCTTATTAGCATGCCATCTAATACAAATTCGAGCCGTAATTATAAAAAGTCGTGCTCTTGAAGTTTATTTTGCTGACACGAACACATGCATATCAAAGCCTAAATTTTAATATAAACCATATGAGTAAGAGTTCATACCCATTGTATTGAACAAATTCGGACATATAAAACTATTTGACTACCTATGAAGACCATTTTATAACAGCAGGAGGAATTTACTTTTCGAAAAAAAAAACAGCGGGAGGAATTTTCTAAAGCGTGTCCTGCTCTCTCTCCTTAAATTCTTGTCTTTATTGATGATTGCGGGTACAAACTGTGGAATCGCATTATTTAATTACTTGGAACAGTGGAGAACGGATAAATGCTAATCAAGATTCTTCTATGTACATAAAGTTAGCAAATGAAAGAATATCATTAAATGAAATAGTAAGTGAGATGTTATTTATTATTTTAATAATATTTTATCGTTTTTAAAATTTAATTTCATTGTTGGACGAGCTCCAATAATCAAACCTCAACTGCCTAAATCTGGGTATGAGCGGTCAGATGTCAAAGTCAATTTAAAGGCTTAGGTTAGCCAGCCTCTCAAATATACAACAAAAACAATAAGATTGAAATATAGTGAGTTTTTTTATTTTTATTAATTAAATAATTCACAAGTTCTCCAAAAGCAGAATAAAAAACCTGTCCTAAAAAAATTAAATTCCAAACTAGGAATCACATTATTTACTTGGAGCAGTGGAGATTCTTGTCCTCGATAAACTGTGATCAGAAAGCACTGTACATGTTTTCCACGACATGCCAGTCTTTACGCATCCTAATTTCTCCCATACCTTCGTCGATTATTAAACAAGAAGGGTAAAAGTTCGTTATTGTCTTGCATATATTTAAAATGTCCAAGGAAGAGATAAATATTTTTCTAAATGACACTCTACCATTTGAATTTTTTTTTGCACAATAATGCCCCTAAATTTAATTAGGAGAAAATGGTTTTTAAAAATAAATCAGAAAAAAATCTTATTTCCTCGTAATATTTTTATATTTCTGAATTATTTTAATTTTTTTTAGCTTAATGATATTTTGGGGGTATTTTTTCCCAAAAAACTTTGTTCGAATAATATAGTATCAATTAGAGAAATATACATCGCTCGTTGAGCAAATCGGAAGTATCGAAGGTTGAAGATGAAACGGTTACTGGAGCTCGAAGATGAATAGAGCAAGCAAGCTAAATAAACTTGAATTGTTTATTAGCTCAAAAGTATGTACAAGTAACTGTCTTACTAGTATTTATACTAGTTGCCAGCTGAAAAAGAACTAGGCACGTGGCTTTTACAATCTTAAGTTATTGGGCTCATTGGGCCTCATGACATACTACAACTAAGCTCCCCTTGAGTATGTAATATGGGCTCCGAAGCTAAAGTGGCAATACTAAAGACATGCTAAAAGCTCTATGCAAAGGGGTTAGATGATCAAAAGAATGATAACGGGAAATAGGGTAAGGAGTGGAGAGGAAACCTGGGATTGGCACGACTGAGAGAGCAATGCAGATACATATTGATGCAAGTGGAGGGGTGGCCTCTTGGTCCTAGAAGACCTTTGCAAAGGGACAGCAGCTGGATCAAGAGCAGGGTCAGGAAAAGAGTGGGTTGGATCGGGAATGAGTGGGTCAGGGTCAGGTTCAGCTGCATCGGGTTCAAATGCTGTGGGATTAGAAATAGGGATAACAGGTAAACAAGGCTGATCACCCTCTGAATCATCAAAGATATGCTGCTGATAGAGCTCTGTTCTCTGGAAGGGATAAAATAATTCAAAGAAAGACACATCCCTAGAGATAAAGGTCTGATGAGTGACCAAATCATACAATTTGTACCCCTTTATGCCGAAAGGGAAACCAATGAACACGCACTGGCGTGCGCGGGGATCAAAACTTTGACTTTCCAGGATGAAGATCTGAAGCATAACAAAGGCAGCCAAAAATTCTGAGGTGAGTAAGGTTAGAAGGTTTGTGATAAAGGAGTTCATAAGGAATCTTATTCTGTAGGACAGGAGTGGGGGTTCGGTTGATAAGAAAAGCAGCATGAAGGACTGCATCTGCCCAGAAAACAATTGGAAGATGAGCATGGATCATCAACGTACGGGCTAGTTGGAGGATATGCCTGTGTTTCCTTTCCACCCTCCCATTTTGTTGGGGGGTCATGATACATGATGATTCGTGTACAATGCCATGAGTATTATAGAAATCTTTCATCTAAAATTCTTGTCCACCATCTGTCTGGATGACTTTGATTTTGACAGCGAACTGGGTAAGGATCATATTGTAGAAATTCTCAACAGAACTCCGGACTTCAGATTTAGTATGAAGAAGATAAATCCACAATAAACGGGAGTGATCGTCAACAATTGTTAGGAAATACTCAAAACCGTCAAGCGAAGGCACACGATACTTGCCCCAAATGTCCATGTGCACAACATCAAAGAGCACAGCAGCTCATGAATAGCTAACAGGAAAAGGTAATCGGGTTTGCTTTGCTAAATTACAAGGTTCACAATGCTGAGACATATCAGCTCTTATGCCAGGATCCATGCTACGAAACACATCCAGTTTATGATTGGGCACGTGGCCAAGACGACAATGCCACAAGTCGACGGGTTTAGAGGTAAAAGTTAAAGTAGTGGGTAAAGGTAAAGATTTATAGGTATAGGAATGGGTAGCTCCTTGATCCAACCGTAACAGAAAGAGGCCACCACACTCCTCATCCATGCCAATCACCTTCATGGTGGAAAGGTCCTAAATATGACAAGTAGTTTTAGTGAAAGAAATGGAATAAAAAGGATTTCTGAGAAGCTTAGTGACTGAAACAAGGTTGAAATGGAAATGAGGAACATAGAGAACTTGAGTAAGCAGCAAATTTCCTAACAAGACATTACCTATATGAGGAACTCTAACTTATTGGCCATTGGAAAGACTAACATAGACATTAAACAAAGGAGAAAGTTGAGTAAAACAATCTAAAAAACATGCGACATGATCTGTGGCCCCAGAATCAATGATCCAGCTACCTTTGGATCGAGTGGAAAGGGAAAGATTACCAGACATGTGAAGATTGGAAGCAGACGGAACAGATGGTGTGGAAGGAGATGGAAATGAAGAGGCTAAGATATTACTACCAGACGGAACAGGATTACCAGGGCTAGGTGAAGATTGTTGGACCAAAGATATAACATTCTTAAGCTGATCATCAGATAAGTTCAACTTAGAGAGCTCATGGGTCAGATTAGCAGGACAAGTAGAGGAACCATGTACTGTTGCTGCTGAAGAGCACCCATTCGCAGCTATAAAATATCCAGGTATAGGTCCAAAAATTATACCAGATAAAGCATAATCTGCAGTAACAGGTGCATCATGAGGATAACCATACTGAAGTTGGGGCATGCTAGCTGTTATAACCTGATTTGTAGAGCTAGAAATCATGCTAGCGGGTCGAAAAGGACCTCTTAAACCCCCTGGACCTGTACCACGTCCTCGATATCCTGGTGGATAACCATGCTTCTTGAAGCATTTATCCACGGTATGACCCATTCCACCACAATATGTACATTGTGGTCTCTTGTTTATAGGATTCCACGGCCTCTTAGGACCCTGTCCTTGGTATCCTTGCATCGCCATTACGGGTACCTAATTTGCAACTCCCATGACAGGTTGCATAAACTGCATTTCATGTTCCCCGGCCAAAGATAAAATGCGAGTAATAGGTGGCAAAGGATCGAGCATCAAAATCTGAGATCTTAATCCAGTATAACTATCATTCAGACCACGAAGGAATTGCATAACCTGATCACCATCAATGTACGTATGCAGAGCAACAGCCACTGCACAACCATCACCACAAAGTCCTCCATTCATAGTAGCTACGCATTTGCAACTAGGAATTGGACGTAACTACATCAACTAATCCCAAAAGATCTGAAAGCTAGTATAATAGTCATTAATGCTCAACGCACCTTGTCGAAGATTATAGATCTGTTATTGAAGAGAAGCAATCATCATCAACTCTCCCCTTCCAAAACGTTCCTTCAGATTTTTCCAAATGGCCGCTGCTGACTCATACCAGAGGAGACTCTGTGAAATAGACGGCTCAATAGAACGTGAAATCTAGCTTATCACCATTGTATTACATGGATCCCAATTGGAGTATCTAGGGTTATCAGCCGCAAGCATTGGAATTGAACCATCCACAAATCCGAGTTTATTCTTAGAACAAAGTGCAATTTGGAAAGATCGACACCATGAGTGATAATTTCTACTATTGTGTAAAGGAGTAACCAACACAACAGCAGGAGATTCATTCGGAACTAAGAACAGTAGATCAGATTCATCAAAAGTAGGAGAAGAACTAGGAACCGCGCGATTCGCCATTAAAATTCTTCGCAAGAAATCTCAAGTGAAAATTGGACAGAAATGTTGAAAAACAGGATCGAGGAAGAAGATTCTACTTAGCTGCGAACTTCAATCACGCTAGCGAGCTCTGATACCATGAGCAAATCGGAATCATCGTGGTTGAAGATGAAATGGTTACTGGAGCTCGAAGATGAATAGAGCAAGCAAGCTAAATAAACTTGAATTGTTTATTAGCTCAAAAGTATGTACAAGTAACTGCCTTACTAGTATTTATACTAGTTGCCAGCTGGAAAAGAACTAGGCACGTGGCTTTTACAATCTTAAGTTATTGGGCTCATTGGACCTCATGACATACTACAACTAAGCTCCTCTTGAGCATGTAATATGGGCACCGAAGCTAAAGTGGCAATAGCAGCTTCCTCGTCTTCAACTTGCTGAGCAAGTGCATCGGGCAACTCCATCACTCGTTGAGATATTTTTAAACTGTATAGTAGCAATATATAAATAGGCCAAACCACAAAAGACACTAAATTACTTTTATCAACAATAAGACATCAACTATTCAACAAAAAAAATAATGAGACATCAACTTCATATTGAAGAAGATACAGAGCTATCATTGCCTTTTCCTTAAAGTGTTGGAATATGTCGAGAAAGAAAGCAAGTCAAAATTGTGGGCTGGGCATAGCGCCTGCTAGTCCCCTAGCGACCGCTAGGGGGTGTTACAGAAGTTCGATCTCTGAGGACCTACCGCTAGGTGGCGCTGACAACCGTTTCCTATTTTGCTCAGACTCTTGTTTTGGACTCCTAGGATGATCTAGATAGGTTTCTTGTACTCCAAGGGTTCGTCTATTATATAAGGACGTATTACCCAAGAGTTTTGTATGGCTTTGTGACTCGGATCCATCAATAAAAAAAAATTTCTCCCCATGGACGTAGGCACTAGGCCGAATCACGTTACCTTTTGTGCCCGTGTTCTTTGTGTGTTTTGTTCTCTTGGTTGCTGAATTCCTAACAATTGGTATCAGAGCTAAGGCTGGAGGATGACGGAAGGTGCAAAGTTTGCTCTTGTGAAGTTTGATGGTTCGCCAAATTTTGGGTTATGGCAAAGGCGTGTCAAGGATCTCCTCGTGCAACAAGGGATGGTCATCGTGCTCTCAGAGAAGAAGTCTGAAAAGATGGAGGACCAAGAGTGGAAGGAGATGGGGGGCTAAGCGGTGGCAACAATTTTCTTGTGCTTGGCTGACGATGTGATGTATCACGTCATGGATGAGGAGTCACCAACTGAGGTATGGAAGAAATTAGAGGCAAGGTATATGTCTAAGTCTTTGTCGAACAAGCTTTATCTTAAGCAAAGATTGTACGGGCTCAATATGAAGGAGGGCTCGAATTTGAGCCAACATATTAATGGTTTTAGTCAACTTGTGAGCGACTTGAGAAAGGTTGATGTGAAGTTCGAGGAAGATAACAAGGCATTGTTGCTCCTGAATTCCTTACCGGGCTCTTACAAAAATTTGGTTACAAATCTAACTAAGGGGAAGGAGTCCCTGGTGTTGGAGGAGATCACAAGTGCTCTGCTAGGATTTCATCAAAGGAGAAAAACTGGCAATGAATGAATGGAAGGGCTGGTTGTGAGGGGTAGCCATGGTGATCGTAGTGGAGCAAAAGATGGAAGGGGATCCAAGTCGGGGTCAAGGAGATTCAAGGGAAATTGCTTCGAGTGCGGAGAAAAAGAGCACGTGAAGAAGGATTGTCCAAGAAGAACTCGAGATCGTGAGGAAAAAGGATATGGTTCTGTGAATGTGGCCTCTTATTCGGATGGGTCGGATGGTGACTGTCTTTATGTTTTTTCAGGTCCAAAGCACTCTGATTCCTAGATTTTGGATAGTTCTTGTTCCTTTCATATGACGCCCAAGAAAGGGTAGTTCGACACCTATAAGTTCGTTGATTTATATATGGTAACTATGGGTGATGGTTCTACTTGTAAAGTCATTAGCATAGGTGATATCTGGATCAAGATGTGGGATGGTGTCGTGATGAAGTTGTGTGGGGTTAGACATGTTCCAAAGTTGGAGAGGAATTTGATCTCATTAGGAGCCTTGGATTGTAGCGGGTATGGCTATAAGTTTGAGGTAGAGAAGGATGCTATGGTGGTGATGAAGGGTGAAAGAGATGCAAGAAATACCTACAGATTAGTATGGTGCACAGTTGTAGATGGAGTCATATCTTTGGGTTCCGATGGAGAGGGGAAAAGCTCAGGTCATATGAGGTTGGTTCCTATGAGGGAGCAAAGGCTTGATATGGATGATTTGAGTGCAGTTAGAATTCACGGAGATATGGATAGCAATCTATGGTTGTTTTGTAGAGGTATGGTTGGCAGTGAGTCATGGTTATCTCGGAGAATCATTGTTAGCTAGGCCTCGCTATGGTTGTCTAAAGAGACATGTACGTCAAAGGTGTTGGGTAGGTTTGGCATTGGGTATGCGAAGCCATTGGTGACACCACAGGCGAATCAGGTATCTCACTCAAGGCCAAAAGGTGGAGTTCGTGGCATGTCGAGGGTTCTGCTTGATGGAATAAAAGGTTGCATGTTGTATGCTATGACAAGTAGCATTAGTTTGAGGCAAGAAGGTCCAATGAAAAAGCAGTTCGAGGTTGCAGAGCATAGGGCTGACCGAAAAATAGAGGACTCGTCTATTGGTCGTAAGGTTGCTTCGGCAGGTGGACTTGCTACTTGGGGTTCGATGGAGATTGGAGGGTATAGGCCAAGCAAGCTCAGAGGCTTGAGCTTGGGGCTGGCTCCAAGTGATTGAACAAAAGGTGGAGAGAAAGTTGAGATGGTCTTATTGATGGTGGTTATCTATGGTTCGAGGTGGAGCTGGTAGAGTCGGTTTGGTTTCTCAAGTTCTCATGGTTCTTCATGGGGCAGTGTTTCATCAAGGTAGAGTTTGTTGAAGTTTGGGTAAAACTTCATAGTTTCTCGCACGGGATGATTTCTCGCCAAGTTGGAGATTGTTGGGATATGTCGAGAAAGAAAGCAAGTGAAAATTGTGGGCTGGGCATAGCGATTGCTAGGGAGTGTTACAGAAGTTCGGGTTTCTGAGGACCTAGCGGCCGCGCTAACAACCGTTCCCTATTTTGCTCGGACTCTTGTTTTGGACTCCTAGGATGACCTAGATAGGTTTCTTGTACTCCAAGGGTTCGTCTATTATATAAAGACGTGTTACCCAAGGATTTTGTATGGCTTTGTGACTCGGATCCATTAATAAAAGTTCTCCTTTCTCTCAGTGAACATAGGCACTAGGCCGAACTACGTTAACTTTTGTGTCTGTGTTCTTTGCACGTTTCGTTCTCTTGGTTGCTAAATTCCTAACATAAAGGTGTACCAGGTAACAACCTCGTCAAGAAGAAGCATTGTTCTCAACAACTTGGTGTCTGATGTGGATCTCTACCTAAAGGAAGAACTCACTATATATGCAGCAGCGAAATAGTATATATTAATATACGGTCAATGTCCGGCACTGTTAAGTGATAAAATTTTCTTATAATCTCTACAAATATCATTCATTAATAATGAATCATTATCCCCTTCATCTTTATCGATGAGAATAACAAAACAGAAATAATACCAAAATTAGGGAGCAGATTTGGTCCTGAAATATCAAATCCAATCAGGACCGTCCTGAACGATTCAATGGTTGATTTAATTATGATTCAATGGTTCACTTAATTATGATTCAATGGTCTACCTAGTTATGATTCAATGGTCCGTTTTTTCCCGTCCCGGATAAATAGGGGTCCGTCCCAGTTACCCAGTTACGATTCAATGGTTTACTCAGTTACGATTCAATGGTTTACCCAATTATGATTCAATGGTTGTGGGCTTTTTTTATTTTGCACCCCCGTATTTCTGCATTTTTGCTAAATAGTCCCCGCGTGTCCTTCAATAAAAATCCTCCAGCACCTTGCTGGATTTGGCCTCCAGGACCAAATGCGGTCCCCCAAAATTAGCATCCGACCAATCAACCGTTTATTTTGTGTAAATTTAAAATTAATGTCTATTGCATTGTTCTAAAAAATTGTAAGAAAATCATTTATTTATGGTTATTGTACCAGCGGCCTTTGTTTTTATTTTTAGAAATTATGCATGGTTTTGTGTGCCTGCACTTCTTAATAAAAAACTTTAAGGTTCATGTAGTTCGGTCTATTGCATTCTAAGTCTAAAATAATATTATCTTTAACTGAATCTTTTTCCTGAACGAATTACTCTAGATATTTTTCCTAACAAAAATTGTACTAAAAATTTCACTTTAATACCTGTGGTTTGATCTTTTTTGTGTTTAGTCCTTGCAGTTTAAAATACATCAAATGTGTCTAACCTTTTCGAAATTTCACTTGGCAGTCCCGAACAGCTGCTCGCAAATTCTTTGCGAAACAACGTCATTTTTTGGCTGACGTGCCGAGCCGGTGACACTTGAGTAGGATAAATAGTTAACGATGTGCCAATCTGATAAATTACCAAAACAACCCAAACTTTTTAAACCCCAATTTAAATATATAATACTCTTAAACCCACTCATTTTTCATCATCAACCTCCTCCTCTAAAAATCCAAGATCTAGCTAGCTAGGAAGGAACGAGAAGAGAAGTACTAGGAATAAATTAAGATTAGGACATAGTTTTCCCTCTCGGTCATTCTGTCAAACAACTTGCGGGCTTCGGCGTGTTGCTTGCTTTGGATGTAGCCCCGGTGATGGCATTCCAGGAGAAGACATTCGTATCACACAATTTGTCGAACACATTGCGGGCAATGGGGCCTAAAATTCCAAGTTGATAAGTCTGGATTTAAATGCCCAAAACAAATTGCAAAAGATAGTGACTATTTGATAATTGTTTCAAAAGTCCGGTTGGCATACCATTAGCAAGTAAAAATCGAAAGTGGCAAATCCAGATGATTGGGCAAAAATGGACAACTACCCGGGACCTCTAGATAATAAAATTTCGGGAAAATGGATTAATTTGGTGTGTTCTAACCACATGGTTTGATGCGGCCAAACCATTGGTACAAAAGTACACTTTTCCCAAAATTGTAATTTTCCATTAATACCACCTAACCCCACCCTTCTTTGCCATTAATCTTGAAATATCAATGGAATTAAACTTTTAAAGAACAAATTACCACTGTCATAGTCATTTTCTATCTCTTTTTTAGAATATAGTCATTTTCTATCTAACAATCATAACTTGGCACACCTTATATTAATTATTTATCGTAAATATTGTTGGAACAAATGCAAAATTAATGCATTTGGCCCAAAGTGGAAAACCCAAGTAGGAAGGCCCAAAAGTAAAAATGGAAAGTGCATTACCACATTGGAAACAACAAAGAAAATTTTCAAGTTTATAAGGAGATGTTCCTTATTAGCTAGGAAATAAGTTGACCACCTGGAAAGCCAACTTGGACTGCTGCGAGGATGGTGCTATCCATCCTGTACATGGCGCATTGGACGCAGGTCGTAATGGGTGCTTTGTGGCGCACTTGGCACGTCGCGAGGAACCTTAAATTTTGGCAAATTCTGGACGGGTCACGAAGAGGCACGAAGAGGCACGAAGGACTAGAACGTCCATGAGACTTTCAGTTGGCCGAAGAGTCACGAGCAGGGCATCGAATGGCCGCAACCTGGTCTGGGCGCACCTGGAAGGATCCAAAAATCTCCGAAGGGTCACGAGCAATGCCTGGAAGACCAGTGGCCGAGCGAAAGGGCACCTGCGCGCATCCAAAATCATCTGCTGGCCGGAATGGTGCCTCGCCTCCCAGAAATGAGTGAGGATCGTGTCTTTTCGGAGGTGTCAGGCAGCCTGCGAATTCCACCCCTCCGTGGCCTATAAATAGGCTTCTCCCCCCTCATTTGTACTCACCACACTACAACTTGCATAAGCCTTCATTTGCAATTGTAGGATTTCTCTCCTTCTCTCAGTTAAAAGTTTCGAGTATCCAAAGGTTCGTCGAGGCTTCGAGAGTCGTTGTGCTACGAACTCGAAGTGCGAAGTCGTTGTATCTTGGGGACGATTGCCGTAGCCCGTAAGCACTGAATACGGGGCAATTTCGTCTTACGGAGAAAGAGTCTAACTCTTGCCTCGACTTACAAGATCATAATCAAGTGCACTACTTCCGACAAACAACAAATATGACAACAAAAAATTACTTTTCAAAAAAAATGACAACAAAAAATATAAAGATAATAAGACTAACCATACATTGTGGTAAATAAATGATCATCCGGAAACAAAGTACCGGGTGATCGAAAATGGGAAGAAAGCCGGTGTCTATACGTCGTAATCCTTCAAATAACTGAGCGCTTCATCGTCATCGTCCTTGAAGGAAAGGATTGCTTCATCAATAAAGCCAAAATGGCCGAGAAGGACCCACACATGGGTCAGAAGCTCTCCTCCTTTAGTTAGGTGTTGTGCGTGTGCCTTTCCTTCGCATTGATCCGCTGCATACGCCAGCAACTCCACCCACACCTCACTCAACATTTCCCACCTCTCTTTTAGCTGTCAACAATTTCAGGCATTTGAAAAAAAAAATAACATTTATCAATTGTTAGATTTGAGTACGGTGAGATTGTTTATAGGTAATAAAAAATATTAAATATTTATGTGCCCATTATTTTTCTAGTTGAGAATTTGGTAGATTTATTTATGAATGTGAAAAATTCACCTGCACCTAAACCCAAGTTCTAGTTGCAAACCTAAACCCAAGTTCTAGTTGCAAATGGCAGGACCCCATTTCACCACCACGACACAACACAAATACCACCATGGTTTTAAAAAAATATGGTTTGATCGATGGTCAGACCAATCAAACCATGAATCGGACCCAATTCTCGATCATTTTCACCACAAACATGGTTTCTGGTTCAACTAGTAGTCAACATCATCGACCATCGGTTCAACTAGTCGGACCTATCATTTTGTCCAGTTGGACCTTAAAAAAATGTTGTTTATAAAAAATTATATTTTAAAATTTAAGAGTTAGTAACTTATTTGATACTTGTACATTATAATTTTGCAATAAAATTAGATATATTAATAACTATTTGATATTTTAATATATTTTTTAATTTAAAAAATATCCTATCCAACCGATCGGACGAGTTGACATAGAGGACAGAAGAAATCTCCGGTGTACGTAGTTTTTGAAAAGCATGCATAGGACGAGGATTTGGTACATTCTATATTTAAGATTTCAGTATACACCTGAGATGGAAATGGTAACCGAACTGAGAAACCATAAAGAATCTGTATCTCGAAAAGAGCTTACTTGTTGTTTCCTCAGTTGTTTCTTCTGTGCATCCCTTTCTTCTTCTTCCTCATTTCCTTGTTGGGAGCTCTGAAATCCATAGCAGCGACAAGGATAGGGAAAAAACCAGATATCTCGGACTATTCGTATTTGAATCCAAAAAACCTGATATAAGATAGTTTGGATTCCGATTCCAATTCGGATACCAAAAATGCAAATTCGGATAGTAGCTAATTCAGATTAGAATGCCGAACTCAGCATTTACCTGTGGACGATCATCATCTGGCCTCATAACCTTCAAAAGATTGCGAGCAAGTCGAAGAGCAGAAATGTCACTTGTATTCCCGATGTAGGATCTCTCCCAGAATTTTTTGCAAGCTTGTACTTTAGGTGGTTCCCTTCTGTTTACCTTCTCATCTTGTCGATTGCCTTCTCCTTGTCCTCCTCCTCCTTGTGGAACAGAGTAATACCGATACGGATTAAAAAATGACTGCCACGAAGGATTGAGGTCTTCGAACCTCCTTTTGCTGAGGGGCGTTCGTTGCGGTAGCAAATCCGAGGAGTCAACGAACAGATGCATCAGGTACCTTGATAGGTACTTGCTGACTCTGGATGTCTGGAAAATGAACTTGTACTCGGAATCATAAACATTGGCGTCGAAGACGGGTCGGTCTATGTAGTAGCATACTTCTGTGACGAGGTGCAAGAAGATGATCATTTCTCCAAACTCTTTGTCGAAGAGGGATGATGCATTTTCAAGGGTCGTAGAATCATCGATCCTGACATGTTCTTTGTACTGTTCCCAAGGCACTCTTCCCTTACTCTGAACGAAGAAAAGCTTCTGCTGCACGTACTTGTCTCTGCTTTTGAATGCCTTCTTGAGGTACTCGTGGATGAATTGCTTCAGTTCATCCGGGACACGACGGTGATACACATGGAGCGAGATCCTGCTCCTCAGGAAAATCCTGCTCATAAGCTGACGCCCTTTCGGTTTGTACTGCATGAAATAGCTTATCTCGCTGAACTGCCCCATTGAATTCGACCAATCCCGAGTTCTCAACTTTGCAAGATACCCCATGATTCTCGCGACACCGTCAATTCTGCGCTTCCTGAACCAGGATATCGTCCTGTAGGAGGTCAGAAAGACGAATGCCGCGTACAGTTCGAGGCCAATCGAGGCTGCGAACAACAAGAAGGTGAGTGAGTACTCAGGAATGTTATGGAAGTGTTGTTTCCTTCGTTCCGATGAGGAAAACAGGATCAGGGTAATGCAGGTGAGAAGGAAGCTGATGAAACGCAAGGCGAGCCCGGTGTAAGACACGATCACCCTTGCCTTGGTATAGAGATTATCGTACATCATCTTGAGCTCCATCTCGATCAGCTTCGTTACCTCCGAGCTGCTCATCCTCTCCACGATTTGCTTGAACTCGGAGTCGCGTATCACGAAGGCATCCACGAACATGCGCTCCGTGTCAGGGAACATACCGGTGGCAGCCACCACAAGGTTAGTTGTTGTTCTCGTTTCAAAGTGACGAAGATACTCAGCGTACCCGGGGCCTCGAATGAAGGCTCGATCCGCCTTCTGCCGGCGCTTCTGATAGCTAGCAGACCAAAGGGACCAAGTCCTTTCAGCATACTTGATGGAACCGGCAGCAAGCATCATGCCCGAAAGAGCTGACAGGGATGACAGGGTCCAGGCGCGGAACAGGATGTATAGGGTGAGCCCGGTCTGGACAACAAGGTTGAGCAGATGCCGCTTCCACAGCTCGTTGTCCTCCACCTGGAAGGCCGTGATGGTGTCCGGACCTCCAAGGTGCAACAGGAGAAACGGCGACCAGAACGCGAGCAGCTCGAGCCGGGGGTCGAGTGGTGGAGTGCTCCTGACGAACTTAAGGAACTCGGTGAGGTTGCTCGAGATGACACCGAGTGCGAGCGTGGCCACGGGGTCTGCTGCCATGTAAGCAGACCAGAGAGTTGCAGTGAGCAATAGGCTCTTTGACTTCCTCCTGCGGTTGCCCAAAAGAGCAAGGATCACTTGGAGTGTGAGGCTAAGTAGGACCAGAACTGGCACCTCCCATTCCTTCCACAGCTTCACCACCATCTCAGGCACTGCTTCTCCCTCTGCCTTCTTCTTCTCCAAGAAGATGGAATTGGCTGCAGCATGAACTTTTTTTTTTTTGATAAATGCAGCATGAACATATTTCCACCAGAAAATCAAAAAATTTCTATATCCAACATGAAATCATAAAGTAACGGATAAATTCGTTCTAAACAAAAATTGTATTGTATATACGATTCATTCGTCAATAAAATCTAATTGGATCTAAAATTTCACGAAAATAGGGTGATATTGCGTTACCTTTTCGGCTCATTGTTGGATTGAAGCTTGTGGGACAAATAATAAAGTTGCACTAAAACCAACATCAAAATTATGTGTGACACATAAAAACTATTTGACTATTGTACTAATGAAAGCCTTATTATAACAGTGTGAGGAGGATCTCTCTTCTTAAATTCTTTTCTTTGTTATAACTCTATGTTCCGGCAATCTTAGACTTGACAACTGGTATATGTTAAGTTAGTTCTCTGTTAAACAGACATGGGCCATCATAGAAATTCCCCCTTTTCCATTTTTTGGACTTGATTTTTAACTAATAATTGGTATATAAAATTGAAAGCACTTGGGCCATCATAGGAATCACTTTATTTACTTGGAGCAGTGGAGAATATATATGTACTAATGGAGATTCTTGTCCTATATAAACTGTGATCAGAAAGCATTATACATGTTTTTCACGACATGCCAATCTATAGGCAGACTAGTTCTCTCATTTTTTATAAGTAGATTTAATTCCAATATAAAGTATGTAAATATTTACAGTCTCAGGGTGGATCTTTTTCTTAACAAAATTTTAAATTTTCCAGTGACCATATTATAATTTGTCATCCCAGAACTCTCTTTCCATCCCTCTCTACACTGAATATTTTGTGACAAAATAAATTTTTCATAAATATTTTGTGGTTTAGTTTTTTTCTTTACAACATAGAAAAATTTCTAAATCCATTTTTTTGCTACGAGTTCTTAAAAATAGCTCATCGTCACGTCCCTTTTCTCTGTTGTTAGAAGTAGAACCAATTTAGTTTACGCAGAGCAATGTTTCTGTTAGGGGTGCATACAAATAATTGTGCTTTCTCAATCACATTATTGTCTGTAGATAGTAACCATTATAAATCAAGTTAATTCAAGTGTTAAAAAAATTTGGATTCACTTAATTATGTATTGATTTTAAATCTTAAAAATTATTATTAATATGACATTTTTCTAAATAAAGTCTGAAAATGCGGTGGACCCATGCAAAAGGAAAAGCACTCCTCCTTGATGACGTACGCCACAAGGAAGAAAATGCACAGCCCCGGAGCTGGCCCTGGAATATTTTGAGCTATCTCGGGGGTCCACACGTGTGAGGAGCTCGCCTCCTTGTCTTAGGTGTTGAGCGTGTACTTTTCCTTTGCATTCTAGCTGTCCATACAAAACTCCTCGAGTAATTTTATGGTAGTTTTATTTACCGGGTGGCGAAATATGTGCCATGAAAATAAGAAAGAGAAAGTGATCCACGTAGACCCGTAACAATCCAGAATAATGTTGAAATCTGATTAGGTCGACCTGAAAATGGTTAACTTCAATAGGAGTTTCGGGCCTAACAACTTTCAAAAGAGTGTGACCAACTCGAAGAAGATAACTGTGCATCCCCGTTGGACCAGAGCTGTTGGCATGCACGTAGTTTATGTGCCTCTCTCTTTTCCTTCTCATTTTTTGCTGCATCTTCTTCTCGAGCAAAGTCATTCCCGATACTCTCCCATCGATTGAGTTGCTCGTAGAATTTCGTCTTAATGAGGGGCGTCTTATAAGAAATCTTATAAGAAACAATATTTTAATCTTAATCTTCAAATAATCGTATAAACAAAAATTACCTTTTAAAACAAAAAATCTTATAAGACAAATAAAATAAAGTAGTCTCATTGATGAGGCAACAAACTAAACCTGTCCCTTACCTGTAAGGCTGTGATGGTGTCCGGGCCGCCTAGGTGCAACAGGAAGAACGGTACCTAGAATGTCTGCAGCTCAATTCGAAGGTCGAGTGACGGAGTTATTGTGATGGAAAGGGGTACAAGAACATCAAAACTACCCGAGACGGATCCAGAGTGGTTGTCCCAAAGTTAGCCTAACAGTAATAGGAAAAAAGAGCTAAGCTAGACTAAAGAAAGGAAAACGATACAAAAATAAAAGTAGGATTTTGTTGTGTGATAACTAGATGCCTTGCCTTCATGCCCAAACTTTTTTTATATAGCACGATCTTAACCTAGCACCGACCTCCTAAACTCTACTTAATTTGTTTCCAATATAGGATGACTTAACGCCGGCCTAGAAAAATCTAGGTCGACATTTCAAATCAGAGAGATCCGGCTCTATTATGAAAATCCTAAAAGAAAATCTCGACCCAGCCTAATGAAGAAAAGTCGTGATCCTTCTCCATCCTTCCAAATCCGTCCCATTCAAATCTCTGTTTCTACTAATGACATGTTGTATATTTGTGTGGGTAATGGAGTACAAAGAAAGTATAGTTTAGGTACACCGAAAAATGATGCTTTTTTTGAAGGTATTGATTCCTCTCACTATGGCATAAATGGTTCTCAAAAAATCAATACAAAGCCTATGTTTCTCAGAAATTCAGAATTACACTCTCACGAATTTCTTTAAGCAAGAATTACAAGTTTGAACTCAGGAAAAAAAAAGAAAGAAATTCACATGATGGAGGATTATATTTTCTAGTGATTGGCCTTTGGAACTCTTTTGAGTATTTATAGATACTCAAGAGTCATTCCCGAAGTGTGGACCAAAAGGTCGCAACTCAAGTTGAAGAGGTGTGCAACTCACGAAGAGACACCTCCGCTTTCTCCCTTTATTTAATATTTTTTTTCTTTCTTTCTTTCTTTCTTATATATATATATATATATATATATATATATATATATATATATATATATATATATATATATATATATATATAAGATTTGAACTAATAAACCTGAGCTTAAATATTATACTAAAAGACTCACTTATTTATAGCCTATCTAGCATGCTTAAACTTCTACTCTTGGTGACAAATAGACTACATGACAAAATGCAATACTATAATATAAATATATACAACAATCTCCCACTTATTTATATTATCAACTCGCATTACTCAACGAATAGCCATGAAGTAGACTAAGCCTTTAGCTTATGGTTGAACATGAAACTCTAAGGAATCATGTTCTCTTCTCGTATGATTTCTTGCTTCTTTAATGTCTGGCAGCATTATTGATTTGGGTCTTATGCTGAATCCTGATGTTCACAAGTACTCTAGGATCTTACCGATATGATCTGTAAGAAGTGGCCTCTCACTTCTCTACTTGTATAGGTAGACTTATCAAGAATGTCTACGACGCATTCTACAACATGCTATAAGTCTATTAAGAACTTATAATCCAATCTCTACTTGTTGTGGTAATTATAAGTGCATAGGTCAGATATAGGACTTTCGAAAAAGTATCACCCCCACTATTTCCAAGTTATGCACTTTAAAATGTATCCAAGTTTCTATTTCACCAATGTGCAATATTGAATTGCCTTTTAACTCTCATACTTATGTGCCAAATATATAACTTGTACCTTAAGATAGAGTTGGTTTCAATCAAGAAATTGATTCTATCGGTAATAGCCTCATACCTCGCATGATCTTTTTTAATCTTATCTCCCGATAATGACTTCGTTATTAGGTCTGCTAGCATTTGATTTGTCGGGAGATACTCAAGGATTATCTTTTTCTTTTTAGCCATACTCCTAATATGATTATATCGCATAGCAATGTGTTTGCTGTGGTTCGATATTCTCTCGTTCTTTACAACTTTCTAGTTTGCAATCTCCTTATTGCTAACCATCTTTGTTTCTTGAGGCCTTTATGTCTCCTCACACATAGCCTCTCCCACAAATGCAGAGAACTCCTTCACATTCCAATTTTTTTTTAAAAGCCATCGCCACTTGGAGGACATCATGGATCAAAGAATGAAGAAGATCTCAACATCCTCCTCGGGTTTACTCTTTTTTTTAGATATCGGGTCGAGTGCAAGGTAGTCAAAAACAACAACACCATTTGTTGTCAACTCTTGATTTCACTATCCTTGAACCTTTTCGGTTTCTCAAATTAAAAATAACATAGTTTGTTAGAATCGGCATCACGACCTCAGTGTCACTATCCCTCACAATTGGAACCTCAGTGTTCACATTGTTGAAGAAATTAAACTCAATCATTTTCATCATAAATATATAACAATTGTTGGAATAAATGCAAAATAAATGCATTTGGCCCAAAGTGAAAAGCCTAAGTGGTAGGCCCAAAAGTGAAAATGGAAAGTGCATTACCACATTGGAAAGTGGCACAAGTTTTTTCTAGTTTATAAAGAGATGCTCCTTAGTAGCTAGGAAATAAGTTGACCACCTGGAAAGCCAACTCGGACAGTTGCGAGGATGGTGCGTAGCACGAGCACGAGCACGAGCTCGAGCTCGAGCACTCGCACGAGCACACGCATGTACGTGTGCACATGGCGCATTGGATGCAGGTCGTAATGGGCACTTTAAGGCGCACTTGGTACTTCGCACGTGTACAAAGAAAGTATAGGCTAGGCACACCGAAAAATGATGCTTTCTTTAACGGTATTGATTCCTCCCACTATGGTATAAATGGTTCTCAATGAATCAACCTTCCAGGATACAAAATCTATGTTTCTCAAAAATTCGAAGTTGCACTCTCACGAATTTATTGAAGCAAGAATCGCAAGTTTGGACTCGGAAAAATAAAGAAAGAAATTCACAGGATGGAGGATTATATTTTCTAGTGATTGGTCTCCGAAACTCTTTTGAGTATTTATAGATACTCAAGAGTCGTTCCCAAAAGGTGGCAACCATTTCTCATAAAAGATCCAATGCATAGAAAGGTCGTAACTCAAGTCGAAGAGGTGTGCAACTCACGAAGAGACACCTCCGCTTTCTCCCTTTATTTAATATTTATTTTCTTTTCTTTTCTTTCTTTCTTTTATATATATATATATATATAAAAGATTTGAACTAATAAAATTGAGCTGAATTAGTATCTCAAAAGACTCATATATTTATACACTATTTAGTATGCTCAAATTTTTACTCTAGATAACAAATAAACTACGTGACAAAATGCAATACTATAATATAAATATATACAAAATGCCGAGCCCGGCATCTAGCTGAAATGCTCATCGCATTTTGCTTCAACCGCTTAAGTCGACAACTCCCACTACAGCTCTTAAATCGACGATCTGCCATTGAGCGCTTAAGTCGAGGACCTGTCATCGTATGCACAAGTCGACCATTGGACGTCAAGCGCTGACGTCGATGATTGGACGCCGAGACCTTAAGTCAACAATCGGACGTCGAGTCGATAAGTCGACCATCTGGAATAACATGCAGAATGATTTTTTTTTATGAGTAAAATTTGTATTTAATAATAAACATATACATGAAACCAAACTTGGCTCAAACCAAACCTCCCATTAATTAGCAAACATACTTTCTAATCAAACAAAAACCCCAAAATACATACTCCATAATATCTTAATCAATCTGCTAAGGATTGCAAATACAATCTAATCTCCTGTCCTCCTTAACTCCTTAGTGAAATTTGCCCACCTTAGCCACTCTTTGAATCTTAAAAAAATGGAATGAATGAGAAGCTCTCGGTTGCGTCTTTGTCCCCTAAAAATTACATGATTCCTATAAAGCCAAGTGCCCCGCATAATAAAAGCAAAGAGCGCAAACTAAACCTTCGCCTGCATTCCCCTTCTTCTCAATCCCATCCAACACGAAAGAGCACAACTTAAAGAAGGACCTGCGCACCAACTAATTCCCACCAAGTATACAAAATAGCACCAGATAGACCAAGAGAATTGGCAGTATAGCAGCAAATGGTTACAAGATTCATCTTGGTCATCGCATAATGGACAAAGGCAGTCCCATGGATTCAATCTTCGACACTTGATAAGCCTATCTCTCATAGGCAAACTATCCAGTAAAGTTTGTCAAAGAAAGCACTCGACTTTGAATGGAAAAATACCCTGCCATACCTTTGTTGCTCCCAAATGTGCAGCAGAAATTACATGTCTGTTTCTAAGAACATTGATGCATAATGACTTGGAGGAGTATCTATTATCCAAGTCAAGAGACCACACGATCTGATCACGCCTTACACTGTTGAAATTCACCTGAGAAATTAAATGGAAGAGGTCCATGTAATGTTCCTCCTCGTACTGGAAGAAATTTCTTCTCCAGTTTAGAGCCCAGCACCAGTTGTTATCCTCCCAACTACCACAATCTGCGATCCTGGCATTCTGCTGCGTCGAGATTGTGAAAAGGCGAGGGAACAAATCTCTTAGGTTCTGAAAGGAAGGATTTTCACCCCCCCCTTTGCAATAAAGAGTAAGTAAGGGAATGTCGTCCCACAAGGACTAAGTTCTAGGCCGCAAACTCGACTTCACCACTAGTCTAGGACTAAATGAGAAGGTTTGTCAAGTCTAAACACACAAACTATTAGTAGAAATAACACTACTACTAAATAAGATGATTTTACAAATAAAATAAGAGTGAGCAAGGTACCAATGACAAACTAAATAACCAAATGGCTTATGGGGTTTATTAAGTTCATGACATGGTCTGGATGTTTCGAAGGCAACTAATCAACGCACTCGCGACAAAATAGTCTAAATCGATTCTTAACTAGACTTAGATAAACTAACCACGCTCTCGCGACAAATTAGCCATCTAATCTAACTAAACACCAACTATAATCACCATCCTTTGGACAACTAGTCACCTAAGGTGATCTCTCATCAATAGGTGTCTACTCAACTAGTTAAATGGTCTGTTAATCCTAACCCCTCTCGGCGATTAACATTAACTATGTTCATAATCAAGGTGATCAATCAAGAATAAGCATTAAACTCATTAACTAGTTCACAAACCTTAGCATTTTAACCCCACAAAACCATTGGCTAAATAGATTCCATCAAGGCACCAAACCCACTAAACAACTACTCACACATATCAACTACACAACTAAACACATCCATTAAATGAAGCAAGTAAAGCATAAACATAAAAGAGAGGGTTAGAGAAAGCTCAAGATGATCTTCAAGCTTCCAAAAGTTCTCCTTCAAGTTCTCTACAAACTCCAACAATGGTGAGCCAAGTTCTTTTCCAAAAACTAAGAGTTAGTGGAGAGTTGTTACCAAAAATATCTAATAATCCTTCCAAAATATCTAATCCCCTTAAAATATCTAAGCAAAGGCTTATATACAAGATTTATCCCCCCAAAATGTCTCAGCCACGAAATTAGAATTAAAGCCCAAAATGGGCCCAAAACAAGTCTTCAAATTCGGCCCACTTGTGATGAAATCTTGACAGAATTGGACTACGACATTGAATCTAGCGTTCTCCCCTCTTAGACTCCGAATTTGAAGAAGACCATTAGAGACAAAGTTGTAGCCCCGGATGTCTTCTTTCCAGACCATCTCACTCGTCTCCATCGGACTTCGGATGAGAAAATTATCAGCATTGGAGTCGCAAGAGGTCTACCTCGCCCACGTCTTCGAGGTTTCGATTAAGCGTCCTTCCTCCCGGCAAATCAAATCGCATACGATGACCCAAGGTGACTTCACTTCCTCCACTTCACCTCACCAAATCTCCTAGCATGAAGAAAACACAACAAAAACATAAGACTACACTAAAAACAAACAATGCACGATAAATGACATTACGACAACGAAGAACAAACAAAAGCAATAGAAACAACGGTAAATCTACTCTAAAATAAACACAAAAGATGAGTGTTTCCATACTCATCACACCCCCACACTTGAATCATTGCTTGTCCTCAAGCAATACTCATACAATCACAATCACAATCACAATCACATCACAATCACATAAGAAAGAAAACATGAAAAGGACAAGGCTAGGCATGATAAATTCGCAAATTGACTCCCCTCAAAATCTCAAACTCACATCAAAAGTCCACTCCACTACCTCGCTAGTTCATCAACCCAAACACAAAGAGTAAGACACGGTAGACACCTTACCACTCGGTGGTTTAATCAAGTGTTATCACTATGTAAAAGACACTACAAGGTTAACCACTCAGAGGTTCAGAAATTTTTAGCTCACGATTTGTAAGTAGCCAACTTCCTATCTCTCGCGTACATGATCGATGTCTTTCAAAATATCCTACATCCTACTCAACAGTGTCTGAAAGTCGTGTGGTTGCTCGTGAACATAGGGCTTTCAATCGGGTTGTAATGTGGCTAAGGTATTTGTGAGATAATATATATGGATAGTAGTTAAACCACCCAATCCGAGGACTTGTTGCCAAAGCATTCTAGTCTCTCGTCTATTCTAAACATCCTCACCATAAATAATTAAAGCACACACTCAAAATTCACCCATTTCCTAAGACCGCGTAGTACGAGTTATGCCAATAATTAATGCCTTATTCAACCTTCACTTCCCTTTCTTTCTTCTCCCTTTTTTTTTCTTTTCCTTTCTTTTCCTTTTTTTTCTTTTTTTTTCTTTCTTTCTTTTTCTTTTTTTTTTCTTTCTTTCTTTCAACAAACACAAACTTGGCATTTTTTAGGCAAAAACTCGACTTCTTTGTATGGCCTCTCAACTACCCAAATTCCCAATAAATTAACCCACATGAACACTAAGCTACCAACTAAACCCAATACATAATATCCCCAAAAGGTGTAAACCTATGTGTCCTCGGATCGGATGACCAAAGGTCGGGAGGATGGTGGATATAAAGCTTAAAGTTGGTTTTACATATAATATGATCAAAGAATGGCCAGGCTCAATGGGTTAAAACAATGGATATAAAGGTTCTTGGCTCTAAAGCTCTAGGCTCAATCTCAAAGGATTAGCCCCCGTCATTCACTAACGCCACACAACCAAGACCATGTCAAGTACTAGTAGGATACCTCGATCAACCGAACTCAAGTAGGCACCTCATGAATAAATGAAGACGGTTGTCTCCTCATTCAGCTCAAAGTTCCTCACAAGGTTCACTCGTCAACCCTCTAGTCTAATCTACATAGCGAAACTACTAGTTTAAACAACCGAGGGTGAAGTTTCTATAAGTTCTTAGGCCTTGTGCTCAAGTTCATTTTCTAACTAGGTGTGTGGTAAGCTTCTAACACAAGTTAAAGAATTTTGAAGGGGGTCAAATTTTGAAAATTCATGTCAAATCAATGCCTAACAAAACAACCTAGACCTAAACACACAAAGAATTCCTAAGTGGAACCACACCCCCACACTTATAAAAACACCTTGTCCTCAAGGTGTAGGGAGCACATAGACATATAAATAATTAAGCTATACTAACAAATGCATTAAGAACTAAGCACGAACATCAATCAAATATAAAGAACAAGACATCACAAAGATATAGCAAACTCAAGACATCACGAAGACAAGAAAATAACTAAAGAAAAATAAAGTGCTAGGAAACTTCCCTTAGTCTTGAGTTGGAGATGGTGGTGGTGGTGGGATGTTGTATTCGGATCGCTCCACCATTTGCTGGATGTAATAGCCTTGATGTCAAAGTTCCCGCTCCATTTGTTTATTTTAGGCATTTATGGTGGGCATTACCTCTGGGACCTTGCTAATGGGTTTAGCTGGAAAATATTTGAGACCCCTTCCACCCTGAACTAGAAGAAGTCATCAACTACAAAGTTGTCGGCCTATCTCTTAGCTTTCCATAGCAACAAGAATCACCTCAATCCGAGTCTCGAGCACCAAGATATGGCCTATTTACGGCAGGGGACTGTCGGGCTTGAGGACTTGCGACCGCAAGTTAACTTGCGATCGCAAGTTGGGTCGTTTTAATTCCCGTCTGTGACTATGAAGGACTTGCGATCGCAAGTTGGGTCGATTTTCCATATTCCTTCGATTTGAGGCTCCTTCCACCCCGAACTAGAAGAAATCATCAACTACAAAGTTTTAGGCCTACCTTTTAGCTATCCATAGCCACAAGAATCAGCTCCATCGGATGCTCGAGTACCAAGATATGGTTTATTTACTAATGATAGGTGAGGTGTCCTTGTGCCTTCAAAAATGCCCCTGGCTTCTAGAGAAATGCCACGACCATGGCCCTCGTTAACTATCCAATCGTCGAAGATAAGTCCGAATTTCTTGAAATCACCTTCAAAATGTAAAGAAATACCGTAAGCATGAATCGATGCTTCAAAATCATACCCGACTAAGAACAAACGTAATAAGAAAAATACATATAGACTATGACAATATAAAGACAATACAAAAACATGCTAAGTTATAGTCGTTAGCTTGACTTTACTCCCCTTTTTCATGCATCGGAGGGTGAAGTCACGGGTTGTACCTCGAACTTCGTTCCATATCGCCACCAAGGTAAATCTTACACCTTTGGCCATTCACCTTGAAAACTCCTCCATTACTTCTTTCCAATTTGAGGGTTCCAAATGGAAAAACTTTTACCACCTTGAATGGTCCACTCCACTTGGACTTGTGTTTTCCCGGGAAAAGTCCCAATCGGGAGTTGTAGAGTAGCACTTGATCACCCTCCTTGAACTCTTTCTTCACGATGTGGGCATCATGTTTCTTGTTCGTATTCTCCTTATGAAGCCTTTCCACCCCTGGCTTGGCTTCCTCCTCTAAGTGGATGTAATGCATAATCATGTCTGGATTTGTCCCCTTGATATCAGATATTTGGCACGCCATGGCCTTAATCCTTCTGGTAACAACTTCAAGCACCTTCTCTTCTTGCTCCTTAGAGAGCTTGTTGGAGATGATAATGGGAAGTCGTCCTTCATCCTTTAAGAATGCATATCGTAAATGGGAGGGCAACTCTTTTAACTCCAAGCTTGGAGCCTTAATGATGGAAGGTGGAGTAGGATACTTCAATTCAATCTCCAAATCCTCATGGAGACCTTTTTTATAAGCTTCTCCCATGAACTCTTCCAAGTCATTCTCTTCTTGTTCTCCATTAATCTTTTCCTCCATTCTATCTTCAATCCTCGATATGCTCTCCTTGCCCAACTTGAGGACACCATCATCAACCATATCAATCTTCATGCATACGCCTTCATTAAGAGGGTGGCGCATTGCATTGGACATCTTAAACTCTACTTTCTCCTCCCCTATTCGGAGGACCAATCTTCCTTCATGTACGTTCACCAAGGCACGTGCCGTGTTGAGAAATGGTCGGCCAAGAATTAATGGACAACTCTTGTCCTCTTCGAAATCCAACACCACAAAGTCCACGGGGAAGATAAACTTATCAATCTTCAACAAGACATCCTCCACAACCCCGAATGGCTTCTTTATGGTTTGGTCCGCCAATTGGAGACGCATAGAAGTGGGTTTCACCTCACACAAGCCAAGTCTCCTCAGAATAGACAAAGGCATCAAGTTAATGCTAGCGCCTAAATCACATAAGCACTTGGGAAACTCAACATCACCAACAAAACCAGGAATAGTAAAACTCCCTGGATCTTTTAACTTTGTCGGGAGATCTTTGGAGATGAGAGAGCTACACTTAGCCGTTAGAGCCACCGTCTTTTCATCCTCCCACTTCCTCTTTTTAGTGATGAGTTCCTTGAGAAACTTCGAGTATTGCGGCAATTGATCCAACATCTCAAGAAAAGAAACACTGATCTGGATGTTCTTCATCTTCTCCATGAAGCCAATGAACTTGTCATCCATCACATTCTTCTTCTTCACTCTTTGAGGGAATGGTAGTCGAGGAGCTTTAGGTGGTGGTGGCACGTAGACTTCTTCTTCAGCACTCTCAACCGGTGGACTTCTCTCTCTCTCTGCCTCTACTTCTTTCTCCTCCTCATTGGCTTCCATAAGATCGTCATTATTCTTCCGGGTTGCCTCTTGAGAAGCTATTTCCTTACCACTCCTCAAAGAAATTGCACACACATTTCCTCGAGGATTCACTTCCGTAGAGCTAGGAAGAGAATCGGACACTCTGTGGGCACTTGCATTTGCTATTTGCCAAAGTTTCCTCTCCATATTATGCATGGCGGTTGCTTGACCCTTGAAGATTTGTTCAAGGTTATCTTGCTTTGATCCTTGTTGTTGTATGGCGGCCAAAATTTGGCCTTGTTGGCTAACCACCCCTCCAACTTCTTGCATAAATTTTTCCATCTTTTCAAACCTCTCCTCAATAGCGCCCATTCTATCTGTCAAGAACGTACGTGGTTGGAAACCCGGAGGGGGCCCTTGAGGTTGATACCGAAGAGGAGGTCCTTTATCAGGGACCATCGCCATATTTTCGCCACTATTTCCTCCCTTCCAAGAGAAGTTTGGGTGATTTCTCCACCCCGGATTGTAGGTGGAGGAATAGGGGTTATTTCCCATCCTATTTGCCCCTTGATCTTGGCCTTGTCCTTGGCCACTAACAAAGTGTGCTTGCTCTACTTCCGTGTTCATCATAGCACATTCTTGCATCTCGTGGCCAACATTTCCACACGCTTCACAAGTCGTCCTTACGGCTGCCGCATTGGTTTTGTTCAAGCTAAGATCGTTCACTTTTCTTGCCAACAATGCCAATTGGGCTTGAATAGAGGAGACAACATCAACATCAATCACTCCCTTTTGCTGGCTAATAGGTTGTCTTCCTCTCTCATTTGCCATAAGGATGTTTGTAGCTGCTAATTCTTCCACGATGTGGTAGGCATCATCCCTCTCTCTCCTCAAAAAGGATCCATTAGAGGCAGCATCAACCGTTCCCCTTGTAGAAGGTCCAAGACCAAAGTAAAAAGTTTGGAGTAAAGACTCCTCGGATATGTTGTGGTGTGGACAACTCCTTTGTAATCCCTTGAATCTCTCCCAAGCTTCACTCAACGACTCATTCTCGAATTGTTGGAAGTTGTTAATCTCCTTCACGAGTCTATTTGTCTTGGAGAAGGGAAAATACTTGTCAAGGAAGGCATTAGCTAGCTCTTCCCATGTCGTAATTGTTGTCCCAACCAGATCCTTATACCATATCTTTGCTTTGTCCTTCAAGGTAAATGGGAACAACCTCAGCTTCACAGCATCGTCGGTAGCTCCATTGTGCTTGAAGGTGTCGGCTATCTCCAGAAAATTAGCAATATGGTCGTTGGGATCTTCATTCGGTAATCCATAGAATTGGACCGAAGCTTGGAGCATGTGAATCACCACTGGCTTGATCTCGAAAGTGTTAGCTTGAATAGCAGGCCTAGGAACTCCAGACATTGCCCCTCTCAAGGTGGGCCTAGCATAGTCCATCAGAGACCTTCGAGGAACTCCAACTCCTTGCGCATCACCTTGCGGAGCCCCTTGTGGATGAGGTTGTTGATTCATCCTTGCTTGTGTCCTTCTCTCTTGTCGCAATACCCTTTCCAAGTATCCAATGTCAAGGTCTACTCCGATCGGAATGTTGTGCGTTGAGCGAGTTGAGCGCATGCGACAAATAAGTACCTTGTAAGACAAACAACAAAGGTACTAAGTAACAGTAACCAAGTAAACAAAAAATAAATATCCCAATCCAAGTTCGTAAGCCAAATTAAGCGTCTAGTACTTAATCCCCGGCAACGGCGCCAATTGAAAGGAAGGATTTTCACCCCCCCCCCCTTTGCAATAAAGAGTAAGTAAGGGAATTTCGTCCCACAAGGACTAAGTTCTAGGCCGCAAACTCGACTTCACCACTAGTCTAGGACTAAATGAGAAGGTTTGTCAAGTCTAAACACACAAACTATTAGTAGAAATAACACTACTACTAAATAAGATGATTTTACAAATAAAATAAGAGTGAGCAAGGTACCAATGACAAACTAAATAACCAAATGGCTTATGGGGTTTATTAAGTTCATGACATGGTCCGGATGTTTCGAAGGCAACTAATCAACGCACTCGCGACAAAATAGTCTAAATCGATTCTTAACTAGACTTAGATAAACTAACCACGCTCTCGCGACAAATTAGCCATCTAATCTAACTAAACACCAACTATAATCACCATCCTTTGGACAACTAGTCACCTAAGGTGATCTCTCATCAATAGGTGTCTACTCAACTAGTTAAATGGTCTGTTAATCCTAACCCCTCTCGGCGATTAACATTAACCATGTTCATAATCAAGGTGATCAATCAAGAATAAGCATTAAACTCATTAACTAGTTCACAAACCTTAGCATTTTAACCCCACAAAACCATTGGCTAAATAGATTCCATCAAGGCACCAAACCCACTAAACAACTACTCACACATATCAACTACACAACTAAACACATCCATTAAATGAAGCAAGTAAAGCATAAACATAAAAGAGAGGGTTAGAGAAAGCTCAAGATGATCTTCAAGCTTCCGAAAGTTCTCCTTCAAGTTCTCTACAAACTCCAACAATGGTGAGCCAAGTTCTTTTCCAAAAACTAAGAGTTAGTGGAGAGTTGTTACCAAAAATATCTAATAATCCTTCCAAAATATCTAATCCCCTTAAAATATCTAAGCAAAGGCTTATATACAAGATTTATCCCCCCAAAATGTCTCAGCCACGAAATTAGAATTAAAGCCCAAAATGGGCCCAAAACAAGTCTTCAAATTCGGCCCACTTGTGATGAAATCTTGACAGAATTATACTACAACATTGAATCTAGCGTTCTCCCCTCTTAGACTCCGAATTTGAAGAAGACCACTACCCAATCAACATGTTTGGGTACTACTAATAACTATATTCAGCATAAATTAGATATCTGGTATTATAGACTAGGTCACATTCCTAGTACTAAACTCTTGCTACTTCAGAAGTTGTGTCCCTCTATCTCTGTAGGAGCTGATTTACCTTGTGATTGCTGTCATTATGCCAAACAAAAGAGAAATTATTTTCCTTCCAGCTTGAATACAGCAAAGTCTTGCTTTGATTTGATACATGTGGATGTTTGGGGTCCATACTCTGTCCCTTCTTATGATGGTTATACTTATTTCTTAACCATTGTTGATGATTATTCTAGAGCCACTTGGGTATATTTGATGAAAACCAAATCTGAATCTTGTTCAAATCTCAAAATTTTTTGCACTATGGTTGAAAGACAGTTTAATTCTTCTGTCAAAAGGATCAGATCAGATCAGGGTGGAGAATTCCTTATGCATTCCTTTTTCCAACATAAAGGGATTCTTCATGAAACAACTTGTGCATACACACCACAACAAAATGGTCGTGTTGAAAGAAAACATCAACACATTCTTAATGTAGCAAGAGCCATTTGATTCCAAGCTTATCTCCATCTTCAATTTTGGTCTACTTACATCTTACATGCTGTGCACTTGATCAATATCACTCCTTCCATTCCTTTGTCAAACAAAACTCCTTTTGAAATCCTCCGCAAAAAGCCTCCTACCTTCAACCATGTGAAAGTTTTTGGTTATTTATGCTACGCTGCAATATTTCCCAAGCCTAACAAATTTGAGTCTAGAGCAAGAAGATGTATTTTTATAGGCTACACAAGTGGGATAAAGGGTTATAGGTTGTATGACTTGGACAATCACACCACCTTTACTTCCAGAGATGTGAAATTCTATGAGCACATCTTTCCATTCCAAACCACTTTACCATCTCCCTCCATATTTCCTTCTATAATACCTACTCTGAGAATCACTCCACTACATCTAGATATGCAAGATGCACAATCACCATTACCTAACCCAGAGCTTCTTGTACTGCCAGATCCCACTGAAGATCAACTTCTTACACAACTTGATCAACCATCTAAAACCAACCTTAGGAGTTCCTCCAGAACTAGACATGAACCTGGCTACCTACAAAACTATATCACCTCTTTCCTTATCTCTCAGCATAGCTGGTCAAATTCTTAAGGTAAAGGTACTCAGGTTTCTGACCATCATAGATCAGTTCTATATCCTATTTCTTCTGTGCTCACAACTGATTATCTTGGATCATCCCATAAGGTGTTTGTTACAGCACTTGACAGTATTAGAGAGCCAGAGACCTTTACAGAAGCTTATGAGATGCCGTGCTGGAAGGAAGCCATGAATGCAGAACTAGCTACACTTGAAGCCAACAATACATGGGATGTAGTGCCTCTTCCTCCTGGCAAACATGCAATTGGTTGTAGATGGATCTTTAAAGTCAAGAGACATGCTGATGGGAGTATTGAAAGGTTTAAGGCCAAGTTAGTTGCTAAAGGCTACAATCAAGCTGTTGGCATTGATTACTTAGACACCTTTTTACCTGTAGTCGAAATGACTACTGTCAGAATAATTTTGGCAGTTGCTGCTAGTTAGAACTGGTTTTTGGAGCAAATAGATGTTAATAATGCCTTCCTACATGGTGATCTTCATGAGGAAGTATATATGCAGCTTCCACCTGGGTTCTCAGCTCCTGGCAATAGAGTGTGCAAACTAAGGAAGTCTCTCTATGACCTCAAGCAGGCCAGCAGGTAGTGGTTCGAAAAACTTACATCATTGCTGCTATTTTTTGGTTTTACACAAGCTAAATTTGACTACTCCATGTTTACCTTACATAAAGATGGCTTTTTCACTTGCCTCTTGGTGTACGTCGATGATATAATTGTAGCAGGAACATCTTTTATCCACATACAGAAGATCAAAAGTTTCTTGGACACTAAATTGAAGATAAAAGACCTTGGGAAGCTGAAATTTTTCTTGGGAATGGAAGTGGCTAGATCTAATACTGGCATTCACATTTGTCAAAGACAATATGCCATCAATCTCTTGAAAGATGCTGATTTCATTAATTGCAAGATAATGCAGACTCCCATGGTGCAAAATCAGAGACTAAGTCACTCTGAAGATTCTCCCCCAGCTGAAGATGTCACACATTACAGACAGTTGATTGGTAAACTTCTCTACTTAACCAACACTCGACCTGACATCTGTTACTCTACTCATCAACTCAATCAGTTTTTGAGTGCACCACTGATTATACAGAAAAAGACAGTACACCATATTCTTAGATATATCAAAGGGCATCCAGGTTTGGGCTTGTTCTTCCCCAGCAATACTAAACTCAAAGTCACGGCCTTCTGTGATGCTGATTGGGCAGGATGCCCTGATACTAGGCATTCTACTACTGGTTACTGTGTCTATATAGGAGGCTCCCTTATCTCATAGAAATCGAAGAAGCAATAGACAGTTTCAAGAAGTTCTTCTGAAGCTGAATATCGAGCCTTAGCATCTGTGAGCTGCGAAATTCAATAGATCACTTACTTGCTCAGAGATTTAAGGATTCAACACACTTTACCTGCTGCTGTCTTCTGCGATAGTCAATCAGCGATACATATAGCTGGAAATCCTGTATTTCACGAGAGGACAAAATACATCAAGATTGATTGCCACTTGGTGCGAGAGAAAATTCAAGATGGGCTGATCAGACTCTTCCATGTCCCTGCACTTCACCAAACGGCGGATGTATTAACCAAGCCTCTACCGTCATCTTTGTTCCTTCATCATGTTTTCCAGCTGGGACTGTTGAGCATCCACAGTCCAGCTTGCGGGAGAATGTTAAAATTGAAGGAACATTCTTCCTTGATTCAGGGAGGAAATTAAGGAACATGCTTCCTTAATTTCCTCCCCAATTTAAGGAACATGCTTCCTTAATTTCCTACTCATTTTTCTTCTTAATTTTCTCCTCATTTTCCTCCTTTATTGTTTGTTTATACGACTAGGTAGATTCATTTCTTAGTATAAATATCCATGTTGTACATCATTATTTTCTTAAATTATTCATTCATAAATCAAAATCTCTACAACTTCATTTCTCCTTCTTTCTCCTTATATGGAGTTTCTCAACAACATTTTCCAGACGTCCAAAGTCAGCAAGTACCTGTCAAGGTACCTGATGCATCTGTTCGTTGTCTCCTCGGATTTGCTACCCCAACGGACCCCTCTCAGCAAGAAGACATTGTACAAGGATATCAACCCTTCATGGCGGCCATTTTTTACTATGTACCATGCTGCTGGAGAAGGAAAGGGAAAAGGCAAAGGACAAGATGAGAAGTAAAACAGAAGGGCAGCTAAAGAGCAAGCCTGTACAATGTTCTGGAAGAAGCCCCCCATCGGGAATGCAAGTGACATTTCTACTCTTCGGTTTGCTCACAATCTTCTGAAGGTTTTGAGGGCAGCTGATGTTACTCCACCTCAGGTAAATACAAACGTCTACCTTGAGACAATTAATACTTCAATTTTCTAAATCCCGCCATACTCGAAACTAGCGATCAGGTGTTATTTTCTTTTCAGCTAAAACGGAGGTGGGAATGATTGGATGCCGTGTGGGTGGAGCTGTTGGTGTACGCAGCGGATCAATGCAAACGACAAGCACACGCGGAACACCTAAAAAATGGAGGAGAGCTTCTAACCCATGTGTGGGTCCTTCTCGGCCATTTCGGCTTTATTGATGAAGCAATCCTTCCATCGAAGGGCTATGACCATGGAACTCTCCGCTTTTTGAAGGGCTATGATGATGAACCACTCGACCATTTCCTTGTTTGATGTCGGCGGATTATTTATTTACCAAAATGTATGGTTAGCCTTGTTATCCTGTATGAATATTTACGGGATTTTCTTTGTATTTATCGTTGTTATATTCACGAACAATTTTCTTTGGTGTTGATACCATAGTTTTTAAGAGGAAAAAGTTGAAAGATCCAAGAAGATCTTACGAACTCAACTATATATATCAAAAAAATTATTCAAAGCCGGGGACCCCATTTTTTTTAATTGCTGATATTTTTTTTAAAACACAGATGAATTTATCTATTTTACTAAATATCAGAGACCCAAGAATATTTTAAGAAAAAATTTATTCTAATACCCTGTTATATCCCAGAACTAGCATAAGGTCCCAGTAGTTTGGAACCCATCAAACGAGTCAAAATTAAAAAAAAAGATCACTTAGGATCTCGGACTGATTTCTGAGCCTAGTTGACTACGACGACGTTACTCAAACGATGTGGCAATGTCACATCAATTTTTTTTCCTACTTATAAAATTGATGTGGCAGCTAAAAATTATCAAAGTAATTCCAAAATTTTTAAAAAAATTTCGAAACCCATCTCTCGGGCTTCTTCTCCTTCTTTCCTCTATCTAGGAGAGACCGGATTGAGTGGGGACTAAAGAAATTTTGTCCATAGGTGAGGACTACATTTTGGGCCGTCATATTTGATTATCTTTAAATCTGATGGTCAATAACCTATCGGGTGTTATTGGTTTGCATGTGAAGTAATATTAGTTTAGAAGACGCTGGTTTACTTATGAAGTGATATTGGTTTGCATGTGAAGTGATATTGGTTTGCATGTGTAGTGATATTGGTTTGAGTTAGTCCCAATATTTGGGAACTACCCCAGTCCCCACCAAATCCACCCCCTATCTAGGAACCCAAAAAAATAGAGACTTTTGGATTTCTAGCCCCACTTCTTACAAAACCCTACGTAAAAACTAAACGCTTAGTGGGTAGAAGTCGATGGGTCGACACTTTTGCATAAATGAATATCATAGTCCCGAAGTTAAGTAAATTCGCCTAAAATAAAGTTATAAAAAAAACACAACGTGAAAACCCTAATCATCTCCAATCCCTAAATAGTTTCTTGACCTCATTTTATTTTATGTAAAGCAAACAACTTTCTGGGTACCCAAACATACAAACTTTTCCACCGATGAGAAACACTGTCAATAGCTGAAATCAAACTTGAATACCAATGAAATCGGAGAGCTCAAAGAATAGCACAGGCCGAGACTTTCCGTGATCAAGAGAAATTGAATAACGAAGAAAAAGAAGTAAACGCACGATTAAACTTTGTAGTAAGAAAGTACCCAATTGAAGGGCAGGACCTGAGCTGCTTTGTCTTGGTAAAGCAAGTGAATGGAGAGAAGGCATAGACGAAGCCCAACTTCAGCCAAGCTCCGATTCTTCCGCCACGGTCCCGGCCGAAATTTTCAAGCCAAGCTCGAAGGGTTTTCTAGCCTTTGAATTTTGTGGGTTCTGGTGTTAGGAATTTTCTGGGTTTTGAATTGGGATATTTTGGTAGGTTTGAGGGGAGAGGGTAGTTGTTGTTCTTGAAGAAGAAAAAGCCATGGCGGTTAGGTAAAAGGAGATATTCGAGGAGTTTCAAGGGAGGAGGAGGGAATTTTAGTTATTGTTTTGTTATTTTGATCACTTACCACGTCATTTTCTAAGTGTGATGAAAAAGATGATGTGGCGTTGGAGGCCTCTGCCAATTAAGCTCTCAGGCTCTAAATAATTTTTTTTAAATTAATTAGACTCGTTTAATAAATTTTAAACGAAGCAATTCTAATGAATATTTTTTGAAAGGTGAATTTTATCCTTAGGATTTAAAACTGAACTTTATTGAATTTAACAAGTCAAACTTGTGTTGTTAGGCCGATAATTTCAATAAAATTTGCCAATATTTTACCCAAATTTTAAGCTCCCTAGTATAATTGGAAGATTACGGAGGGTTGGAACATAAAAAAATAAAAGAACCGAATGGACGGAAACTTTCCCCCAGCTCTTCGTCCGTCTGCTTCCGGCTTCAGCTCCTTAAGGAGAAAAAAAAAGAAAAGGGTTTTGACTTGGCCAACCCAAAAACCCCGCCTCCCGTCAGAAACAGAACTCGAAAAGCGGCGTCGTTTCGAACGGAGACAATGATGGAAGTCGAAATGGAGGCGTCCTCTGGCTACTTCGACCCCGAGGACCTCTTCTCCGGGGAGCAATTCCGCAGCTACGGGTAAAAATAAAATTATATATATATATATATATATATATATATATATATATATTTATATAGCCGCCTCTCTGTATTCTTTTTTCTTTTGTTTTTTCTTCTATTGAACCGTGTCATGACTCGAGCTGCTTGTTGTGGACCCCGCGCGAAGCAATAGGCACTCCACCCCGACGCGGTCCCTCGCGAGTGGCGGGAATGCTGCGTGGTCCTCGAAGCCCGGGCTGATATACGACGGGCACAGCATTCACAGCCCCTTCAATGCGGTGCTGCTGCTCGAGAACATCAAGCATGAGGCGGATGTTGAGTGGAGGAGGCTTGGGAGTGAGTCCATCAACGGGTGTAAGGTGGAGGATGAGATGGTTTCGGATGTCACGGAGACGAGCTTCGGGCTGTTTGCCTATCTTCTTGATTCTGCTATTCGAGGTCTGATATGCTACCGAGAGGAATGAGGGTAGCTTAGTGAATTAGCTGTGTATTCTTGGAAATTAGACAGTGAGGCTTGTTAGGAGTGGAGTGTCTTGCAGGAACTTTTTATCTGTGCTCTGTTTGGCAGGTTTGATGTCTATTCCTGATCTGATGTTAAAGTTTGAGAGATCTTGTCGAGACATATCTGAGGTTTACAAGCCTCTAAGCGTGTGACAATAAACGAGGAAATTTTTTGGTTCTCTCCGAGGCACACCTTCCAAGAACCCCTTCTTCACCAATTCAAACCCCTCCCCTAAATCGAACCTCCATCTCCAGAATTTTTTGAGTCACCCTCTCCGCTCCCGACCGTCTCCTCCCTTCTCCACTGCCGCCCTCTCCACCTTCCGCTGGCGGGCAGGTCAGGGGTGGCGGTGGATCTCTCTCAGTGTCAACCTCCTTCTCCCGCCTCCATGGTTCCATCTCACACCATTTTTGTTGATAACCTCCCTTCTCAATGGTGCCAGGGAGCTCTTCGCGAGTTCTTCTTTAAACATTGCAAGGTGGTTGATGCGTTTATCCTCTCGAGAGGTTTAAACGTCTCTCTAGCTTTGGGTTTGTTAGAGTTCTCCTGCAAGTGGACCTCGATTCTCTAATTCTCTGGACCTGCGGTTCGAGGGTGGAGAAAAATCAGTTGTTTGTGTCGAAGGCTAAGTTTGCAAGAGGCTCGTCTTTGAACCCCCAGGTCTCCACCCCTCAGGTGAAGCTCCCTATGGCAAGTCATCCTCTTCAGGCGAAGCTTCCCACGGTAGCTCCCTTGCGGCCTGATGCTTCCTTCTCTGAGGCTCTCGCCAGCCACCCTTGTCCAGTCCTGGAGGTTCCCTTATCCAAGTCTCTCGACGGGCTCTCGAATGAGTGGCTAATTTGCTGTGCGACGTCAGCTCTCCTCGATGCTGGCCTCTCGTGCTCGGTCAAGGACACGCGGCGCTGGGTCAACAATCTATTACCTTTTTCAAGGTAATGTGGTTGAATCTCTTGCGTCCTGTTGTTGGTTGCCCCGTTCCTTCAGGTGCTATCAATTTGGTTGCCCATCTTCTTCCTGTGGACGTGTCACTGCCTTCGATTGGTGCTCTGGGGGTGGACTTATCTCCGAGTTCTTCCCCACCTCTTTCACCTGAGCTATTTTCGGTTGATGGCTCCTCGCCTTTGGGGTTTACTATCATGCAGTCTTCTTTTGTTGATTGTCCAAAAATGGAAGTAGCCACCGAGGTCTGCTGCATTGCTGCATCCGGGTTGATGGCTCCTCGGGTTGTTGGTGCTTGTGGTTTTGGGCTGCCTTTGGTTATCCCCGCTGTTGCTACTTCGGGTGACTCGAGGTCCTTAGCTGCTGATGTTCTGATGTTGGAAGCGCAATATCTCGCTGTCAATTCTATCACTTTTATGCAGGTGCCTGTTGTCGAGAATGGGGATGTAGTTCTGCAGGTTCCGGATGGTCTTGATACTAGCGCAGAGTTGGTAGCTGATGCCAATGCCGAGGAGGGGGAGTTGAAGGTTTCAGATGGTCTTGTTGCTGGTGCAGAGCCGGTGGCTGATGCCAAGGCTGAGGAGGGAAAGCTACAGCTGGCTGTGGCTGCTCTTGGGATGGGAACAAAGAGGTGGATTGTTGAGGGTGTTGTGCCACCCATTGGTGAAGATGCAGACTAGCTGTAGAAGTTTCTTACTTTAGTAGACGCTCTTATTTTTGCCACCTCCCACTGCCTAGTTCCCGAACCGATGGCTCCTCCACTGGAGCCTTCCGCTGCTGTCTGGGTGGCTAAAATTGTTAAATTGAGAAGCTTTCTGCCACCGACTCCGACCCAACTAAGCAGCCGAGTTAGGAAGCCGACGAGCAAAGTTGCCGCTCTTTTACAATCTTCGATTCCTAAATTGAAGGTAAAGTCTCTAAAGTCGGTGTTGGAGCTCTGCCTTCCCTCGATTTTGATGGGTATGGAATCACAGGATGATGCCCTTCGTGAAGCGCTCTCAACTGAGACGTGGCGCCTGGAAATCATCGCGGGCTTTCTGGGGATGTTGATGCCTCGAATATCCTCTGTGCTATCAAGGAGGCGGCCTATGGTCTGGATCAATTCCGGGCGTTCGATCCTCCATAATTCTGGATTTTTCTTGGTAGTTTGTATAGGTGTATAGTAGGGTGCTTTGGTTTTGAAATCCTTTTGGTGACTCTATCAATTTCGTACATAAATATCGCTTATTATTGTTGGGCATCTGATAGGCATTATCTGATACCTTTGGCGTGACCCTTGATGTAACCTTCGTTGGTAGGTTCGTTTGAGGTAATGATACGTTACTTATTAAAAAAAAATTGTGAATTGTTTCTCTTTTTTATGATGATACTTATTGCTGCACGAAGTGTAAGTTTACCGATTCGAAGGGAATTGTTTAATAATCGATGACGATATGAGGGAATTAGGCTGCCCATAGACTGGCATGTCGTGGAAAACATGTATAATGCTTCCTGATCACTGTTTATCCGGGACAAGAATCTCCACTGCTCCAAGTAAATAATGTAATTCCTAGTTTGGTATTTAACTTTTTTATGACAAGGGTTTTATTCTTCTTTTTTTTAGAGGAAACAACATGGGTTTTATTCTGTTTTTGGAGAATTTATGAGCTATTTAATTAAAAGAAAAATTAAATAACTCACTATATTTCAATCTTATTGTTTGTCTTGTCACTTTGAGAGGCTAGCTAACCTGAATATTTGAAATTGACTTTGACATCTGACCGGTCATACCCAGATTTAGGCAATTGAGGCTGCCTTTGTCTATTTGGGTTCTTGAAGCGTTATAATCGACTTCTGTTATGTGTTTAATTAAGAATAGGGTTTATTTACCGAAGTCGTTCCAAGATCGAGAGTTTAATTTCAAACCTTATGGATAAAAATAATATTCTTTCGCAACACTTTATATAAACATAGAAGAATCTGGATTAGCATTTATCCTTTCTCCACTGCTCCAAGTAATTAAATAATGTGATTCCACAGTTTGTACCCGCACTCACCAAGAAAGAAAAGAATTTAAGAAGAGAGAACAGGACACGCATTTCAAAATTCCTCTCGCTGTTATAATAATATGGTTTTCATCGGTTGTCAAATAGTTTTATATGTCCAAATTCGGTCACACATAAACTAACAGTTGGTTTGAGTACAGCTTCTTTATTTGGGTTTGCTACTTGAAGATCTCAGTGAATTACAGTTTGCATCCCACAACGAGTCAAAAGGTAATGAAATGTCATCTTGTGTATATTAAAATTTAGGTTTAATTAATTAGCTGTGTCCAAATTTCTTTCATATGCATATTTTGTAAGCTTCAACATCAGGACTTTGCACGGCTCAAATATGGATCAGATAACATAATGTGTATTTATATGTCAGCTGATAAGGAACAGAATTTCATGGGTGTAATGTAGATTAGACTTGTAGGAAATTTATTTTCTGAGAACAGTAAGTAGTGGGAGACTTTTTCTTTTGGTCAACAATAATGTGAAACTTTGAATGCTCTTGGATATGGCTCTGGTAGTACTTAAATATGGATGATAATTAAGCGGTTACATTTTATTGATACAAGAAATGGAGAAGCGAAGATATAATTGAGATCAATAATACAAACAAAATCAACTCATGATTACACGATAGTGTTAAACTTTGTCATCTTTTAAAATTTTTACTCAACTCATACCTAGATTTCAGCGTTATTGTAATTTTGTTCGAAAACGAGATGGTTTAAACCTAAACCAAACTTAAGATAAATACTATCAACAAAAGGCACCGGCAAATGGTCTGTCTTCTTTTTCTTGATTTTTTTAACAAGTAAATTTTAATATTTTCAATGAAATTATAATTAGTAAAAATATTGGAATATATAAAATGCATAATCCAAAAGTCTCTCGTGACCCAGACAAATAACTGTTGGCTATTTTTGAAGCACATTTCTACCTAATTTTTTTCCTGTCATGATCATCCTATTGCCACCCCACGGGGTTGCTCTCGTGATGATGGTCTAGACCTCTTAATTTCTTCTTGTTGTTGTTGTTGATCATCTGACCAGAAAAGTTTTGATGCAGCTTTGAGCAGGAAGCAGCTGGAAAGAATAATGAAAATCCAACCACCGTTTATAGAATGGGAGGTGCCAGTACTGGTGTTAATTAGCCTCACATGCCAAGTGGTCCTTGTTCTCCTGAGCAACCGGAGGAGATACTCAAAGAGCCCATTGCTCAATGCAGTTCTTTGGGCCGCTTACATGGGAGCAAACGCCGTGGCTACATTTGCACTCAGCGTCATCTCGACCAACCTGGCCGTGTCCGAGGCCCTCGACTTGATACTTGACCGTCGAATCGAGCTGCAGACGTTCTGGGCACCCTTCTTCCTGTTGCACCTAGGCGGCCCAGACACCATCACCGCCTTCGAGGTCAGGGACAGTTTTAGTTTGTTGCCTCGTAACATATTTTTGACCAAAGTCTTAAGTATCACTCGCTTAATTGTGGTTAGAACTTTTGGGCATCACGTGACATGTCACACATCATCCTTTCTGCCATGTGGATGATGACCTCGTTTTTTCCAAGTTAGATTAAACAACTAACTTTAAAAAAAACATAAGTTGAAAAGTTTGAGGGATTGGAATCTAGATAATTTTTATGCCAAGTTTTTTTTATATGTTGCTTAAACTGACGTGGAAAAATAGATATTGTTAGGATTTGTTCCAAAATTTTAATTAGTTTAGAATTCTAATTCTTATTGTAAAGTATATTGAGTTTGTCCTCTATAAATTTTTACCCTCCTATTTTTAGAGGAGAAGTTCAATATGCTTTACAATAGGAATTAGAGTTCTAAACAAGTTAGAATTGTAGGACAAATCTTAACAATCTCTACTTTAGACTAAATTATAAAATCAATCGTCTTCTCAAGTTTCTAGTTCATCTTTTACATCAGACCATCTTCACAATGTGCCTCTTCCACTAAGCTCAATATCCAATCATAATATCCACCTCAATCTTGAAAATTTTACCTCGAATGGAATCTTCCACAAGTATCATAACATATATTCATCCTGATCTTCAATTCTGAAAAACCAACAAGACTGGAGAAAATCACTATGCACATAAACTGAGAGTCTCAACATGCCTAAATCTCATAGGCTAGTTTCAATACAACAAGCTTCAGCACAACAAGCAGAGTATGATGTACTCTCATGGGTAACTCTCAAACTATTTCTCAACCGACATAGCAGACTTTACCTCCACGAGAAACCTCCACCTTCATGTGGACACCTACTGTTGGGGTTACATCGTCGGGTGAATACCAATCTCAGTTGAAATCAGGAGAATGAGGACACTAGCTACATACTTTTACATCACCTTCACTTGCACACCTTCTAGACATCAATCTTAGAATTTTCCACCAGGTGCAGGACTTTACATTACCTTCACGTAAACAGCTTTTAGACACCAATATTGCTGTTATTATACCTCACTCTACCATCCTCGTGGGCAACCAGAAGATACACCGCAAAATATATGAGTCAAAATAAATATATACTTCTACTAAATCTCTACCTTCTACAATGAGTAACTGGTCAAAACAACGTTCAAAGTCCTCACGCGATGTATCTTTTGGTCTAACATGATACGACCACTCCATGACTAATCAACTATAAAATCCAAATTAGACCGATCAAATCCCATGCAACAAAAGAGTCTTTGAAGAAAGAACTCGCCAAAAGCCGCTAACCTTCTCACAACTCTCAACTACATACATATGTCTACTATATGAATAGGAGAATCTAACGGGTCTGAGCTCAAAGCCCAATAACATTTGGGTCAAACACCCAACTAGCCTCCACCTTGAAATAAATCACATGATTGATCTTCAATCGTTAATTTCAATTACTTGAACCAATCCAATTCTAAAAAGGACCCAAGCTAACCTTCACTTGATCAACTTCACGATCCAAACGCAAGACTCAAGATTCTCTATACAAAATTGGTCTAATCATCAAGGATCACCATTAAACCAGCCCAAATCAGACCCAAAACTAATCAAAAACTCACAAATCATCAAAATAATTTACTTTTGATATTTTGTTACCAAAAGTCAATATGTTAACCAAAAATCCCCAAACCCAAATTAGGGGTTCTCTGCAAGGAGACCAAGCGGCAGTGAGGGTGTGGGCAAGTAGTGGTGGGCTCGGTCTCGGTTGGAACGAGCGCACAGACTACTCTGACGGTGAGGAGATGCAGGATTACACCTCCTTTCTCTCTCTCACCTTTGAACTTTCTCTCTCACTACAACTCTCTATCTCTTCGAGCTCTCTCTTCTCGAACATCAGGTTCAGGGGCTATGGCAATGATAGAGTTTCTCATGGTGCAGCGCGGCCCTGCACATTCTCATCCCCAGGCATAGTGACGACGCACATGACTGCGAGTCTCCTTCTTCGATTGGTGGCACGACTGGGATTCAGTTGTCCATTTTTCTCTTTCCCAAAATCTCTCTCCTCGCCGCGACTCCATGCAGATTGTGGCAGGGTGACAGACAGTTGCTTGGTGGTCTGCGAGCGACTTGGTAACAAGCGATCTCCGGTCATAGCGAGCTCCAAAGGTTAACCAATGGCTCTTCCTCAAAGGGTGTAAACCCTAAATCTCCACATTGACAGAAATCCCTATAATAACCCTGCCCAATTCAGCTCTCTAGAAAATTTTGAATCTGCCCTTAATCTTTTGAAGAATTTTGAGTCTTCATTCCCTTCAATAATTAGTTAGAAAATTAACCTACTTTAGATAATTTTGTTCCGCATCGATACCTAGAATAGGGAACGCAATTAGGTCCAGACCAAAGGGAACTAATCTGGACGGTCCAGACCACAATCTTGGTTGTCCATTTGATTAGAAATTTTTCTAGCCAAATCCAGCCTCAACAAGGGTATTTTTGGTTTTTTACTCTAAAACTTGCAGAAGCAGTTTCCCTCCTCCCCCACTCTTCTCCCTCACGCTCTTGAGGCCATTGGCTCCCGCCATCAAAGCAAATTAAAGAAGATATCTTCCTCCTTCTCCACAGGCAATGGTAGAGCGGACTGATACTACCCTCGCGGCGGCCTCTGGCACTTCTGCTTCTCGGTTATAGGTCCCTTTACAGAGGAATCCACCAACATCGTGACCCTAACGTCAAAGCTCCTCGCCTCCACTCCACCGTGCAATCATTGGCTGCCACCACAGAAGCGCAACGAGCTGCGACTCATCAATCTCCTGAATCGGCATCCCCGGATGGTACTCCAGCTCCGGCTCCATCTTCTAGTGTGAATTAGCCGAACCCAATTAGTTAGCTAAACTAATACAATAAACATATGTTAGCCGAAAGAAAGAAAACCCAAACCCATCAGGCCCGAGCGCCTTGTCACCCACACTATCCCAAATAGCATTTCTAACTTCCTCAAGAGTAGGAAGAGCATCCAACATGGTCTTGGACTCATCGGAGATTTTGTCAAATAAGAGCGGGTCGAGAGAGGGACGCCTCCAATTCACTTCCTTGAATTGGGTTGAGAAATGAAGCGAAGCAGCGTCTTTAATATCAATCGGGGAATGGAGGTCCGAGCCATTGAAATGAATAACACCAATACGATTAGCTTTGTTGTGAATCCCAGTGATGGCGTGGAAATATTGCGTGTTCCGATCACCTTGCATCCCCCATTGAAGACGAGAGCGTTGCCTCCATAATGAGTCCAAAGTAGTGGTCTTCCGCCATAAAGCTCTGGAGACCTCTTTACGGTGAAGCTTTTGAAAAGAAGACAAGCTGCAATCATCATCCAGGCGGTCGAGGCCAACCAACTCCTCATCAAGAAGTTTGACCTCCCCCGCAATCTCAGAAAAAGGAGCCAAAACTTCAATTTGAAGAAAATTTTATTGGGGCCAAAACAGTGGGCATTAAAGTCCTCCCACCAGGAAGGGAATTGCCGAGAGAATTCAGCAACCAAGAAGAAACGAACTTAAAAGGCTTGGGGCCCCAATCCAGATCCTTCGTTTTCAAGACAATCGGATGATGATCAGAAGTACTACGACCAAGACTCCATTGCCCGCAATCAGGGAACAACTGGAGCCAATGAGGGGACACCAGAAAATGGTCGATGCGGCTAGCCCAACCCGTACTCTGCCAAGTGTAGCAACTACCAATGAGAGGGAGATCCAAAAGATTCATATGCGTTCATTTCTATCCAGAACAGCGTTGAAATCACAAGCAGAAATCCATAAATCACAACTAGAATTGGCTTTAAGAGTGGAAAGCTCGTTCCATAAAACCAGTTGCTCCGTAGCTGAGTTAGGAGCATAAACCAAGAGAACACAATAACAAACATCCAAATCCACCAGCTTACCTTCGAGACAAATCCTCCAGTCGCCTTTAGACACTGAAGAACAGTCAACGAAATCCAAGCTCCAAGCCACAATTATTCCTCCTGAATGACCAACTGATGGGATAGCATCCCAACCAAGAGCTTCCTTCCTCCACTCTGCCTAACAATACAAAGATTAGGCCGCTCAACCTTAGTTTCAGTAATCGCCATCAAACCGATATTAGATGTTCTAACTAAAATTTTGATGATACGCCTAGTAGCGGAGGTATTAGTGCCCCGCACGTTCCAAGTTAACCAATTCATTGATCGACAGAAATACCCCTTTCACTAGCCAAGGCTGGGTCCATGGCTTGAAGCAACTCGACAAACTTACACGTATCACCTGAATCCTGGACCCCAACAAATTTAGCAGCCTCCCAAGCTTCGCTCGTGTCCGCAACCGAAACCGCGGCACAAACAACCTTATCATCGTCCACTCTAGGTTTGTGAAGCTTAGGAGGCTGGCGTGGCAAAGGACCACGACTTAGCGCACGAGTTCTGTGAAGAAGAAGGTGAAAAGTTCTCATGCTCCTAAGATGCTTCATTTTTTAAATCAGAATTCTTGCATTCCGGGCCTGGTTATATTGATTCTCGGTAGCACCCCAACATGTTAGGAATGACGTCCAACATAATTGGCTGCTGGGCTTTATCTAGGGCAGAAGGCCCAACATATGAAGGAAAGGCGAACATGGTAGGGGTCCCAGCATGCTGACATTGGGTGGGGGATAGATTGACCAACGAAGCCTTGGAAGAGGCACCAACCTCTTGGTCTACCTTAGCCGCCGAAGGAATTGAGGGGGTGGAGTTTCCAAAGTAACTATTGACTCATGAGGCCAAGGGGGGGCCAAATTACCACCATTCGAGGGAGACCCACCTAACGGAATCATAGAATCAAGGTCCCCCTGAGCCACCGCTGGGACATCATCCACCAACGGAGAGGCAGCCACTTCCGAAGGGACAAAGGAGGAAAGTGAGTTTAAATCCCAATCAAGCGGTAACCGATCCATAACTTGAATCGCATGAGCGAAGTCACCCACCTTGGCATGAACTTCAAACTCGATTCGCTTGAAAATGGTGGAGGAAATGAGAAGATGAACTGCATCATCATTTAGGGTGAGAGTTTTGGAATTGTCGACCATAACTAGTGACCCAACGGGGCCAATAATCTTCGTGAAGAACTCCTCGCATCGGGCATTAAGCGGGACCCCATGATAAGAAACCCAAGTAAGCCGTCCGGAAGGGCTGAAGGACGGGTACCAGTCTGAAGCATTACCGAAGAACTCTTGGAGCAATGGCAATCCCTTAGTTTTCTGCTCCAAATCTATGAAAGTAATAAGAGCATGGCGACCACCCAGCAACCTTAAAGCAACATTGTTCAAGCCCAAGTTGCCAACCAAACCAGGGAGTTGAGGAATCTGCCTGGGGTCATTCAGAGGAATAATACAGCTCCTAATAAGCCACTCGTCCAAAGGAGGAGGAGAAAAAGAGACCGAGATAACCTTGTGTAATACCCGACCATGTGTTAAACTTAGTTGGATTCCATAAGCAAAGTAATTTGATAAAATAATGATATAGAAAATAGCAATGCAAATTAGTCATCCAGAAGTTTTAGAAATGTGGTTAGATATAATTTGAACCAACTATTTATTTAAGCCAATCCTAAATAAGTGAATTAATATTTACAATGATCCATCAGATAATTAGACGAAAATGTCTATCGGTTGTTATATTTACAAGAGGTAGCGATTTGATTAGTAGAAAAGTAAAATATGAGTTTAGTAGGTTTCCAGTTATTTCTTTTAAAGATAAGGATTAATGAAATAAAATAGGATAAGTTAGATTTAAAAAAAAGGAAAGGAGACGTGACAATTTACAAAGTGTCCACAAAACACACTCATCAATGTAAAATTATGGTGCAATTGGTCAAATTTGGTAAAAGACAAGGATAGTAGATATTTAAAAAAAATACGTGGCAGTGGTAAAAAGGTCAAAGAGACGTGGGTAAGATAGCAAAATGACAACAAGGCAGCAAGTTGAGTGGAGAAACAAATTGGAAGAGGAGGAGGTGGAGACGTTAGAAATTGGTTAGTATATATTTATGTGTAAGTAGCTCATTTGTCTTAGTTCCACCGAAACAAAGAAACCAAAGAAGAAAAAGAACGAAAGTAAGTAAAGAAGTGAAGAAAAGAGGGAACCAGAAAGGTAGGGAGAAAGAAGCGACCAAGAAAGAGAGAGCTTTTGTAAGTTAATTAAATAGGATGCATTTGAAATATGATCAATTGAGGATATTGAAAGATCTTCTATTTGTTTGCGATGTATGTTCTTAGAAAATAAGGAGTTAATATTCATGGTAACAAAAGGTAATTATGGTACATGGATTAGATGACTTTAATTTATATTTAAAAAAAAGAAGAGGCTAGAGACAGAATAGAAAAGCTAAAGTTAAGTAGAGAAAATAATGAGCTCGGTTAACTAGATAGAGAAAAGGAGCCACGAAAATTAATCATGGTAACCTTATTTCTATTACTAAGATTCAATTGTTTATTTCTCCTCAAGTATATGTTAGTAAACGTAAATGAGTGGGTGGTTGTCTAGCAATAAGAACCATGGCATTATCTTAGTAAAGAAAATCATAAAAGGATTAAAGGCTTCTTATGTTCTGAGTGTTAATCGACAGAGAGATTACAAGAGTTTTATTAGGGAGCTAAATTTAAAAGAATAAAAGAAAAGACACAAGTGGAGGTATGTATTAGAAAGTTAAAAGTTATCCGAAAAATCTCAAATACACATATGGATAGTTGTAAGGTAGAAACATTGAGTTAGAAGTATAGTTATGAACTTGTGGAACGAGTTATGGTCTAATTAAATTTGTTGGTGATTTAATGTCACAGGTTATGGAAAATATTTTGAGAAATATTTGGAAACGATTACGGGGATTTCGAACTCGAACAAAGTTGAATTCCAAATGAAGAAAATTATATGTTGGAAAGTGGATCGCCAACGTTCATCGAGCCAAAATCGGCAAACAAATAATATGTGACTCGTGCTTTCTTTGGCGCATTCTATTTATTTGTCATGATCTGAATCTCGTACTTTTGAGTGCATATTGTGCATTTACCATATGAGCATTATGATGTGACATTATGAGTTGTAAGAATTTGATTAATTGGGCCCAGATGGGGCACTGTATATGTTTGATTCATTGAAACCTGTGGTTGCCTTCCGGCGGACGGAACTATTTGGCCGATGAGGTTGGTCTGATATGATATGGTTGCCTTCCGGCGGGCAGAACTATTTGGCCAATGAGGTTAGTCTGATATGATATGGTTGCCTTCCGGCGGGCAGAACTATTTGGCCGATGGGGTTGGTCTGATATGATATGGTTGCCTTCCGACAGGCAGAACTATTTGGCCGATGAGGTTGGTCTGATATCATATGGTTGCCTTCCGGCGGGCAGAAATATTTGGCCGATGAGGTTGGTCTGATATGATATGGTTGGTTGATGATGGCGCCTTTGAGATATGGTATCCTCGTGTTGGAGAGGGAGTGACACGATTTAGATTTTGCCGAATATTCGTCTAGTACTGTGATTTGATTTTAGAATTATGTGTTCATGTGTCAAATTCTGTGTCTTTGTGATTATATGTTAATATTTGGTCATCTCGTAAGTATGATTTTATGATACTGTACATGTCTGCATGATTCAATTGCCATGTTAGTCATATGCATGTGTTAGGTATGTTTGTGCATTGAGTGGCTAAATAAATTGCGATGCATATGTTATTTGTTTACGGGGTGTTCCAAAACACTCACACCCCTCCTCCTCTCACCAGTTTTGCAGGAACTCGTACACGAGTTGTATTGGTTCGGAGATCTACTATGATTGTACCAAGTCCACTTGTTCTCCAGCACTTGCATCGAGGTCTCCAGTTTATATTTTGCTCTTTAATCTAGAAGCTCCGTAGTTACATAGTTTAATTTGATCTTGGGAAAAGAACATATGAATATGTATTAAAAAGGAAAAGTTTGGCTTATATTTTGTAAATTAAGTTTTAAATTTTATATTTAAAAGCTTATTATTATAAATTCTGAATACATTTGAAGCTGGCTAGATTTCTTTATGATTAAAGGAGTTGAAGTTTAGTGCCGGTCACCGACCACCGATTTGGGTCGTGACACCTTGGGACAGGCCGGGACCACCACCGAAGCAATCGGATGAGCAGATTCTTGTTCGCAGCAGTATCAGCATAAGATTTCTCCCCAACAACTCCAGCAGCAATGTTGAAGGCACGAGGGGCAATCAGCGGACGAGGTTTGAACTGGGTATTAACCTTGGGCTTCCTATCAAACTTAGCTCGAGCCACAAAGATCTGGTTTCTTCCAACAAAAGAGCCATGAAGTCTATTGATGATACCAGTCCAATCTGAGTCCGCGGGGACCCGAACAAAACCAAACCTAGAGTTGCGTTTGGAATGCTTCTGGGGGATGAAGGAATCCAACAACTTGCAATGCCTAGAGAACAGAACACGGAGGTCTTCGTTACGCCATTGGAAGGGGAGATTGTCAAAAAAGAAAGAGATGGGGAAGGGATTTGTTGTCATGGTGGGGTTCCGGGAGGGGGTTAAACTGGAAGAGAAGGTAGGAAGGGCAGGAGGTTAGTGGAGAAGAAGGAGGGATCTCCATGAAAGGTTTAGGTTAAGGATTGGGGGGAGGGGAGAGGAGGGGAAGAGAGCACCATCGGGGAAGAATCAATGCGGTTCCTCAAATAAATTCTATCGGACCAAAGTTTGCACAGAATTTAACTTCGCCAACGTGCTATAAAAAGAGTTGTATGACAACGGAGTACTAGTGAGTGACCTAAAATTCATGAGAGAGTGAGTGGCCAATAAACAATTTCGTGTAATTAATTATTATAAATCAGAAGGTAATTTTAAATGAATACACTAAAGAATCAATGAACAAAACAATGCTTAAAGATTTTGTAAAACTAATTCATGAGAGAGTGAGTTACCAAAATGCGTTGGACAGAAAGCAGTAAAGAAAGTGCACAAACTTCTCATCTCACGAACATATTAGAAAAAGAAACAAAGCAATAAACAGTATGTTTATCTGCCAAGCACTTTCACCATTAAAAAAAAAGACACAAAGGAGAAAATATATCAGCCAGGTTAGAACTAATGTATCATGTTGACTAAAAGATATACACGCGTGCACAAAACACACACACATATATAGTATGTTTATCTGCCAAGTACTTTCACCATTCAAAAAAAAGACACAGAAGAAAATATATCAGCCAGGTTAGAACTAATGTATCATGTTGACTAAAAGATATACACGCGCGCACCAAAAAAACACACACACATATATGTGTATATGTATACATGCACATATACATATGTATACATGCACATATACATATGTATGTTTGTATATATATATATATATACATGTATATATACATATGTATATATCTATCTATATATATACATGTATATATACATATGTATATATCTATCTATATGTATACATGTATATATACATATGTATGTATGTATACATGTATACATACATGTATGTATGCACATGTATGTACATGTATACATATATATATATATATATATATATACATGTATGTATATATACATACATGTGTGTCTATATATATATATATTATATATACACATATACATATAGATAGATATACATTAGCTCGTGCGATTTTGGTCCATAAATGCATGGCAAACTTGTCCGTGTCATCAGTTTGGCTTTTTCATGGTTTCATTTTTTTATTTTAATGTTGGTCGATTTGATACTCACCTCATAGTCCTTATTGATAAAAGTTTGGGATCAAAGCCCATACGAGGATTAGTGGACTAGTTGTTAGTGTTACATTATTTAATATCTATAAGTATCGTTAAATTAAAAGTTTAAAATAAATCAGAAAAAATATAAATATTACGTAGGAGGGAAAGGAGCTTTTGAATATTTTATTTCATATTTATTTTTGAAGATTATTTTTTGGGAGTTTTTGTGTAAAAGAATTATTCAAATATTAGAATGTTGAGAAATATTTGTTACTCGTCAAATATTTTAAGTCATATGATAGTAATATATAAGTGGATCAAATCATAGATACTAATGAGAACTTTTAATCCTTCTTGTTTAATAATTGACGACGAGTTGAGAGAATTAGGGTGCGTACAGACTGGCATGTCATGGAAAACATGTATAAAGCTTTCTGATCACGGTTTATCTAGGACAAGAATCTCCACTGCTCCAAGTAAATAATGTGATTCCTAGTTTGTAATTTTTTTTAGGACAGGGTTTTTATTCTTTTTTTGAGTATTTATTAGTTATTTAATTAATAAAAAATAAACAATTCAATCTTATTGTTTGTGTTATCACTTTGAGAGGCTGGCTAGCCTGAATCTTTGAAACCGACTTTGAAATCTTACCCTTCATACTATGATTTAGGCAATTGGGTGTTTAATGACCAGAGCTACTCTAATAATGAATTTAAATTTCACACCATATTATTAAAATAATAAATAAGATCTTACATACTATTTCAAATAATAATATTCTTTCATTCGCTAACTTTATGTACACAGAAGAATCTTGATTAGCATTTATCCATTCTCCACTGCTCCAAGCAATTAAATAATGCGATTCCACATTTTGTACCCGCACTCAACAAGAAAGAAAAGAATTTAAGAAGAGAGAGCAAGACAACGCTTTACAAAATTCCTCCCGCTGTTATAAAATGGTCATCGGTAGTCAAATAGTTTTATATGTCCGAATTTGCTCACACAATGGGTATGAACTCTTACTCATGTGGTTTATGTTAAAATTTAGGGTCTGATATGCATGTGTTCGTGTCGGTAAAGTAAGCTACGTGTTTAATAAGAAAACTTTTGAAGCAGCTATAGCGAATCCGATGTTCGAGGAGGCCTTGAACGTGCTGAGAAGGGTAATGCTGTATAGACCATGGGAGGTGCCAGTGTTGTTGTTAATTAGCCTGACATTCCAAGTGGTCCTTGTTCTCCTGAGCAACCGCAGGAGGAACTGCAAGAGCCTATTGCTCAATTCAGTTCTGTGGTCAGCTTACAATGCAGCAAACGCCGTGGCTACGTTGGCACTCGGCGTCATCTCGACCAACCTGACCGTGAACGAGGTCTTCGACTCGGCCGTCAAACCACTCGGCCTTCTGCCAGTCCACACTCGAATCGAGCTGGAGACATTCTGGGCACCGTTCTTCCTGTTGCACCTAGGCGGCCCGGACACCATCACCGCCTTCGGGGTCAAGGACGGGGACGGGTTTAATTTGTTGACTCATAATATCTTTTGACCAAAGTCAATTATATTACTTGTAATTTTGTGTGCAGCCACAAATGTTTTACATGACTAGTAATTTTTGACATCCACTGGGCATGCCACATCATCCTTTCTGTCGCCGTCTAACTTTGTCTTTTTTTTGTATCCGTCAGGTGGAGGACAACGAGCTGTGGAAGCGGCACTTGCTCACCCTCGTCGTTCAGACAGGCCTCACCCTCTACATCCTCTTCAATGCCCGGACGCTGTCCTCCCTGACAGCTCTTTCCGCCATGATGTTTGCTGCTGGTTCCATCAAGTATGCCGAAAGAACATGGTGTCTTTGGTCCGCAAGTTACAAAAGATGTCGACGGAAGGCCGAAAAGGCCCTATACAAGCGGATGCCTGATGATGGGCGATATCAGGGTGATGACAGACACCTGATGAGGGACGACAACGATGACGACGAAGAAGTCTACGTTAAGTTGGCAAGGACTGCCATCGTGATGGTCCGCGACACGGAAGGCATGTTCGCAGATGCCTTCGTGAATCGTAAACCGAGGTACAAGCAGATTGTGGAGAAGATTAGCAGCCCCAAGGTTACGAAACTAATCGATATGGAGCTCCAGATGATGTACGATAATCTCTACACCAAGGCGAGGGTGATCCTGTCTTATACTGGGCTCGCCTTACGTTTCATCAGCTTCCTTCTCACCTGCATTACCCTGATTCTGTTTTCTTCATGGGAACGAAGGGAACACTTCCGTGGCATTACCGAGTACTCACTCACGTTCTTGTTGTTTGCAGTCTCGATTGGCCTTGAACTATACGCGGCATTCATCTTCTTGACCTTGTACAGGACGATTTCCTGGTTCAGGGGGCACAAAATGAATGGTGCCGCGAGAATCATGGAGAATCTTGCAAAGTTAAGAACTCGGAATTGGTCGAATTCCATGGGGCAGTTCAGCGAGATACGCTACTTCAAGCAGTACAAAACGAAAGGCCCTCTGTTTTTTAGCTTGATTTTACCGATGAGCAGCATTATGCGGCTCCATGTGTACCACCGTCGTGTCCCTGTTCAACTGAAGCTATTCATCCATAAGTACCTCAAGAACGCATCCACAAACACACACAACTACGACCAACAGCAACTTCTCTTCGTTCAGAGCAAGGGAAGAGTGCCTTGGAATCAGTACAACAAACTCGACGACGACGAACATCGTCAACCTGAGCATGACAGGATGGATCCTGAGACCCTGAAACATGCATCCTCCCTCTTCGACAGAGAGTTCGGTGAAATTATCATCTTCTTGCACCTTGTCACAGAAGTATGTTACTACAAGGACCGACCCTTCTTTGCCGCCAATGTTGATGATTCCGAGGAGTACAATGACATTTTCCAGACGTCCAGAGTCAGCAAGCGCCTGTCAAGGTACCTGATGCATCTGTTCGTTGTCTCCTCGGATTTGCTACCCCAACGGACCCCTCTCAGCAAGATGAGATTGTACAAGGTCATCAACCCTTCATGGCGGCCATTTTTTACCATGTACTTCGGTGTTGTAGAAGAAAAAGGAAAAGGCAAAGGACAAGTTGACAAGGAAAACAGAAGGGCAGCTAAAGAGCAAGCCTGTACAATGTTCTGGGAGAAACCCCCCATGGGCGATGCAATTGACATTTCTACTCTTCGGTTTGCTCACAATCTTTTGAAGGTTTTGAGGTTAGATGATGTTAGTCAGCTTCAGGTAAATACTGACTTCTACCTTGAGACATATAATTATTAGTTCAATTTTCTACACTAATAAATAATCCGGCCACACTCGGAATTAAAGATCAGTAATCTCAAATATGTTATTTTCTTTTCAGCTAAAACGGAGGTGGGAAATGTTGGGTGCGGTGTGGGTGGAGCTGCTGGTTTACGCAGCGGATCAGTGCAAAGGAAAAGCACACGCGGAACACCTAAAAAATGGAGGAGAGCTTCTCACCCATGTGTGGGTGCTTCTCGGCCATTTCGGCTTTATTGATGAAGCAACCCTTCCATCGAAGGGCTATGACCAAGTAACTCTCCGCTCTTTGAAGGACTATAACGATGAATCAGTCGACCATTTCCTTGTTTGATGTCTGCGGATTATTTATTTACCACAATGTAGGTTTGTTATCCTGTATGAATATTTACGGGATTTTCTTTGTATTTTCCGTGGTTATATTCACGAACAATAACTAATATAAGGTGTGGTGATGTTTGATGACTATGGCAGTGATTATTTATTTTTGAAATAAATGTCAAATAAGTTCATCTACTTGTTCAAAAGGGTTATATAAGTTTTTCTACTTAAAAATTGCTCAGATAAGTCCTTCAACTGTAATTCTCTAAATAGGTCAAATAACATTCTGATACTGTTTTTCCGGTCACCGGAGACATGTCATCAACTGAAGTGACATCATTGTCATATTAAAAATGTCACATCATCAAATATTTATTCCTATTGATCCACGTTGCCCATTACCCCTAAAAAACTATTCGACCAGTGGGACGGACACATTGTCCTCAATGGCAGCGTCTTCAAAGGAGGGCTCACCCTGGCGGCGATGCATGACGCCTTCGAGAAAGTGCTGTCTCTGTTCATCCTGGTCCTGATCGGCGTCCTCGCCTTCTCGATTCGCCTCTTCTCCTGAAGTGGGTCCCACCTTGTGATCCTCCTTCTTCAGAAAAAAAATTAAAATTTTGAACTTTTTAATTTGCGGGTTCCCCTGGGTAATCAAGTACGAGAGTATCATCCACGAGTTCGACCCGTATTTCAATTACCCTATTCCTCAAAAAAAAAAAGGGGTAAGGATTCTGCGATTTTGGGTGCTCCCCGACTATCAATTTTTAGTTAAAGAATTGATTTTTAGTTTCTGTTTTGTGGGTTTGGTAGCTTTTGTCGAAGAAAGGGATATGTAGTTCTAGAAATGGTCCGATGATTGCACCAGATAAATGTTGTTGCTCCTCCATTTCCGGACCACAAGAGAGGTCGTAGCTCCGCCGTGAGGCACCGGGCTTAACGAGATGGAAGATAATCGAGATTTTAGGATTTTAGTGTAATGACAATTTTTTTGAGAAGTTGGGGGTCGAATAGTTTTTTAGAGGGTAATGGGTCAATAGGAATAAATATTTGATGACGTAAAATTTTTAATATGACAAGTACGTCACATCAGTTGATATATGTCGCCGGTGACCGAAAAATTATGTTGGGGTATTATTTGACCCATCCAGTGCATGAACTTGTCTGAGTCACTTTCAAATACAGGAGATTATGCAACCCTTTTGAACAAGTAGAAGAACGTATTTGACTTTTATTCATTTATTCTTTTAAAAGTTAGTTTCATTGATGTTTGTAACAATTTTCCTTGGTGTTGAGACCATAATTTTTGAAGGGGAAAAAGCTGAAAGATATAAGAAGATATTACTCCAACTACATACAATAAAACCTCTCTAAAGTAATATTATTGGGACCGAAAAAAATATTATTTTAGAGAAGTTATCACATAAGAGAAGTTTACGTTTTTTTTACTACAAAAAATTATTTTGTCTGTAAATAAATTATAATTATTTCTTTGATCACATTCAAGTCTCCAAAAAATATATTAATAACAATTACAATTATTATCTGATAGAAAATAATAGTTAGTCACAAAATACCTAAAATTTTGACTTACAGCGTTATTCAAATGTTAGACTCAATTGAAATATTTTTTTTATAGCAAGACGATGATTATAAGGACCATTTAAAGATAATTCAAAAGATAAATGATGATGTAAAAATTATCAAACAAGCAAATCTAGCACAAACAAATATCTTGAATTATTTTCAAATTCGCAAATTATGTAAAAATATATGTATTTATTCAAAAATATCACTTTATGCAAAAGTTGGGACCAAGATTTTGAACTAATATTTTTTGAAAAAATATTAGTTATTATAATAGAAGAGTTATTAAATTTTTGCACTGGTCCCAACTCGAGACCGAGACTTTTTATCAATTTAGAAAAGTTATCACTTTAGAGGTTTTTTACTGTATAGCAAAACAAACTATTCAAAGCCGGGGACTCCAATTTTTTTAATTGCTGATATTATTTTTTAAAAACATAGATGAATTTATCTATTTTACTAAATATCAGAGACCCAAGAAAAAATTGTACTTTAATACTCTGTGATATCGCAAAAATAGCATAAGGTCCCCGTGGTTTGAAATCCATCAATCAAACGAGTCAAATTTTTTGTAAAAAAGATCACTTGTAAAATTGATCTTTGAGCCCGGTGCTATATCAGTTCCTTGACTGAGACGACGCGGTTACTCTGACGACATGGCAATACTATATCAGTTCTTTTTTCCTACTTATAAAATTGATGTGGCAGTTACAATACAAGTCACCAAATTAGTCCCATATTTTGTTAAAAATTTCAGAAACCCATCTCTCACCCAGCTGAAAATAGTACCAAAATCTCACTCTCGGGCTTCTTCTCCCTCTCTTAGAGACTTTTGGATTTCTAGGCCCATTTCTTACCAAACCCAACGTAAAAACTAAACGCTTGGTGGGTAGATGTCGATGGGTTGCAGAAATGAAAAAACCTTATTTGACAAGGGAACAATTCATGATATAATCTAAAGCCCGAAGGTTAAACAAATCTGTCCAAAATAAAGTTTAAAAAAAACCCCCAACGTGAAAACCCTCCCTGGTCAACTCCAATCTCCTTTTCTTTTTTTTAATCTCCTAAAGAGTTTCTTGACATCATTTTAAGCAAACAACTTTCTGGGCAGACATACAAAAACTTTTCCATCCATGAGAAACACTGTTAATAGCTGAACTCAAACTTGAAAATACCAATGAAATTGAAGAGCTCAAAGAATAGCACAGGCCGAGACTTTCTCAGATGGGAGAGATTGAAGAACGAAGAAAAAGAAGTAAACGCAAGATTAAACTTTGTAATAAGAAAGTACCCAATTGAAGGGCAAGACCTGAGCTGCTTTGTCTTGGTAAAGCAAGTGAATGGAGAGAAGGCGGAGACGAAGCCCAACAACAGCCAAGCTGCGAGTCTTCCGCCACGGTCGCTGCCGAAATTTTCAAGCCAAGCTCGAAGGGTTTTCTAGCCTTCGAATTTTATGGGTTTGGGTGTTGGAATTTTCTGGGTTTTGAATAGGGATGCTTGCTGGTGGGTTTAGGGGGGAGGAAGAGGAGGAAGTTGAGGAGGGGAAGGGTGGTCGTTGTTCTTGAAGAAGAAAAAGCCATGGCGGTAAGGTAAAAGGAGATATTCGAGGAGTTTCAAGGGAGGAGGAGAAAATTTTAGTGATTGTTCTGTTATTTTGGCCACTTGCCGCATCATTTTCCAAGTGTGATAAAAAAAAAGATGGTGTGGTGTTGGAGAAAAAACATCATCTTAGCCAACTAGGCTGAGAAATTAGTCTGATGTTCTAAAAAAGTAATTTTTTTCGCAAAATATTTGACTCATTAAACAAATTTTAAACCACAAAATCTTTATACGATTTCTCAATATTTTACCAAAATTTTAAGCTCTCTAGTAAGAGTGAACATTTGGATTATCCGTATCTAAATTATCTGAAATTATAACTATCTGAACTATTCGAATAAGTAGTTTTAGTGTCCAAGTGCAAATTCTTTACTATCCGATGTCCAAATTTTCTCCTGATATGGATAATTCGAACTATCTATTTTTTTCAAATCTTAAAAAACAGATTTGAACCAAAAATCCATCCATTCGATGCTTCAAGTTTCAACAAAATCCAACAATCTATCAACTAATTACAAATCTCACGGTGCAACAAAATTAGTTAAAAGATGAGATAAAGAGTACCTGTAGTTGTGCAGGTTTTGTGGACCGTTGTTTTTATGGGCTTTTAGTTTTTTTTGGGCTACTAGCAATGTGGGCTGAAAAGAATTATTAAGCTTGAGATATATTTAAATCGGACATTTCGGAAAATAACAATTTTATTATCAGTATTTAAATTTGAATTCAAAATTTTTATTTTGAATAATCCATCGAATCCGAATTCAAAATTATCTTAATTCGAATTTTAAAAATTTTAAATAATGGATAAAAATAACAGATAACAGATTTTTTTTCCTGGCCCTTACTGTAGTCTAGTTGGAAGGTTACGGAGAGTTGGAACACAGACGGACGGAAACTTTCCCCCGGCTCTGTCGTCCGTCTGCTTCCAGCTTCAGCTCCCTAAGGAGAAAAAACAAAAAAGTAAATAAAAGGGTTTTGATTTGGCCAACTCAAAAACCCCGTCTCCCGCCCGAAGCAGAACTCAAAAAGCGGCGTCGTTTCGAGCGGAGACAATGATGGAAGTCGAAATGGAGGCGTCCCCTGGCTACTTCGACCCCGAGGACCTCTCCTCCGGTGAGCAATTCCGCCGCTACGGGTACACAAAATAAATTAACCGCCTCCGTATTCCTTTTTTTTTTGTTATTACTTCTATTCAACCGCGTCCTGATTCGAGCAGCTTGTTGCGGACCCCGAGCGAAGCAAGAGGCACTCCACCCAGACGCGGTCCCCCCGCACCCATCGAGCCCGGGCTGCTCCATGACGGGCACAGCATTCACAGCTCCATCTTGAGAAGATCAAGCACCAGGCGCATAGCTATGATGCGGCTGATCGGTTTGGGGGGAGGGCACGGTCGGATCACAAGAGGAGGATGATGTAGGGGGTGAGTCCATCAAGGCGTGTAAGGTGGAGGATGAGATGGTTTCGGATGTCACGGAGAGGGCTGTTTGCCTATCTTCTTGATTCTGCTATTCGAGGTCTGATGTGCTGCTTCTTTTTTTCGTATTTCTACCGAGAGGAATGAGGGTGGCTTAGTGAATTAACTGTGTATTCTTGGAGATTAGACAATGTGGCTTGTTAGGAGCGGAGTGTCTTGCGGGGAAGTTTCATCTGTGCTCTGTTTGGCAGGTTCGATGTCTATTCCTGATCTGATTTTAAGGTTTGAGAGATCTTGTCGAGACATATCTGCTTCTATAAGGTGCGTCTTTTGGTATGTTAAGGTTTACAAGCACCTAAGCGGGTGAATTGTTTAGCTTTTTCATCACGACACTTAATTATAAGCATTTTAGGATTCTTAAGATGTAAGAGAGCTGTCTTCTCAATGCTGCATGGTGATTTGTTTCTGTAGGTATGGATGGGTTCCACCATCATCAGGCATCGAGTTGTTGAGGACAAACTGATGATGCAAAAGGCTCAACTCCTCCTCGACGAGGCTGCTACTTGGTCTCTTATGTGGTACGGTACCTCTACGGGAAAGGCAATGATTCTTTGCACTCTATATCATCTTCTGCTTGAAGTTTCTTTGAAGGGAGCTTGATTGATGTCTTATTGTTTAATAATTTATGTAGTGAATTAGATAGCTGGAGTGACACCAATTGGATGACAAGATGATAGAAGGGTGCCTAAAATAGGTTAGATCACGTGAAGATATGACTGGGAGATACAGCCGTTAGACAATGCGGAAATAGGGAAGTTATTAACAAAGAGAGGTAAGGAGGAGAATTAGAATGACTTGGTGGTAAGAGTTCAGAAAATATTAATGGTAGATTAGTTCACCGGGGGAGGTTTTTCTTCCTGCATGGTGGCAAAGGTTTTGCTTTAGTTTCTCCTTCGTTTATATGAGATCCTTTGTCCTAGTGTGAACATGGCGAGTTTTTTGATCTTATTCTTGTCTTGCGACTCCTTGCAGCGACAGACGAAAATTCCTGACGACCTAGCAGTGGTACTTTTTTTGTCTTCTTGTTTTCTTTTCAATCCAAAAACTTCCAAGGTTTTAAGGGTTAGTTCGATCGATGTTTCCTTTTCGGAACATCAGGTTTGTTGTTGGTAGCCCATTACAACGAGCAACAAAGAGAACATCCAAATATGATGTCTCAACTTCTGCAGATTATTGCTCTACGTGTGTAAAATATTCGAACTAATAAAATTCCAATTGTTATGAACATGATTCACTAATAGCATATAACAGTTGTCACTCTATAAAATCCTAACCTTAGAAAAGATTTTAAAACTCTATGTAGACCTAGCTAGCTTGTCTTAATGGCCAGCACTACTCAACCATCTCACATGTACTGCATTTCTTATGATATCGAACAGGTGAAGGACACAAGGTGGCAAAGAAGAGCAAGACATACGCTGAAACACCTAAGACTCTATAAACTGATCCTGTCTTAGAAAGTCCGTACGCGGCGAGCCCATATATACCGCCAGCAAAAACGACGTACGAAACCACAAACCAAACCTGAAACATAATTAAGACAAATTATTCGAGCCATTTATAATTAAACAAAAGATTAAGCTAACCAAAAAATTGAAATCATTGTTGTCTTACCCTGTTGCACAGTTTTGTAATGAGCAAGGCACGCATACTATCCAACTGCTCCCGAATACTATTCCATGACTTCTTGCATTCTTGGAGCTTGTTTGGTTCCAGCACCCTACCGGGAAATCTAGAGTCAAATATTCCAGACATGACCTAACAACAATAAAAACTTCACATGAGTTCTTGGGCTATAGAAAAAACTAATACTAGTAATGCCAGTGAAAAACAAAGGAAACTTTCTTGGTTTTGGAGGACAGAAGACTCCACTTCTCCCCCAAGTCACCCAAATCCCACCACGGGCAGCACGAAGACTTTTCCACATCACTATTCATTTTCTGAACCTGTATAATGGAAGTGTACATGTCAAACCACCAAAATGCACCTGATATTGAATATCCTCGTAAATGAGATGCAAAGCCGCTCGAATCACAAGCGAATTGTCAAAAGGGAGACCATTGGACACCCATGCTTTGGCTGCGAAGCCGAGGGAGTTTGCAGGAGTGAACTCGAGATTGTTGTTATGTCCGCCTAGCTCGAGATCCATAGTTGCAGCAACAGTCTGGTTGGAGTGGCGACCTGAATACAGGTACAAAACAAAGTAACACGCTTATTAATCCTTAAACCAAAGGGAACAAGCTAAAACCAGCGCCAACAAGAACACATAATTAGACATCAACATAAGAGAATAGTAGCGTAGATAATTTTCTACACCGAAAAAGGGTAAGATGCGAAACATCATATGGTTGTTTCGGTAGAAGAAATTGAGGTATCACTGTTCAATCAATAACGCGACACGATTCAGACGCAACGGAAGAGAAGCATTATTTTTAACAAGCCCTTGGATTTCTGGAAAAAATATTAAGCTATTTAAAAAATAAAAAAACCCTAAACATAGCCTAAACCCTAAATCCAGTTGTTCTTCCATCAAACACGCTAAAAAAAGTGTAGCCCTAACATGAAAAAAATAAGGAAAATTAGATTCACTTAAAAAAATTTTGGGTTAAAGATTGACGAACGTAAAAAAAAATATTATTGCAAAAGTCAGTCATAGAGTACGGTTAGATAGTACATGACTCTTAGAATCACGTGGGAGTAAAAGAATGGGAAAGAGAAAAAGGAACAAGGAGAAGAAACCCTGCTTGACTGCGTTTCGAGAGCTTAATTATGCTGGTAGTGAGGAGGATGTGAGGGAAGTCGTATATAAACGTAAGGAACATGAAAAGTGGATTTGTTATTGGATGTGTAAAACACTCAAAGATCGTTACGGGAGATAAAATGGTTCGGTGTATTATGATAGAATAGTTCGTCCAGTTATAATAGAATAGTTCGCTCAGTTATGATAAAATAATTTCACGGATCCGTCCCAAAAAATCGGGACCGTCCCCGGGATAAAAGAGGTTAGATAAAATAGTTCACCCAATTATGATATAATGGTTCGCCCGGTTACGATAAAATAGTTTCACGGATAAAAAGGATTAGATAAAATGGTTCGCTCAGTTATGATAAAATGGTTCGCACAATTATGATAAAATAATTCGCTCTCCAAGGCAGTACTTGAAAAATTATTTTAGTACCAAATCTGGTCCTAGGACAAAAGTATGTATTCATTTATAACTCAGAAACCTCCACTTTTTGTTTCCTGCAGTCTTTGTTGTTTGGTTAAATTTTACTTCCTTAATCAACTTTTTCTTTTTTGGTCGTACAAAATTACATACGCACTCTTAAAATAACAATTAACTTCCAAAACTCTCAAGTCCGTGGAAATAGGCACTTTAAAAGATCAAAAAAGAGTTGTTAATCAAAAAGGCAGTTAAAAAAAACAGATAAATAATTATTTAATAACAAAATTCAGAAGATGGAAATTATTTTAGATTTTATCCACTTGAACTTCGTTATTTTTGGAAAAAATCATCCCCCCTGCTCTTTTAGCAGACCCCGGATACTCGAGGAGTAAAAATCTTTTATGGTCACTGAACTATTCCCCATTTCTGTAATGTCCAGTTTTTTATTTTTCGCATGATTGTCAAAGTCCAAACATTTTATAGTTTTGAACTAGGACTTTATTTATAAAAAAAGACTAATAGGTCATTTCGAGAACTCCTCGCACAATTAAATATCTACTGCAAATATAAAAAGTAGGAAAAAGTCTATTTTAGTACCTTATGGTATCGCAAAAAATTATTTTAGTATCTTATGGTAAAAAATTCATCAATTGAGTCAAACCTCACTTAATTTACATCACTTAATTCTACTAGCAGCTGTCCGATCTCTTCTCAACTTGTTCGGACCTTGTCAGACCATCTGGACGGACCACGTCAGCATTCACTGATGACATGGCAATCCTCTCCCTCCTTCGCCCCATCTCTCTTCCCCTCTCTCTCCTCCTTCCCCTCTCTTCTTCTTCTTCTTCCTGTCATCTCAGAAAGCATCATCAGCTCACGACACCCAATCACGACAACCCATCCCCGAGACCTCCAACCCTCCCCGGCCTCGGGTCTCTTGGACAACAGATGATAATCTCATCGGACACCAACTTCTCCTTGTTCACGATCTCCTTAAGCTCCACAAGACTGAAACTTTATTAAAATTTTCAAGGTGGGTTCAAATTGAAATAATTAATTCAAAGGAAAGGACCGACCTTGGAGCCGGAGGAGCGAAGCTCGTCGCGGACGAGATCGCCGGTGGCGATGTGGGGGACGCCGAGGATGGTGGAGAGGCGGGAGGTGTAGGTGCCCTTTCCGAGATCGCCTTCCCGCTCCTTAAGAACGCCGCCCGTGGAATGAGCATGACACGACCCGCTTTTCATTTTTGATTTAGTTTGTTAATTACAGGTTCGAAGCCACGGACTTCGCCTATATTTTATATCTCGTCCTCCGCGGTGATGGTGCCGTCGCGAAAAGTCTTCGGAGATGATTTTAATTAGAACCCATGAAAAATTTACATGTATATACTCACCACCCACTTGCCCACCTCCATTCCTTCTCCGTCAAGGCTTCTGATTGTTATTTTTTCTTCTTTTTTGCTTGCTGATCCTTGGATGATCAGTGAAGAAGGAATAAAGGTGGGGAGTTTTTTCTGGGTATTTTTTTTCCTTCTAATTAACACAAGTTTGTGTTTTTATTTGCTATTGTGGGTTTGATTTTAAGTTTGATGTTTTGGGAATTTTTACTTGCAGGGTTTTGATCGGTGGAAAGGGAAGGTCAAAATGATTGTTTATTTTCTAGCCTTGATGATGATGGTTTCTGAGATGAGACGAAGAAGAAGAAGAGAGGGGAAGGAGGAGAGAGGGGGGAAGAAAGAAAGAGAAGAAAGAGGGAAGGGGGAAAGAAAGAATGTCCATGTGGCGCCACATCATCAAAAATGTTGATGTGGCTGGTCCATATGGCCGGATAAGGTTCGGGCAGAATGGGAAGGATCCGGGCAGCTGTCCGTAGACTTAAGTGATGTTAATTGGCTGAGATTTGGCTCGATTGATAAATTTTTTACCACAGGATATTAAAGTAATTTTTTGCGATATCACAGACTACTAAAAATGGACTTTTTCGTAAAAAGTATAAGAAGTATTTATTCAAATATAATTAAATTCATTTAAACATTAATTTATGTCTTGCCTTAATTTTCAATATGCATAATATGTGAATGGATTATAGGTATTTGAGTATCTTTTAAGTCTTATACGCGTTCTAAAATGTTTAGTCTGAGAAATATGTGTATAATTGATAAATTTAGTACCCACGCGTATAGTTTTCTCATTATACAAGTATGAATAGTGCCATGGATATCCCAATGTGTCACCTCATTGAAACCACGAGGATTAGTTTGATTATTTTTTTAAAACTATTCGATTGTATGTGTCAACCACTGTTTTCGCCTCCAGGAAATTTCTGTTGTCTGAGAGGGAGTATGCTATATCGAAAATGGAGCTCTAGGAAGAAACAACCACTTGATCCTATGTGCAGATCAAACTATTTGAGGCATATCTTTCAGAAACCTTCTCCAGTTCCTCCACTTGTAGTACCTCTGCATAGAACAGAACCCTTTGCTTCTCTCCACTTGTCTAGCTGGGCAGATTTGCTCGGGTTTCGTATACAAAATCTACACTTTATCTTTAACATCCGATGCGAGTGTGAACATAATTCACTAATAAAATATAGCAATTGTCACTCTATAAAATCCGAACCCTGAAAATATTTTAAAACTCTATGTGAACCTGGCTAGCTTGATGGCCTGCACCTAATCAACCATCTCACATTTCTTATGACATCGAACAAGTGCCACCACACGGAAAAAAAGAGCAAGACCAACGCCGAAACACATAAGACTACCGATCTTGTCTGATGCTTGTACGTGCACCACACATCCATACCGCCAACAATAACGGCGTACAAAATCACCGACCAATACTGAACCATAATTAAAACAAATTATTAGAGTTGTTATAATTAAACAAAATATTAAGCTAACCAAAACATTGAAATCATTGTTACATTACCTTGTTGCGCAGTTTTGTAATAAGCAAGTCACGTATGCGATCCAGCTGCTCCGGAATACTATTCCATGACTTCTTGCATTCTTGGAGCTCGTTTGGTTCCAGCACCCAACCGAAGAATTTAGAGTCGAATATTGCAGCCATGACCTAACAACAATAAAAACTTCACATGAGTTCTTAGGCAACAGAAAAAGCTAATACTACAAGTGAAAAATAAAAGAAAACCTTCTTGGTTTTGGAGGACAGCAGACTCCACTTCTCCCCCAAGTCACCCAACCACCACGCAAAGCACCCATGCTTTTGCACATCACTCTTCAACTTCTGAACCTGTGCAATGGAAGTGTACATGTCAAACTAACAAAAATTATCGCATTAGACATGTCCAATGCCACAAAACAAAATGCACCTGATCTTGAATATCCTCGTATACGAGATACAAAGCGGTTAGAATCACTAGCACGTTGTCAATATGGAGACCATTCGACACCCAAGCTTTAGCTGCAGTGAGGATATCTTCAAACCTCTGGGAGGAAATGTTGTTGTATGACACGTAACACGCGGAACTGTTCCAGATAAGACTGCATCGATCCATAATATTTGTATAGTTATGGATAGTAAACAACAGAAAGCCTAGTAGAAGCAAAAGGGAGACAAACATACATCGATTGTTGTGTTGCCAGAAATAGACTCTGGTTACTCTGCGAGAAACTGAATCCTTCTACCGAGTCCTTTTGCAGAATGTCCAAATCGTTTGCCGTCAAGCAAAACATATCAACAACTTCTTCGTGGTACACAATTTTCTATATCACCAACACAAACAAACAGGAGTTAGATTTGCTATGCTAAACAAGTCCCTCGATTACATTAAGCAAAAACTAATTCTCTAATCAGAGAGCAGACAACTTTTTTTAACCATGTAATACGATACTTCCTAATCACGACGACAAAGTGGCCAGTTAATTAATGCTGTGTCATATGTTTACCTTTTCCATCTCTTGCCCTGGAGATGCGATATGCCAGACGCGGGAGTTTGTGGAAGTGAACTCGGGATCGTTGTTATGTCCGCCTAGCTCGAGATCCATACTTGCAGCAGCAGTCTTGCCGGAGTGGCGACGGGAACAAAGCAAAGTAACCCGCTTATTGATCCTTAAACCAAAAGGAACAAGCTAAAACCAGCACCAACAAGAAGACATAATTAGAGATCAACATAAGAGAATAGCAGCGTAGATAATTTCCTAGACCACCGAAAAGGGTAAGATGTAACCCATCATATGGTTGTTTTGGAATACGAATTTGAGGTATCACTGTTCAATCAATAAGGCAAGATAGCAAAACACGGCTCAAACGCAACGAAAGAGAAGCATTATTTTTAACAAACTCTTGGCTATCCGAATAAAAATATTAAGCTATTTAAAAAAAACCCTAAACATAACCATTGAGGCCTAAACCCTAAATCCACTTGTTCTTAAATCAAACACGCTAAAAAAAGTGTAGCCCTAACATGAAAAAAATAAGGGAATTAGATTCAATTAAAAAAAATTTTGGATTAAAATTTATGAACATAAAAAATATCACATGGGAGTAAAAGAATGGAAAAGAGAAAAACGAACGAGGAGAAGAAACCCTACCTGACTCTTGAGTTTCGAGAGCGTAACTATGCCGGGAGCGAGGAGGATTGAGGGAAGTTGTATATAAACGTAACGAACAAGGGCATATGTATGTATTTATTTATAACTCAGAAACCTCTACTTTTTCTTTCCTGCAGTCTTTATTATTTGGTTAAATTTTAGTTCCTTAATCAATTTTTTCCTTTTATAACAAGGACTACGCACCCGTTCGTGGAAACCCTGGAAGAATGTTCAAAGAAGCGAAAAAAAACTATGGGTGTAAATATAATATGTCGCCGTATTAACATATGAACCTTTAATATAATTATAATTAGAAAATATAAAAACTATTGATGTATCCATTCAAATATAATTAAAATTATTTAAACATTAATTTATGTCTTGCCTTAATTGTCAATATGCCTAATATGTTTTGAGTGTATTTTAAGTCTTATACGCGTTCTAAAATGTTAGTCTGAAAAATACGTGTATAATTGATAAATTTAGTACATACGCGTATAATTTTCTCAGTATACGAGTATGAATGGTACCATGGATATCCCAATGTGTCACCTCATTGAGACCATGAGGACTGGTTTGATTACTTTTTTAAACTATTATGATTATATGTGTCAAACTGTTGCATAGTACTAAAGTAGACTTTTCTAATCAGAAGACTTCATTGATTAGCCTAAAACTAAAAGAACCAAATTCACAATGCGAAAATGGTTGAGATACTAAATCTGTACAAAAGTCAAAAACTCCTAACAAGCAAAATCCCAAATCTGTAGAGGAAAGTCAAGGAGAAGTTCATCGACAAACTAGGAGAACCAAATTAACAATAACAAATAATTTCAGGTACCAAATCTACACTTATCTAATCTAGACCTACATAAATCCCCAACTCACCAACGTCCAAAACAATTATAAATTAAAATTACCCCTCCCTACACAATACCTTGACGAGGATCCCAAGACTCACCATCTTCCTAAACCATAATTATAAGTAAAAACCCCCTAGAAAAACCCTAATTAAAGCTTAACCAAGAAGAAACAGGAATTGGGGGCTTTCTAATTACCTAATTCCGAAAGTCTCAGACTTTACGAAATTCTCCATGTGGGTATTTCCATTTCGTTAATAAGGGCGGGCTCCTCTGAGGAGCACTTGGTGGGGGATAATGGTTGTGTCCTTTAGGGTCTCCAAGACAGGGAATAGGTACAAGCCGAAGCCGGTTTTCCGACCAGAGGCGGAGACCGATGAGGTGCAGGGGAATGCCAACGAGAGCAATGGTTTCGGGTCCAAAAATGACCCTTCTTGCAAAAAACTTGAGGTAGTTTATGTTTTAAATTTTGATTTTTTTTTTACTGATGAAAATTGGCCAAGGAAGTTAGTAGGATGGGAGGGAGGGAGGGAAAAGATAAGTGTGCTTATTTTGCACGTTTCTGTTGACTTATTAGCAAAATTTGATGCTGGTCCACAGTGGTTTTGCATATTTATTCAATTGGACTGAACTTTTTGACTTGGGAGGCGGAGTTAGATTTCCAGTAGAATGACTTATAAGTTGGAATTCTAGCACACTAATGTTTCTTCAAACGATGTTTGGAACTGGGCTTCGGGTGGACTTTCCTTTTGATCTGCTGTCTTAAAATAGTTGTGCTGGAGTTTTAGCCTGATTTATAGTTAAGATTGGTACTTGGATGTGTATTCATGTTCTTGGTTTTTTATGTAATTTGGTGGGATTTTTTTTTTTATGTTTTTCTCGATGACTGGTAAACTGATCACCTACTTCAGAAGCTTAGCTCTTTTTTTTTTGGCTATAGAGAGGGCGTAGATTTGTAGCGTGTGAGGTGGTCAGATGTCTTATGATTTCCTCCTATTCATATTGCCGAGTTCTCATGATTTTGTATAGGCACATTCCATGGATGGTGGTGGCAGTATAGCTGGAATCTCAAGTTCATTGCTATCTGGTAGACACCTTAGCTTGTGGTAGACATCAGATATTGACTTTCATCTGTGGTTTTAATGTTGCTTCTTATTTCTGACCCTTCTCGTTCTCTTTGTCGGCAGAACATGAAAGTTCATTTACGTTAAAACTGTATGCAGATGGCTACTCTATTGGAAAGCCTTCAGAGGTTGGTTAAGAGAAGAATATTCTCCAAGATAGTTTCTTTATAGTGGCAGAGTATCTTTCTCTGTTTGCTTTTTCTTTTGCATTTGAGTCTATGCAGCTTTTACTTTCAGGAGGGCATACCTCAGACTGCACACCAAGATGCTCCAAAGTTAATGCTCCCATATGATAGGACATCGGAAATGTTTTTTTCGGTGAGTTTGTATTTGAACCAGGCATGAACTTGTCACTGACTTGGCTACTTTTCAAGGTCAAATTGAACCTGACACTTGTATAGTTTTCATTTTTACGAAATACGCTTCACTATGTTCCCGGGGAACTATTTTACTGTTAAGGGTATTCAGTTTGTGTGGTTTCATGAGGAGAACATCTTGGTACTTCCAACATTATCATTGATTCCTTGCTGAAAACATGTTTCCGTTGTTTCTTATATGTAAGACATACCCCTTATATTCTTTACCCGGTGCTATTATTGGTTCATGTCTTCATTGCCGGTTCTTTCTTCTTTATTGATTTTCTCGTGTTCTGTTTTTTCCTTCATGTGCAGGCAATTGAGTCTGGCCATTTACCTGGGGATTTTCTGGATGACATACCATGCAAGTTCATTGATGGCATGCTAATATGTGAGGCGAGTATTTATGCTAAGTCAAGTTTCGGTGGCTCTTCTCGTTGGCAGTTTAATCTGAAAGGAAAGTCATACTTGTGTAGCATTTCATTTCCGCCCATGATGAGACATGATCATTGTGTTTGCTATCTACTAAGGTCCTAAGTTGCCAATATGCAGGTGCACGATTACAGGAAGTGTGTTCTCAAGCATGGGGCTGATACATCACCTGTTGTCAATAGAGTGTGCCTTAGGATGTCCCTGGAGAATGTGGTGAAGGATATCCCATTGATATCAGACAACTCGTTGACTTATGGTGACATGATGGTAAGCATTATTATATCAACAGACGAAGCAAGCATTTCCATATTAGATGCACTCAGTCTTCATCTTTAATTGTAGGAAATTGAAGCACGGATATTGAAAGCCTTGCAACCGCAACTTTTTCTAGATCCTACCCCTCGATTAGATAGGCTCTGTAGCAACCCAGTTCCTACAAAGGTACAGGATACGACAATTAGTCTTCTTTTTTTGGCTGTAGCAAATGGTTATTTGTGTTTTGAAAGTCCTCAAACTTCATTTGCAGCTTAATCTAGGGTTGAGCAATTTGTGGAGAAAAAGATCAAGTGAGATGCGGGGACCTGAAGTTACTGTCACAACAAGCAACAGAACACATGGAAAGAAAGTTTGCATTGACAGAGTTGTAGATACCTCTAATAGCAGGTCTGGTGACACTGGATTTATGTCGGGCAATCTGATTAGACAGCATGTACAGGAGAATCTGGCTTCTCAAAACCTTGGATCAAGAAGCTTTACAGTTGATGGCAATATATCAGCACTTCCTTTGGGATCACAACAAGCAGGATATTTAGTAGGGGCTGGGACCCCAGGAACCATGCAGGAACAAGTGTCGGGATCTATGGTTAATGTTTCAGGAGCTCCCTCCACTGCACAGGACATGTTTATCTCATATAACGACAGCGTAGATTCTGGGCCGTGTCTTCATGGAAAGAGGGAGACTTCAAATAAGAAGGCAAGGCTCACGTCACTGCCATCCGATGGAATGCAGCAGCGGCAAATAGGACAGCCAGTGGATGGAATGAACTGGAGAAATCCTATGTTTCAAAAGGCAGCAATGGCTAGAGGCATGCAATATTCTAATGCGGGCACTCTGAAGTATCAGATGGCTGAAGGGCTTATGAATCCAAATTCTGGGCAATCATCATTTCCAGCTGGTATAAGATTTGGTCCCAAGGAGGAGCAGTTTGAGCAAGAAAAATTGAATACAGAGCTTAATCAAATGGGTCACTTAGATCCACAGCAAAGAATGCAACAAAATGTCATGAGACCTAACATATCTCAGGCAGTTTGGAACAATCATAACCAAGAGTTGAGAAAGGAGGAGCAGCTGCGGAAGAGGAAATCGGAGCAAAGCCCTTGGGTATCTACTAGTGCTTTGTCAAAATCTGGTGAATTTTGTAGTGGCTCAGGAGGACCCCACTTTGGTGGAGTTGCGGCTGCTTCTGCTCATGGATCATCACAAAAGGAGAAGTCAGTTGTCAACTCAGGCCCCACAGGTGGTGCTCTGCCATCAAATGCTGGTGACTTGCAACGGCAACCCCCACATCAAGCTTCAAAGCGTAGATCAAATTCCCTTCCCAAGAATGCTGCCGTGAATGCTGTTAGTTCTCCTGTGAGCATTGGTAACGTCAGTATTCCATTCAATGCAAGTAGTCCTTCAGTCGGCACATCAATCATGGCTGATCAAGCAATGATTGAAAGGTTTTCAAAGATCGAAATGGTGACTATGAGGTATCCGTGCACCCGTATCCATAGTATCATCAACTTATTTGCATCCTTGTCACTAGGCATTTTTTTATGATGTATAATTTGTTTCCTGGATTTGTTTCAGGCATCAACTTATCTCCAGAAAGCATAAAGTTGAGGACAATCCTGTCAGAAAGCCCAATGCATATTCATCTCACAATCTTTTGGCTTCTCTCTCAAATGCAGCAAATAGCGAGGATTTTAACGATGATTCCAGTGCTACAAACTTGTCTAAATCCCTTGTTGGTGGTAGCATGAATGTCTACAAGATAAGAGTTATAAATTTTATGCAGGCAGATCAAGTACTTCAAGGTTTGTGGTTGGCTAATGAACATCAATTCTGAGTCTTTGCATGTAGCTAATTTACTTTCTTCCATTCTTCACTCTTTTCTGTAGGGGATGTTGTCTCTTTGGCTACAAGAATAAAGACTAGAATGATCATGTCGGAGAAACCAAGTGATGGTACCGTAGCTATGCATTATGGGGAAGTGGACGACGGCGATGTTCTATCAGCCGAGGATTATCTTCCCTCGTTGCCTAATGCTGTAAGTTCACTTGTGAATATGTAATGTTTATTCTAGAAACAGTTGCACTGTTGCAGTTACTATTTTAAAAATTTTGGAAACTGGAGTCTGGTTCTACATCTTCTCCTTGCATTACCACACTATTATTGTGAGTTCTTCCTCTCTTCATTCCGGTTCCTATTCCTATTATGTGGATATCTTTGCAAATCGTCAATTAAATTACTACATGTTGTAGCTTAGTTATATGAGGCTTGGCTCTGTTATATTTGAAGATGTAAAACTTTGCACCAGCTTCGTGGTGGTTGTGCCCTTTTTCGCCACTTCCATTGCACGTCCAATTCTGCTTCAGGACCTAATGTTCATCTGTTGAATTTATGTTACAGCACTATGCAGATTTGCTTGCTGCACAATTCTGCTCCCTGGTATGATCAATAAAACACTCTCTTGTCTTTCTTACCTACTCAAGTTATTACTTTTTATGGCTGCTTGACACAAATTGCTTTGCAGATGATTCGCGAAGGTTATATTGTGGAGGATCATATTCAACCAAAACCAGTTCATGCAGGTCTCCCAAATCAGCTCAATGCATCAGGAGTCCCGCCAAATAGTTCAGCAGCAGAGGTTCAACAATTTGGTGAAGCAGTTGCTAGCCAGCAATCCAATGAAGCTAGGCCAACTCTTGGTGGAAATGCATCTATTAGTTCACCACATAATCAGCTCATTAGCACAAGAATGCTGCCTCCTGGTAGTTCTCAACCTTCACAGATGCCTCAAAGTTCTTTATCTGGCGTTTCAAGACCGCAACAACTAGAACAGCCTCTGCAACAGCAGCCACCCCCACAAAGTCCACATGCATTCAATCAGCAGCAGCATGTGCAGTTCCAGAGACCACCCGTGGTTCTTCCATCAAACCCGCTTCCTCACTCGAATGCTCTTGGTCAGAATTCAAACATGCAGTTAGGTGGTCACATGGTCCACAAAGCTTCTCCTCTCCAAATGCAACTGTTGCAGCAGCAACAACAGCCACGGATGCAACATAGGAAAATGATGATGGAACTTGGACCGGCGATGGGCCTGGGAAACCTTCCCAACAATATTGTTGGCCGTGGAGGCTTGGGGAATGAAATGAGCATCGGAGGCATGAGGGGAATTGGGGGACCTGGTATTTCTGGGCCAATGACTCCTACCGGCTTAAACAGTATGGGGCAAAACCCGATGAACCTCGGTCAGAGTTTGAACATCGCAAACGCAATAAGTCTGCAACTTCGTTCTGGGCAACTCACTCAACAGCAAGCTGATATAATCACATCAAGACTTAGGATGGCAGTTCAAAACCGCACGAGCATGTTGGTTGGGAATCAACCAGGCGTAGCTGGTATGCAAGCCGGCAGGCAGGTCCACCCGGGTTCTGCAGGGCTGACTATGCTGGGACAGTCCCTGAATCGAGCTAACATGAACCCGATGCAAAGGAGTGCAATGGGACCTATGGGTCCGCCCAAGCTCATGTCAGGGATGAACATTTATACGAATCAGCAGCTGCAACAACAGCAGCAGCAGCAACAAATGCAGCTGCAGCAAGAAGCCACATCATCCATGCAGGCTGTTGTTTCCCCTTCCCAAGTTGGGTCACCATCAGCTGGTGTAACAACACAGCCGAACCAACTGTCACAGCAGTCGCAACCCCTGCAACAGCAGCCTAGCCCACAGCAGATGAGCCAGAGGACCCCAATGAGCCCCCAGTTGAGCTCGGGAGCAATCCATGCGATGAGCGCTGGTAACCCGGATGCTTGTCCAGCCAGTCCGCAACTGAGTTCTCAGACCCTCGGTTCTGTCGGGAGCATCACAAACTCTCCAATGGACCTCCAAGGGGCGAACAAAGGCAACTCTAGTAATGCATAGCCTGAGTCACCCAGCTCCTCCATTTATTCATGTCTTCTTCCCCTCAAACGAGCACAAAAAGTCCTCAAGGGAACCATAAAAGCTGATGATGCTACTACTACAATCAGGAGTTGGAAAATTTGTACATACATCCGTCTTTCTTTCCTCTCTTTCGGTAATATATAAGAATAGTGTTATATGGTTAGTTTGAAGTGAACCACAAGTATTTTGAAGCAATCACTTCTACTACTAACTATTTTTTGTCTCTGGTATTCAGAGTCAACTACTATCGGACCCTAAAGCGAATTTAAACCTTTTGCAACTTTGACCAACTCTTATTCGTATCTTCTACTGCTTGGTTGGCCATATCATTGATGATGATACTCCACACAAAATCCTTTCACGACATGTATGTTTTTCTAGAGTAATTTGGCATACGCTAACAAGCTTTATGAACCTCTTGTAATACATATCTCTCTGAGGGCGAGTTTAATGTGTTTTGTTGAAGAGGTAAGAGTGTCTTTCAGACATCAGATTGCAGAGCGGAGTCTCTCCTGCTCAGTTCGGACGTGGCTCCTTGTAATATCCTTGAGAGCAGGACAGCCAGAGAGGGCCATAGTGAGCTCAAGCTCGTCATTGAGCATCTCCATCACCCGCCTAACCCCAGACTCTCCCTTGGCTGCCAGACCGAACAGTACCGGCCTTCCCACCTGCATTGTGTCATCAGGGAGAGGGTATCAGGTTTTGTTTGTACCAATTCGAAATCGTTGGTTTGGGTCGATGCAACTTACAAGGACCGCTTGTGCACCGAGGGCCAAGGCCTTGAAGACGTCGGTTCCTCGCCTTACTCCTCCGTCCATTAGAACAGGAATCCTTCCTCCGACAGCTCGGACCACCTGCGGTTAATGAGATCATAGCTTGTTTCAGAATGGTTCATCCATGTTTGATGAGCTTGTTCAACAAGGACCGTCACAAAAGTTGATGTAAGCTTTAAAAAGTATGCTTTCTGGTATGTTTATGCAGGTCAACTCGACAAACTTTGCCAGGTCAAGCTAGGCCTCGACCAGAGTCAAAACTTACCTCTTCAAGAACAGTAATAGTTGCTGGACTGTAATCTAGCTGTCGAGCTCCATGGTTAGAGACAATGATCCCATCAACACCAACTTCTACCGCCTTGATTGCTGCAAACATACAAATCTTATCATCGAATGGTATTCTTCCCGGGGAGAAGACAATAACAGACTGGCTTACAAGGACACAGATGTAATGCTAAGTGTCAAGTCAATATGCATTTTATCTTGCCGGCCTGATGGAACCAATTGAGAATCTGTCCTTGTTTGTATAGCAAAAACGACCTAGTTCTGTCGACACGATACTGATAGATGATTTTCATTTGTGGAGCACGATCAGAAAATATAAGTTCCATCGATTTCAGTCTATTCTAGCACACTCCTGATCACATATCAGTTGCCATATTCAGTTCACTTCATGAGCGCACTAGCAGAGATAGATCATTCAACTTCAGATTTTAGCGAACGGGAAGGTTCTGAACATACGAAAGACACGACAATGACTATACGGAGCTTAGATAGTACCATCTTCACGAGTGAGAATGCCCTTGAGAAGAATTGGCAAGGTTGAAATAGATCTTAACCATGCTATGTCCTGCACATTTTATGTGAGAGACTTTTAGCATTTTCGATTAGCCTTTCCCAACTTAAATGTGATTCTCATGCACAGGTGGCACAGAAATTTTATACAGAAAATATATTGGAAAGGAAATCCAACTATAGCAAAATTAAGGCGGCATTTCAGACCTTCCATGAGAAAGTGGCATCAAAGATGGAATTGGCGAAAATTTCTATGTTCGATCCTTGATCCTGCAAAAGTTGTTCATTCAATGGAACCATTTCAGCGAACATCTTGGTCAATGTATGATTGATATGCAACAAACAGATGATGAAAAAAATGTGCGGTAAAATTAAGTTGATCAGCCCGTCATAAGCGAGCTAAATCCTTCCACGAACTCTTTGGAAGCCCAGAGGAAAGGGTTCCATCATAAACCATTAATATGCCCCTCAGGTAAACAATGTGGATTTAAATGCAGATGGACTAATCAGGGTGGGGAAAACTTACTGTGGCAAGTTCAGTTGATATGAGTCCTTCAAAGTTCTTTAAATGTGGTGCAACCATTCTGCAGAATCATTAAGAGTGGTTCATAGATTAGTGCAATTTTTATTTCATGCACAGGTACTCAAACCAACAACATCCGATATTAGATACCGAAACTTTCTCAATGCCCGGACTACTTAGAAGAGATGGAAGTAGACAGAGACAAGAGGAGTGAGTGAAACGTATAAATTGGAGTTGAAGGGGGAGGATGAGTTCACTTGTTCTTAATGTCTGCCTCCCTCCTTCCAAGCCTAGGAACATCCACAGTTAATACAAGAGCCTTGTATCCATTTCTTTCTGCTCTCTGCACTATTTCGGCAGTCACTTCTCGTCTCCGGTAAATCTATTTCAATCAAGGATAAGAAAAATGTTTAGACAGAAAACGAAAAACTCTGTTACTGCTGAACCACTATAACTGGAATTGATCACAGAAGCGAAAGGGAGGGAATTACATATAATTGCAAGAATCGCACGCCATTGCAGCTTGAAGCAACTTCCTCCACTGTGCAGGTAGACATGAATGACAAAATCTGAAGTGAAAGATAAGGTCAATAACTAGGCCAACAAAGAAGGGGAAGCTTCACGTTCACCTTACCATGATCGTGTTGCACGCAGCTGCTGCTTTGGCAGTTGCAACCTCGCCTGCATTAACAACAAAAAGCATGTGAAGGAAACCCGGATATAGCGTAAAAGAACTGTCCCTTCAGGAAACGCCATACCTTCTGGATGAGCCAACTTATGATACGCACTTGGAGCAATCATAATTGGTGATGAGATCCTGTGACCCAGGACAGTAGTTGACATGTCTATTCTACTCACATCTACGAGAACTCTAGGCCGAAAGCTGCATAATTTTGAAATAAATCAACAACACAGATATCCCAATCTTAACAGAAATCACAAGAAGGCCTAGTTCTTTACATAATTCTACGAAATGCTTCCTCATTCTCCTTTAAAGTATGCTGGTCCTCTGCTCCTCCAGCATAGAAGTCATAGTACATTTTTGGAAGGGCTCGTCTAGCTAGCTCTTGAAATTCGTTAACATTCACAGGCTGATCCTCCATGACACTGGATAATTAACACCAGTATTAAGTCGACAAAAAGTTCGCACAAAAATCTCGACTTTTCATCTATGAAGAACATCAGCAGTAACGTGGATAGTTAACAACAGTATTTAGCTATGAATATGATTATCCTAATAATCCTGGAAGGATCATACACTGCCTCATCAAACTATCCCAAAAATGACAGTCTTTTGCCAATAAAAATGAGACTGCAAGACATTATTATTTTCAAAAAATTGCTCCTTCAAGCAATCAATTTACACGGGATAGCTCCAGAAAGAACAAATCAGATAAACCATTGCTAGAAGATGAAAATTTTACAATCCGGGCACTCTACGAACACATCGATCGAGAAAAACCCTCCAAACCATTCTTAGTTTGTTCTTCCAGGTTCAAGAAAGTTGATAACTTGTTGATTGACACACAATTAGTGACAAAAACAGTGTAAAGGGCAAACCTTGAGCCATGGCACATCACAAAAATCACCCAAAATATGAATAAACAGACCAAGAAAAATAACCCATCAAGCTTATCAACACACATGGAAGTTGAAGCAGATAATTGGTGTAACAGAACCAAGACACAGGACAGCTGAAGCCATGAGACATAGACACAGAACAGATAAAACCCTTGTCTTGGGATGAACACCAAACCAAAGTCCAAGCAATACTAACTCTTGTTCAAGAAAAGGTTTTAAAAAAATAACCTCAAATGATCAAAAGGAGTTTTGAGTTGCAACTGGGACAACAACTTCAGCAAGTAAAAGCTCAAGAGTCGGCTAGGGAAGGAGGAGGATCATTGTGTATAAAAGGGTTTTTCGTCTGTGTCACAGTAATTTTTTTTTTTGGAAAAGGTGTTCTTTTTAAAAGTTTTGTGGAAGGGGGAGGATTTGGATCCTTGTCCCCAAATTTGGGGACTAAAAAGAGAGATGGTGGTAATTTAGGTATTAATAAAATAATAAGGGGTAGTATTGGAAACTAATAAAAGCCGACAACACATGCTAAAAATATTGAAAATTCGAAAAAGGAAAATAAACAACCAATTAACTAAAAAGAACATTCATTCCTGGGAAGGTACGTCTAGTATTTTTTATATATAAAAAGTTCGTGTTGTAGTGATTATGTTTTCCATCTTGTTCGATTACATCTTGTTCATGCTAAAAATTAAACTTGGTTTACATCTTGTTCATAATATTGGTTCTGTCGTGATGGTTTTTGGATATTAGTTTTTCTACCAATTTTATTGTACCCAAATTGGTTTTGATTTGTAAAGGGTCTCTCGTATTTATCTCTCGTGATATTGGTTTAAAGTTTAATGGTTATTGGTTTGTATTTTTGGTGACATTGGTGTAGCTGTATAGTTATTGGTTAGTGTCATCGGTGACATTAGTTTTTGGGTGACGTTATAGTGATTTGTAGCTTTATTGATATTGGTTAGTACCTGTAGTGATTTTGGTTTATTGCTGTGCGGAATTTGGTTTTAAATTTTACTGATATTGGTTTGACGTTGATTTGATATTGGTTTTTAACTGTGGAGATATTGGTTTTTAACTGTGTTGATACTGGTTGACGTTGTATTGATATTGGTTTGACGCTGCATAGATATTGGTTTGTGACAGTGTTGAACTTGGTTTTCAACTGTGTTGATACAGGTTGACATTGTATTGATATTGGTTTGATGCTATATAGATATTGGTTTTCAGGTTTGATTATATTGGTATATAGCTTTATTGATATTGGTTTTTGGATGTGCAGAATTTGGTTTTAAATTTTACTGATATTGGTTTTCAGCTTTAATTATATTGGTTCGTAGCTTTATTGATAATGGTTTTTGGATGTATAGATATTGGTTTTAAGATTTAATGATACTGATTTGGATTATATCTTATTCAGAACGAAGCATGGAAGGAATAATCGATAGTCCAGATAATAAGTCCTTCGTGCCTTTCCTTTTTAGTGACATCTTTAACTTCTTTACATTCAGATAATAAGTCAAGAAAGAGGTTGAAAAGCAGTAATGAGCTTGGTCAGGAAAAAGTAAAGACAAAGCATCAGAAGACGAAACAGAAGCAAAAAAATTGTTGTATTGATGTCTCAAACCAGCAGACAATACAAGATATAAATCTCATGGACATAGATTTGAATCGACCACTACACTATTTTTGAACTTGTAATATTTTAAAGAAATTAAGATTGTCCAATAGTTAACATCATGTTATTTATTAACCAATATCTCCAAAGCAAAATCTGTACAGAAAAACTAATATCTGGACATCGTAAAACCAATATCTCGATATTTCAAAACCAATATATGCACGTCGCAAAACCAATATCTGTACTTTACAAAACCACTGAGCGTATATCGCAAAACCAATATCTCTTTATCGTAAAACGAATATCTGTCGATCGCAAAATAAATATCTCCAAATCGCAAAACCAATATCTCCACAACCCAAAACTAATATCTCCAAATCGCAAAACCAATATCGCCACATCGGAAAACCAATAACTATACATCGTAAAATCAATATCTCTACATCGCATAAGCAATATCAACACATCGCATAACCAATATCTCTAATCGTAAAACCAATATCTACACAGCGCATAACCAATATCTGCACAATGCAAAACCAATATCTCTACATCGCACAACCAATATCTCCAATTCGCAAAACCAATATCTCCACAACCCAAAACTAATATCTACACATCGGAAAACCAATATCTCCACAACCCAAAACCAATAACTATACATCGGAAAACCAATATCTCCACATCGCAAAACCAATAACTATACATCGCAAAACCAATATCTCTACATCGCATAAACAATATCTCCACATCGCATAACCAATATCGATACATCGCAAAACCAATATCTCCACAGCGCATAACCAATACCTGCACAATGCAAAACCAATATCTATACATCGCATAACCAATAACTATACATCGCAAAACCAATATCTCTACATCGCATAAACAATATCTCCACATCACAAAACCAATATCAGGGAGCTGCATCAAGCATAGAGAACCCAGTGAGGACTCATATGGCACCTTTCATCTCTCTTTTCAGGTTGACATTGAAACCACCGTCATCTGCAAATTGGAAGTAAGAGGAAAGCGCTCAAATCATTTGCTACTCATGTAGAAGAGAATTAACCTAACAGTCCTAAACTTGGAATATAACAGAGTCAAACAACACAAATTTTTTGAGTTAATTTTAATAGGTGCACAAAGGAGCAGATGTGCGAGGCTTACGTCACCACGTTCGCCGAGCGTAAGATGTGCCACCTCACCGGAGGGGGAGAGCTCGTCCTAGAGCGGGAAGACATCCTCCTAGCCGTAGTCCTTAAGCCGCTCGAGCAGCGCCTGCGCGCGGAGCAGCCAATGGACTCGGTCCTAGACTCGTCAACGATGATGAGTTATTGGCCGACTAAGGGGGAGACCGGAAAGTCGGAGAGGAAGATATGACTCATTCTGGTGTAGATCCGGTGAGGTCGATCGTAGATCTGGTGCCGTTTGCCCGCTGGCGACCTTCCAGGTGGTTGTCAGGCCGCCGTCCTTGGTTTTTTGTCGCCGATCGAAGCCCGCTCGTCACCCTCCGCCGGCCATCCAGTTCCGGTGACGGGAATGGAGATAGAGAGGGAGAGAGAGAGGGGAGGATTGGAAGAGAGAGAGAGTGTGAGGGAGAAAAAATGGGGAGAGAGGGAAAAATGGATGGGAGGCCGCCACAAATTTTGAAGACATGGGAAAGATGAATAGTCGCCCCAATTTCTCTAGGAATGGTATTTCAATCATTGAAAAAGACTAAAAAATTCTTCAATAGTTTTTGACTATTAGATTAAATTATTAGGGCATTCCATCTAATCTAAGGATCCAAATATTAGTCCCCACCTATGGACAACATTCTTTTAATCCCCACTCAATCCACGAGATACCACTAAAAGTCATATCTTGGTCTTATAAAACCTTATCGACCTTCTCTCTCTACCAATTGGCAAAAAGCCACTTAATGTTCCGGTTTTCCATGAACATTAATAGCAGTCCGGAAAAAGAATTCCAAAAAACATGATTAACTAGATTCATCTCGATTCAATAATTTTCGTAGTAGTTTTGGCTATAAAATTTACGAGCATATATGAACTTTAAAAGACCAATTGAAATAATTACTAGAAAATGAACAATTAAATATGGCAATGTATTAATACAGTAATAATATTAATATATATAAAAAATCAACACATATATACATGGTAAGTGTCACGTATAGTCCAAACCAAAAAAATTAAGAAAAAATTTCATAGATCCCTAAAGTTAGATATAATGTAATGAGATCTATAAATTTTATCTAGCTTTAGGGATAAAATTATATCTAAAGTTAGATAAAATTATATTTAACTTTAGATATAATTAGGGGATAGCAACAAGGTTCACTTGCACATTAATAAATTTGGGTATATTGCTTGAAAAGATAAACTAAACAAACATAGTCTCATTCAATGTTTTTTGGTAAATATAGTCTCATTCAATTGCCAATCAATTATTGGTATAATTTTGCTGGATGAATGATATCCACCGGAGAGATTGGAGAAATGTTACTTGTTTGCAAGTGAAATTAATCACCATGGTTTTAATTAAAATTGCATTATCAAGAAAAAAACTGTAAACTAAAATTTGTTATTTTATAAGTTGAATCTTGTCACAATTATAGTTGGAACACCGGTACGACTTTATTTTTGTTAATGCTAGGTGACTATCACAAACAAGTGCCAACAAAATTTATACAATTAAATTATTAGATTATACACCACTTTTTAAACCACCTGATATAAAGCTAAATTGATACCTTTTATTTTAAACCACTTGATATAAAAGCTATATTGTTACTTTTTTGTAATGGATATAGCACCGTCGTTCGAAGATATATTTGGAGTATGAGGCATTTTCTAGTAATTATTTCAATTGGTCTATTTAAAGTTCATACATGCTCGTAACTTTTATAGCCAAAACTACTAAGAAAATTATTGAATCGAGATGAATCTAGTTAATCACGTCTTTTGGAATATTTTTTCCTGACTGCTATTAATGTTCATTGAAAACAGGAACATAAAGTGGCTTTTTGCCGATTGGTGGAGAGAGAAGGTCGATAAGGTTTTATAACACCAAGATACGATTTTTTAAGTTGTATGTATTTTGGAAAGCGACCGAAAAAAATAATATCTTGAAAAGGTACTTCATGAAAGGTCGTATTTTGATTCAACATACGATTTTTTATGGAGTAGTCCTAAGTGACACAATTTCTACAAAACTTTTAAACGGAACACTTTTTCACAAAAAAAAATTATTGTGACACCAGACAAAAACCCGTATAAATTACATAAATTAAAGACAAACTTGTAAGAATTGGGTCCCAAAAGTGGGGCCCAGTATAGGAGCTTTTCCACTGGCAAGAGGCCTGTCCTTTTCCTTTTTTTCTTTCCTTCTGGCCCAATTGTTTTTTTTTATTGCATTCCTAAAAAGAAGAAAATGGGCTTTTGCCTTTTGAGTTTTGACGTTATATTGATTGGAAATTTCTATTCTTGATTTGGCTCGTTAGAAATATCACCAACCATGCAGTTTGAGGAAGTGCACAATGGGACGTTATATTGATTAGGGTTTTTTTTTGGGTAAGTTCAACGTTATATTGATTAGGAAATTTTTCTCGATTTGGTTGTCCGCAAGGATCACCAACCATGCAAAGTGCACGATGGAGAAGGAGGAAAGGAAAATTGTTAATTTTTTAAGTTCTAATATTTATCATCGAATACTTGTCGCAGATTTTCTCAAAAAAAAAAAATTGTTCCGGGATTGGATTGGTCCTCGAATCATGTTTCCAAGACCATCTTGGACCCAACTCATTGTATCATAATTAGGCAAACCATTATATCATAACTGGGCGAACCAAAGCGTATTCCAGAAAAATTGGGACCGCTTCGGGCGACCCATTGCATCATAACTGTGCAACCCATTACATCATAACTGAGCGAACCATTGTATCATAACTGACCAACCCAGCACATGTGCCACGAAAAAATTGAGACCGCTTCGGGCAACTCATTGCATCATAACTGGATACCCATTGTATCATAACTGAGCAACCAATTGTATCATAACTGACCAACTCAGTGCGTGTTCCAGGACGGTCCTGGACAAAAATACATGTCCAGGACCAAATCCAGTGCCACTTGTCCTTATTTTAGACGTAACTTTCTCAATAGTATTTTTATATTTGTGATACTTGAAACTAATATCTTCTTAAGAGAATCTAAATTCTTTACTACTCGTACCAATTCTCCAAATAGTCATGTTCGAACTTGAGATATTTTGTTATTACTTTTCAGGAGATAATTTCATACAATTCGTGTTCTCCTTTCGAGGTATAAACTTTGTTTAGGAATCAAATGAGTGCAAGAAACATTCAAAATCATCAATGAGCTTATTTGATCAAAATGTCCTCAACTTGTCTTTACACTACCTAGATGACTAGTGCAAAGAATTGCAGCTAAGACACTTTCTACAGACAACTAATAGCAGTTGAACTAAAATGATTCAGGACATAAGCTTGCTTGTGGGTCCAAGAAGGACGTTGCATTCTCCAACTCAATCGGCTTCGATGAACTTTTGTACTCTGATTTTCCGACTTCATATAGAGCAAGCAACTAAGCTTCGATTTTCCAAAAAAAAAAAACTCCATTGGATCCGGAGGCCACAACTCTTCTATCTTGTTTGCCCCTTACGAGTGAATGAGTTGACACTTAAGCGGGACACAAAGGAAATCAACCTCTGGCAATTGGGTTCATCATCTACTTTCAAGGCTCATTTATGTATACTCTAGAGGGACTTATAGTGAACTCTTGAAATTATTTCTACAGAGAGAGTTGAAATATAGTACTAAAACGGTTAACAGTACGGCACCAGGAGACCAGAGTTTGTTACTTGCCATATTCCATAGCTGCTCCAAGTAGCAGGAACACACCTCGGTCCCACATCCGAAATCGTGCGACTAAGTTGTATGCTAATGCATCATAGAAACAAGGAACTATGTGATGAATGCAAAATCTGTAGAGCTTAATGATAACACTTACCTAAGAGGCTCAAATATGCTCAGGCATCTCCAAACTCCACCTCCGTCTTTATCCGTCTCCATCTAAACAAGCAATGTTCTTATCAACAGAGAACAACCGTATGGATCACACCATACGACATGGATAGTATGGAAAGCGACATGGATCACACCATGAATTTTAGAAAGATAGTATGGAAAGCGGATGACACAAATGATATATATTCCGCAGAATATCAAGGTTCCTCTAAGGCTCAAACTTCTGTCCAAACATATATTTTCATGTTAACCTGTTTTACAGGTAGGTGTCTCTCTTCCACATTTTCACTTGAGCACATTGATCCGTCAACAGAAACTAAATTTTTCTTTGGCATGTGAATAAATCTTTGCTTGCAGCCAATGGCGAACACCAATCTGAAGTTCGGACTATTTTGCAATGAAACAGGTTCCAGAGAGCAATGAAGAGAAACCCACAAAACCATGTACCAGTTGCTAACACCGCAAGAAGTGAGTCATCACCATATCTTTGTTTTAATCCAAAAGAGAAGTATGACCACTGTTAGCACAATTCCAACAGGGGCCCACTTTCGCAATAGTGCCTGCATTGAAGGATGATGCAATAAGTAAATGCAATCAATTGCATGAGACTGTAATTCATGATTGTGCAAAATTTGGGATAATTACGAAAAATGATTCACTTGACATGAGACCACGATCCATCTTTTACAAGCAAAAACGAAAAACTGACAAACACGAGACAAACTTTGTTATGGAAACTAACCCTCAGATAAACAAAAGAAACAAGATTCCATAGCTTATGAAAACAGGAAACACCAAACAGAAAAGCACGCTTCCTGTTTCCCCTATCCCACATCTTTTTAACAAACCGCTCAGCATTCTTTATCATTGGTAAAAAGGATTCATTCCAAACCGTAATGAAAAATTCCCCTCCTGATATCTCAATAACACAAGCAACAAGAGGAAACTAAATTTAACCAACAAACACAAGGCACACTGTGTAGGGGGAAAAGCTGATATAACACGATGACCATTAGGATGAAAGTTACCTGCCGATTCAAATCTCTTGCCTTATCAGCATAAGCACGTGATTCTGATGTTAGACGACTGGACATTTCACTGACCTCTGCATCACAACCAGAAGATGGTTATCAGAGAGAGGTTTGCAGGTCAAATAAACAAAAAAAAATATTAAAAACAAATAAAGAAAAGAAAGCATGCACTCGCTCTTCTGACAATATCCAAAGAAAAAAGGTTGCCCAAAGAATCTTTCTCAAACATAGTAGGTACCTGGAATATGTTATGAGTGGAAACACCAAACTCACAAAATTATAAAGCTAGAAAGTATATATAGATAAGAACTATCAAAAAATGTATTTCCATAGAGAATATCATAAGTTAGAAGCAGAATAAGCTAAAACCAGAACAAGAATTCTGCCAATAAATACTGTACTTTAAATAAAAAGTACTTACGGTCCAGTTTTTCACCAACGCCAAGAACTTCCTGAACATTGCGAGTCATAATTTGGTGGACTTCATAAAGCTCATCATTCAACTTTGCAATGTTCCTTTGAGTACGGGTGTCTTGGTACAGTTTCTTTGTTTTCTGTATGAAAGTATCTTTAAAAACATAAACATAAGAAACAAAATCAAGCGTAGAAGCAAAGCATAAGTCACAAAAGTAACTATGAGAAAAAGGGGTCCATTACTAGGCAAGAACAGCCTACCAAATTTGATGAACGCATACGGTCTAGCAGCAGTTTCAATTTGAGACCCATTAACACGCTCAAACTCATTCCTGAGGTCTTCCAAATATTGAAAGGCTAGCTTTTTGGGATAAGCACGGTCGCACATGGTGAGATAGCACACTCTTTCTTCAATGATATAACTATTGGCTTAGTCAAGGAGACAAGTTCATTTCACAGCAAGTGAAGGCTTAGCCGAATACGCGTGCATCAACTATGTAGACCAAAGATCGGCATAACTTGCATCAGCTGTGCAAGCCGTCAAAAGATTATGACTTTTATTATAGGAACATGGGTTATACTTTGCAAGGAAATCATGAACGCACAAAAACATAAGACATTTAGGATACTGAAACACGTAAGGGCCAGTCTCAATCGACATCCTGGAAGGCTCATTTTGGCGTGTAGCAAGATTCTTAAACAAAGCCTTCACTTGCTGTTTGTACATTTCAACGTCTTTCACTTCACGGCCATCATCCAGTCCCTCTGCCAAGGGAAGCCCATCAGTGACACGAGCAATCAGCGTCAGCTTCACCATCTTTACTACACTTCCCCAGACAGGCAAAAACTGCACAAATACAAAGAACATAAGGGTAGAAACTCAAACAAGCACACAAAAAAATGGATCCCATTCACGGAAAAACCCTAGGGTAAAAATCAGCACCAGGCCTCAAGTAAGCAAAATACTCAACCAAGTCAAACTTTCAACAAAATCGCAAAATTCCGAAAACCCATAATGCAGATTGCTCCTACCAAAGTTTAACCAAGAGATCGTCCATCAAAGTTAATTACTTGGGAAAAGTTTAACAAATTACCAATGAACCAAACCGAAAACTGATAAAACAAACTACCAAAGAGAGGAATTTAAGAGAAAGAAAGAAAAGGGGAAATTACTCCTTCCCTAAGCAAAATAATAGCTCCGGAAGCATCATGCACTACGGAACGAACCCAGAAACGAAACCGGTTTTGATCTGACCTCTAACAACCAACATTAGAACAGCTTATAGAAACCGAAATGAAGGGATCGGAGACAGGCATCAAACACAAGGAAACACTTCGAAAGACCGAAACTTTACCGACCAAGATCGAATTTTTCACCGGATCGCATCCGGGTTTTGGCTGCTTCAAACGGGGGAGCCGTCCACTTGTCGCTGGGAGACGAACGCAATTTGGGTTTTTTGACGGATTGGATTTTAATTGCCGGAGATGAAAACCCCACTCTGCTTATTACGTTGGGACAATTTGGGGGACGGCCCAATTTTTCGGCCCAAGTAGAACTAATCTCACACGTGTCTGTCTAATCCAATGGAACGTTTTTAAGGGGAAAATGGGAAATGAGAAGTTTGAAAATGCTTAAAATAAAAATAATTGAATACTTTTTTTACTAACACTCAAAATTTGTTTCGCTAAATAGATTCAGAGTAAATAGCAAATAATAAATTCATTCTAGCAGAAAATAGATAGCAAGTTGTAGATTGAATAATCTGTTTAGTATAATCAACTACCATATTGCAGATTTAGTTAATTTTTATATTAATTGTTAATTTAAAAATTAATCTTAAACAAAAAAATCTCATCATTTAATTAAATTAAAATAATAATAATTTAAGATATAATTTATTTCTATTTCCAAATAAATATTTTATGAATGACAAAGGGTTTACTTTATGAATATATAATTTTATTATATTAGGTTGGGGATAAACTACTTATATCATTTATTTTTAGTTATTTATTATATTTATAAAGGTTTTTTTTAGAGATGTCAATTTTGTAAAATTTTTGTTCGAAATAATTGTCCATAAATATCATAAAAATAAAATCTATATATCTTTGACTTGCCTTTCCATAGACGAAAGCCACATAGGCTCGACGTCGGTCCGACTTGCGAAGCGGAATACAAAATCAAATATGTATTATACAACTATTGAGTAAAGATTCACATTGATTGCAAATATAATAAGAAATAACGAAACCATGTCATTCATTTTAGTAGTTAAATCAATATTTATTATAACATGATAAAAATTGAAGAGATGTTGCGAGGGAAAAATGTTTCTTGTCAAGGAATAATAATCTTAATCTAATTATGAATAGTAGTTAAAAGAATACTTCCTACTATTGTTTAGTTTAGTAGAATATTTAATTTTGCAAATAATCACAAAGCAAAATAAAATATGTTATTTTAGTTCAAAAATTTATTTAAATTTGTAAACCAAAATAAATTACCCAATAAACCAAAACCTTTGATATTTGAAATTAATTCTAAATGATTTTTATAATACTCTAGGAGTTAAAATAAAATCTCATCATATTTGTTTATTAATATTTTATTTTTTAAATAATTAATAATCAAAATAAAATATATTATATTAGTAAAAATAATATTTGAATTTTGAAAACAAAAATAAATTAACCAACCCTTCATATTAGGAAATACTCCTAAACTGTTAGTAGATTACAATCTATCTGTTTTACCATTATGTTGGAGCTTTCATATGTCAATATATCATGAGGTATAGATCAAAGCCTAACGTGTAAAAAATAATGTTAGCAAAATTATTCTTAAATACGACTTGATAATAGTTAACTCTGAATAATAATTTGATTGTTTATGGGAGATTCCAGCAGTCATTTCATCGATGTTTATCGCATCTAATAAATTTATGACACTCATTATAACACATAAATATATATTTTGAAGGGTCATATAATAAAATATATATCATTTTATTGAAATAAAAGTATGAGGATCCCAAAGGACCCCTAGAAAGGGGTGCCTTGCCTAACAAATAAAAAGATAATGTTAAGAAAAATATTCTTAAACACGACTCGATGATATATAACTATGAATAATTATACGATTGTTCATGGGAGATTTCAACAATCACTTCGTCGATGTGTATTGCATCTAATAAATTTATGTCACTCATTATAACACATAAAAATATATTTTGAAGGGTCATATTATAACATACATATCATTTTATTGAAATAAAAGCATGGGGAATCCCAAATGATCCTAGAAAAGGGGATCTTGCCTAACAAATAAAAAGATAATATTAAAAAAAATATTCTTAAACATGACTCGATAATATTCAACTGTGAGTAATTATGTGATTGTTTATGAGAGATCCCAACAGTTACTTTGTCGATGTTTATTGCATCAAATAAATTTATGACACTCATTATAACACATGAATATATATTTTAAAGGGTCATGTTATAACATACATATCATTTTATTGAAATAAAAAATATGGGACATCTCAAACGACCCTAGAAAGGGGTGTCTTACCTAGCAAATAAAAAGATAATATTAAGAAAATTGTTATTAAACACAAATCGATACTATTCAACTGTGAATAATCATACAATAGTTCATGGGAGATTTCAATAGTTTCTTCGTCGAAGTTTATTGCATCTTATAAATATATGACACTCATTATAGCACATAAGTATATATTTGAAGGGTCTAACGAAGAAAAAGATCATGTTAGAAAACTTGTTCTCAAACAAGACTCGATAATATTAAAGTCTGAATAATTATATAATGTTCGTGGGAGACTTTAACAGTCATTTTGTTGATGTTTGTTGCAAATAATAAATTTATGGCACTTATTACAACACCAAAATATGTATTTGGAAGGTTATATTATAATAAAACTATAGTTTTATTGAAATAAAAGCATGGAGAATCGCAAACGACCATAGAAAGGGTGCCTGAACTAATTAGGAAAGTTGTTCTTAAATACGACCTGATAATATTTAACTCTGAATAATTATACAATTTTTCATGGAAAATTTTAATAGTCATTTCGTCAACATTGTTATGTCTATTAAATTTATGACATTCATTATAACACATAAATATATATTTTGAAGGGTCATATAATATCATTATCGTTTTAAGAGAATTCCAAACATAAGTTTATGTTTGAGTTAACATTTGATAATCTAATTCGAGGTCTTAGATGGAGCTTAAGAAATAAAAGGACATTGAGAATTGTTCTTAAATATGGTTCGATAATATTTAATTTTGAATATTTAAGTGAGATGTTCCTAGATATGTGATGCAGGGAGCACGTGGATAGACAACCACGAATCTGTTGATTTCACAAAATATTAAAAATGGGTTATGGATATGGAATCGTGAGTCTGATTATTCTGAGAATACCCAAAAATACAATAGAAGTCTTGCTCCATTGATTCTAAGATTACTGGAAGGCGACAGATTATTAAGAAAAATTCTTGATTTTATTTATCAAATTCAAACAACTATAACAATAGAGAAGAGGTCATATTTATAAAGAACCAAAAGACACATTACGTAAAATCCTACTAAAAATCAAACTCCTAATAATCATCCTAAAATTATATATAATAACTAAATCTAAGGTTATCTTTATCTCATCATTCTTCTCTGGTTGGAGAAATTCGTCCTCGAATTTGATATCGTCGGCCAGCTTGAGATCTTCGTACATGCACTCTTTAACACCTTTGAGCGACATGGTGACACATGTTATCTTCCATCCCAACATATCAAATACTTGGAACTGAGGTAAACAGTCTCCAGAAAAAAGACCAAGAACTCACGTCTTCAGACAGATCTTTCAGCATCCTTGAGGGCATTCCACATATTCAGCAGTGTATAACTTTTAACATATGGAAACTTGTCAACTCCGAGAAAGTCAATGTGCTCGATATGCTCAACCTCATAATCATGATTCATATGAGCATTAGTTCATTCACCAATTTACCAGCAACAACTCTATGATAAACTTCACAATCAATGGAATTATATCCTCCGAGAAAGTCAATGTGCTCGATATGCTCAACCTCATAATCATGATTCATATGAGCATAAGCTCATTCGCCAATTCACCAGCAACAACTCTATGATAAACTTCACAATAAATGGAATTACATCCTCTTTAAAAGATTTAGGAATATCCTTAAGTTTAAAAGACCATAAAATATCATATGTTTCATCTTCCTTATGTTACCATTAAGAGACGTTGAATTACAAAAACCTCACTTTGATCAACCTCGTCCTCTTCACCAGGGTAGGAGTCATAAATTGATTTACTTTTTAAGACCATGAGGTCGAATAGGATCCCTTACATGGGATGAGTCGGAATCCTCATCAAAGCTTTGTCTATCAAATAAGTCATTAACGAATTCACCAAATTCTTCCCAAATTAAAGTATCTTGAATGACTTTAGGTTATAGAGTTTGTTGATTCCTTGAGGTCTCAGCCATCTGCTTCAAATCATCCAAATTAACTTGAATCTCATGCAACTTCTCGACCATTACTTTCGCCATATCTGATTGGCTATTATATTGTTCTAAAAAATGACGGTACTTGACATCACATCATTCCAAACTTCGTAAGCATGTTGAAAAATAACTTATAAATAAGCTTCTCTTTCATTTTAGTCCATCGAGAGGTTTTCAGCTTACCATACTGTTTTTGTTGAAGATTTAAATTAATCCACCAATGCAGAAGAGTACCTCGCAATCGTTGTTTAACAAATCTTACTTTATTCAGCTCCGCAAACTTGTGAACATCTAAGTATACCTCCACAATGACAAACCACTTTATGAAATTTCCTCTCGAAATTTCCTAATCGAGATCAAAAAAATAGTAGGAATATGCACTATAAATACCAAGAGTGACTAATATGTCATTTTACAAAACTTTCAGCGGCCAATATGTAATTTTGACTACTGGCAAATTATTAAAAAAACTACTATAATAATAGAGAAGATGTCTTATTTATAAACAATACAAAAAACTTATTATGTAAAATCATACTAAAAATAAATACCTAATAATAATTCAAAAACTATAAATAACGACTAAGTTCTAAAGTTATGTTTATCTCGATAATACTTCATTCCCAATAATTACATGGTTGATCATGGGAGATACCAACCGTCATTTTCGTCGATATTTGTTTTATGCACTCATTAAAATAAATATCGTGTTATCAAAATAAAAAGCACAAGTACACTAAAAAAAGAATTAAAGCAAAAGGAATCACAAACGACCACAGAAAGAGGCGTGGTAGTCATTATCATCTATAAATAAAGTGAACAAGAAAATTAAAGTAAAATGAATCACAAACGACCACTTTTGTCACTTTTCTTCTTCCCTTGAACAAGTTACTTTTATTCATTTCTTTGGTCATTACATTAAGTAACCTCCAACTCTTGTCGCCTTTCTGTCCTCTGTTTCGCACCAAATTAGTACGCATGGAGAATATGTATTTGGAAGGTTATATTATAATAAAACTATAGTTTTATTAAAATAAAAGCATGGAGAATCGCAAACGACCATAGAAAGGGCGCCTGAACTAATTAGGAATGTTGTTCTTAAATACGACCTGATAATATTTAACTCTGAATAATTATACAATTTTTCATGAAAATTTTTAATAGTCATTTCGTCAACATTGTTATGTTTATTAAATTTATGACATTCATTATAACACATAAATATATATTTTGAAGGGTCATATAATATCATTATCGTTTTAAGAGAATGACAAACCACTTTATGAAATTTTCTCTCGAAATTCCCTAATCGAGATCAGAAAAATAGTAGGAATATGCACTATAAACACCAAGAGTGACTAATATGTCATTTCACAAAACTTTGAGCGGCCAAGATGTAATTTTGACTACTGGCAAATTATTTAAAAAACTACTATAATAATAGAGAAGATGTCTTATTTATAAACAATCAAAAAAAACTTATTACGTAAAATCATACTAAAAATAAATACCTAATAATAATTCAAAAACTATAAATAATGACTAAGTTCTAAAGTTATGTTTATCTCGATAATACTTCATTCCCAATAATTACATGGTTGATCATGGGAGATACCAACCGTCATTTTTGTCGATATTTGTTTTATGTACTCATTAAAATAAATATCGTGTTATCAAAATAAAAGGCACAAGTATACTAAAAAAAACGAATTAAAGCAAAAGAAATCACAAACGACCACAGAAAGAGGAATGGTAGTCATTATCATCTATAAATAAAGTGAACAAAAAAATTAAAGCAAAAAAATCACAAACGACCACTTTTGTCACTTTTCTTCTTCCCTTGAACAAGTTACTTTTATTCCTTTCTTTTGGTCATTACATTAAGTAACCTCCAATTTTTGTCGCCTTCCTGTCCTCTGTTTCGCGCCAAATTAGTACGCACCCGGAAATGGAAACCGGGTCGGGCTCCGGCCACAGCGCTTCCGGGTCAGGTCCCCGGCGTGGATCCTCTCTCTCTGTTTCTTCAGCTCCCTCTACTCGCACTGCCCATGTAAGCAAGCTCTCTCTCTCTCTCTCTCTCTCTCTCTCTCTCTCTCTAAGATCTTGCTCGGTTAATTATCTCAATTAATTCCAGTACCCTCTTGCCTTGCCATTGATGTTTTGGAATCTGGTCGCTTTATTTGAATGTTCTATTGGGAAAGTCGGGGTCTTTTCCTTCTGTTTTAATCGAAGATCGGATTTTTTTTTTACTTTAGGGTTTCAACTGGATGGTTTAGTTTCATTGTCTTTTCAACTTCCCAATTTTGCTCATGTGTGAATTTTTTTTGTTTATTTTGGGGAAATGACTGTTCAGAATCAAGGTGGAGGGTACAACAGAGATGGTGGTTCTGGTTATAGAGGCGGAAGATCACGTGGTAGAGGGTCCAATCGTGCGGTATGGGTGGAGAAACCGCAGTTTGAGAGTCAAGTTGATTCGAGTTCAGCTGTTTCCGGTGATCCTGCATCAGGTTGCTCTCATCCCGGAAGGCGAGTTGGGATTGGAGAAGCCACCGGATCCAATGCCACTGGTGTTGCCTCGTCTCGTTCGCAACATGATGATGTTGTGATAGGGGCTGAGCCACCGTCCGGATCCGGTGGTAAAAGCCAACCATTGAATGTTGTGGTTCCAATTAGCAAAAATCCAGCTCTGGGAGCCGGAGAGTCACAGCAAGAGGAACTGGTTGAGATTTTTGATATTTGCCCGGTGAGGGGTGGTGCTACTGTGATGCTTAAACCTTCCTTGCTTGCCCAGAACAAAGAGAGGCGGAATGAGGTCAAGCGTGCTTCGGAGGGACAAAATTGGAAGATACTAAGACCTGGAATGGTGCTTCTAACAAAGTACCTGTCCACCAGCGACCAGGTCCGGCTTTATTATTTGCCTCGGACATCATTTTGTGGTCTTGTTATGGCATGACTTGCATTGCAGTAATTGTCTTCTTGTGCTCTCATAGGTCAAAATAGTTAAGATATGTCGAGATCTTGGTGTCAGCTGTGGGGGTTTTTACCAACCGGGTTACAGAGATGGAGCTAAATTGCGTTTGAAGATGATGTGCCTGGGTAAAAATTGGGACCCTGAGACAAGTAAATATGGAGACCGTCGTCTAGTAGATGGTGCTCAGCCTCCGATTATTCCTCCCGAGTTTCATCAGTTGGTTCATAAAGCAATTGAAGATTCATGTGCTCTCATAGAAAGCAATTCCCATGGATACAACGTGGACGGCAGTCTTCCCAAAATGTCCCCAAATATTTGCATCGTAAATTTCTACTCAGAAAGCGGGAAGCTCGGTCTCCATCAGGTTGGCATACAAAACTTTATTAGATTACTTTGGTGACCAAAGAACATCTCCTGTGAATTTGCAGCATTTCATGACTTAATTCACAATGCAGGATAAAGATGAAAGCGCGGAGAGTCTCCGCAAAGGATTGCCTGTTGTTTCCTTTTCCATTGGTGACACAGCGGAGTTCCTGTATGGCGATCACAGAGATGATGAGAAGGCAGATAAAGTTGTCCTGGAATCAGGAGATGTTCTAATATTTGGTGGAAATTCCAGACATGTTTTTCATGGAGTGAGTTCTGTCCTCAAAGGGACAGCGCCAAAGACCCTGCTACAAGAAACCAATCTTCGTCCAGGCCGTCTGAATCTGACTTTCCGAGAGTATTAATCTGCCTCTGGGCCTGCTTCAAGCTGTTTCCATTTATCTTGTACAGAAGTCCTTCCGTATCACTTCATCGTGTGTAGCAGCTTCACATGATTGTTTTATAGAATATTTTGGTTTGTTGGTGCTCAAAGATGTAAAGGTTTTGAAAGTAAATGGAGTAAGGCCACCGTATTTTCCAACCTTGGATTTGGCTAGGTGAAGAAACTCCTAGAGAAATCTGCATAAAAGCAAATCACCCAGATCGGTAATTCCTTGGTCAATACTGTCAATCAGTTGAGAAAAATGGAATATTGTTAACTAAGGGAGTATTTAGCCTTGCAAGGCAGTCTACGGAATTCCATGTGCCCCATAACTACTCGGGTCAATGCATAAGCTAATGATACTTACGGCTAGTGTCATCCTTGTGAATTGGTCTGACTAGTTACTGCTCTACATTATCCATGCATCTGACTACCAACTATTATTATTTTGATCTAGGTAGGGGAAATGCTGATATTCTAGATTTCCCATTAGGCTAAGGTGGGTGGGCTGCCTAGGCCCAGGGGCTGACCACTTTCTGTTGGTAACTGGTAGACTTCATAACTTTCTTGGAGTAGCTTGTCCCTTCAGCCAGGTGTAGTGGACCACCCTTTGGCTGCCAAACTTCAACAGTTAGTACCAAAGATTGTCTGGTTCAACATGGCCTAGTGATTTTACATTAAGGGCAAAACATAAAAACGTGCCTTGTCCCAAAAGTTAAGCCATGAGATCAACCACCTTCCCACCAACATGATACTAGCCAAACAAACTTGTGGGGGTCAAAGCCAGCCTTTTCAGCATTGGAACAACAGTTTAAAATGACCCCAAGCACATTTTGCTAAGTAAATCAAATGTCATTTCTGCTCAGGTGTATCCTATATATTCCTTGTGAAGTATCGATGGAATGAAGGAAGTTCGTATCAGCTTCGGACAGAGTAAGAAGAGTAAGCCACGATGGAGAAGCAGGGCACATGCTAGATGTATCAGTGAGAGAAACTGCAGATTTGGCATGTGCTCTGGCTCCTCCATCTTGGACCCTCTTTCTCACAAGCACAGTGTGCAAGATGAAGAACATGGAGCAACCCGAATCGCATCGAAGAAGGTAAGATTCGTAAAAGGCTGCAGCTTTTTTCTCCCTGGAAGTAACATTCCAGTAACATGATATACATGTTTCCTAATCTACCTATACATTTTTGGAATGGTATATAATATATGCTTAGTGAACGTTAGTAGTCGCTTATATACAAGAGAGTAGAAAGGCTTGAACAATCCATTTCAAGTGATCAACCACGATCAGAGCGATTATCTAACGCCGAGGCAGCTGAATCCACATGAGCAAGCAAACAGCTGTAAATTTTTTGCTTCAGACGATCGATGGAGTCCTTTATTTCATTGCTGTTCGCTGAGCTCAACTCAGTTCTTAGTTTATCTAACCACCCATTTGCATGTTTAAGTTGTGACAATGTGACAGCTATCTGGTTGTTTTCTGGCTCCACTCGCCTCCCGACAGCGTCCTTTCCTTTCTTCTCCGGGCCAGAAGCACGGTAACCAGCGTCTAGTGATTCGTTCAAGAATCTCAGAAACCAAGTTCTGGTTTCATTCACTAGAGCTTCTCTTAGATCTTTTATTTCTTGTGAACCTTCCCCCTTGGCCCACTCCAACTTGTCACTAGCATTCAACTCAGATGAAGACCAAGCAGACTTGACTGTTGGCTTGGCATGATTCAGGCCGGCCTTCTTGCTCGTTTTTTCCGACTCCAGAGGAGGAATGTGGAATGCTAATGGAACCGACTTGTCCTTCAACGGGGACGTAATACTCGGTTGGTCTATGAGCTGTTGGAGCGCGAAGAACTTGGTGACAGATAGATGAGGGTTCTCAGGTGAAGCCGAAGAACATATTTCTGCGAATGTGCTGGAAAAGGAAAGATCAAGATGACAGTCAAATGAGCAACAGTTATTTGATGAAGAAATGAGAACTCAGCAAAACTGTTTAACCTCAGGCATTTTACGAGAGTTGAGGCATTAGATGCTTCTCGTTGAGCTTCTGCAGCGACAAGAGAAGCCAAGAATCTGCGTCGAAGCATTCCCTGGGAGCCAATTAATGGATTAATGTGAGGAAAAGAGGGCATTCCGGGAAATGGAATTGATACTCCTCTGCTTTGACCTGCTTTAATGGAATCTGTGAAAACAAAGGGAAGCATTAGCAAGCTACTAACCTTTCCAGCATTCAGGAGGCTACCAGGAAGAGAAGTCCATGACAGTGCTTCGGGTGGAAGGCTCTTGTCTTTGTTCTTCGACAAGGCAACGGATTTGAGATTGTCCTGCTTCTGGGATGAGAACTTCAAGATGTTCTTAGAAGGAGCTGGAGTTTCCTTGGTTCGGGTTGATGTGACCTCTGCCTTGCAGCACGGAAGTGACTCGGGTTTATTTCCAAATGGAGTCGCTGGACGCGCCTGCAATGCTTGCAGAACGGTCACTTGGTTGACATTTTCTTCCTCAGAATGCCAATCTAACTTATCATCTTACCAAATGAACCTCTACTGATGTAATGCAATTTATTTGTACAAATGTAGTGTACTCCATTTTGGTTATTATTTAAGGATCAGTAAAATGCATACTAGGCAAGGATCTCACCTGACCTTTTTGTTCTTGTTGCTTGCCTTTCGCCAATGCAACCTTCGTACCCGCCCCACCGATCAGATCACCGGCTTTATTATTCTCATCTGATCTTACCGAATCCGCAGCAGCCGCTCTTGCACTTGCTGTCGGCATTCCCTGCATATACCTTGAAGCAACCACTGCTCTTTCCTCTTTGATGACAATCCTCTGTCTCGAATTCTCCTCCACCAATTCCTTCGACTTCTGAACAGTCGCAAGTTTCCCTCCATCGTCAACACAAACCGCAGCTTCAGAAGGCGACAGCATATGCATCAAGTCTTTCGGGTTCCCAACGAAAGGGTTTCTTCCCGGAAGAGGCCTCACCCCGACTAGAATCGGGACAGGACTGCCCGCTCTCGCTCTATCAACATACAAAAACTGACCAAGTTGCAGCTTATTGTTCATGATCAGCTCATTGTCTTCCTTGGACAATGAGACATAAGTCGAATGCGAGGAATCCGACACCTTAACAAAGAATCCCTGGTTCGGCCATAGCTCCGAGCCTGTCAGGGCGGGGACAATGCTGATAACTTGCAGGAGAACCGACCGGTGCTCGCCTCGAACCTTCACGTTCGAGTTTATACTCTGCAGCAGCTTGATCAGTACACCTGGTGTAAGAGAAGCCATACTTCTCTGCAGGTGACCCTTAGCTTGTGTCCTAGAGAGAGGGTTCATGATCAGCATTCATATGAACAAAATTAGACCATCAAACATTAAAAACAAATTCGACGTTACATAAACCAATACTGATACAAAATTAAATAATGCTCAACTCGAATAAATAACGGATACCACACAAAATAGAAGTTCAAAAAGAAAAAAAATGAACACAAAAATGAGCCATTGAGGAGAAAATCAACCTGTCTAGGGAAGCATCAAAAGTCTCCAATTAATAGACTCCGGAGGGGAAACTTTAAAATGGGTTTTCTTTTATGTCCAATTGGAATTAAGGAGTGCTCCAGTTTCAAGGTGGGAATGGAGGAGAATTAGTTTGGTGGAAGAAGAAAGATGAAAGAAAGAACCTTTACATAGCTTTGCATGCGAGGCACGTAACCATCAATTTCCCTTGCCTTGAAAGCCAAGAGAGTGTGTTTTTGTGTCAGAAATTAGCTACCTACTCATTCAACTTTGGACCATAAATGGCGGATTTCATCATTCGATTTCTTTTAAACCACCTGCTATTCTCGAATGAACGAACTAATGCAGATTTGATTTGGATTAGTTCTTTGAATAGTTACAAAAATTTTCCAAATAGATAATACTACGTTTCATACTCTCTTGGTTAAGTTATAACAATCACTTTTGAATGGTGACAAAATTCTCTCAATAAAATAATTAACGCTGCTACGTTTCACATACTCGAATTCAAGATCTCTTATTTAAGGTATAACAATTTGTAAAATTTTGGAAAATAATATGTATTTAATATGGCCATGCTGGTCTATGAAATTTAGGGTGTTTTCTTGGTCGGATTTCGCTTTCGGTTGGAGGAAGGTGGGGAATTCGGAAAGGTGAGGAAGTTTGAGTTTGAACTTGATGATGTCTCCCGCCTAATTGCCGGATATTATTCATGGCAGTTATAATGTCGAATCAAATCATCATGTAATAGACCGACAAGAGTATCAACTTGACCTCTTCGAATTTTAATATGAAAGAAGATACGAAAGTATTATAAATCAAAGAAAAATGCTAACTAGAGTTGGTACCAATCGATATGACCCAAATTTGTTTGAGTAAAGTTTGTAGTACGAATTTTACTTTTGATAATTGTTTATAGTAAATAAAATAAGGACAGCCGTTATTATTATGTGAGTCCGATATTATTTGATTATGAATTAATCTTATACCCAAATATGCAATGACATTAGCAAATCGACGTACAAGAATATCAGCCCTCATTGAGTCTCTCTACTCATGTGACAAGGAAATTAGAGCTACAATTTTAAGGGCTAATTTGAAAAATCAGAAAATTTAAGAGTCTAAACCAGTAATTATTTTCGTGCAGTCCAATCTAACACAGAAAAAATCTGTTTCACGTCATTTTTGCTGTCCTCAATTCACAAACGAGACCATTTACCAAACAAAATTACTTTCTATAACCACTTTGTAATCAACTTAACCGAAATTTTTTTTTTATACTGGACCTACTAATCGAGGCTCAAGCAAACGCGGAAGCCTGGGTCTCGGACCGAACCAGGCCAGCGTAGACACCATTTTGATGGGAGTTCATGAGGGTGTCATGGCTGCCATACTCCACCACCGAACCTTCTCTAACCACAGCAATCATCTGGGCCTCCCTGATCGTCGAAAGCCGGTGGGCCACCACGACGGTGGTGGCCCGCTTGGAGGCCTGCTTGAAGGCCTGTTGGATGTGCTTCTCTGATTCCAAGTCCAATGCACTACTTGCCTCATCTAGGAGGAGCACTCTTGACCTCTTCAGGATTGCTCTTGCTATTGCTATCCTCTGCTTCTGGCCTCCTGATAGTTGGACACCACTCTCACCAACCTGTCAAGAAAATATAATCAGTAATGTTACATAAGATCCGCGAATAAGATTGTCAAGTTATTCGCGTATAAAGTTTTGGGTTCAACACGAAACTTGTGTGACAAGCAATGATACGAAACTTGGACCGACGCGAAAATTTCACGGGGATCGAGGTGTACCTGAGTGTCGTAGCCTTGAGGTAGGCCACTGATGAACTTGTGAATGTATGCTTCATTTGCAGCCTCTTCAATCTCAGCCCATGAAGCATTAGGATTCCCAAATGCAATGTTTTCTCTCATTGTACCTGCAAAAAGTGCAGGCTCTTGGCCCACCAAGGCAATGTGCCTCCTCAGCCACTTCACATTCATTTCCTTCAAGTCAACTCCTCCAATTAGTGTCTTCCCCTGATCAGGATCATAGAACCTCTGTATCAGCCAAACCACTGTTGATTTCCCTGAGCCACTGCCTCCAACCAGTGCCACCATATTGCCACCTTTGACTTTTAAGCTGAAGTTTCTAAGTACTGTAACCTGAGGCCTTGAAGGGTATGCAAATGTTACCATCTTCAGCTCGATGTCAAGCGGCTTTGACCTGTCGAACTTCCTGCCTCGTTCTCTGTCGTTCTCGATCAATGGTTTCCGTTCGGTGATGGCAAAGATGGCGGGGATTGCCGTTATGGCCATGGTAGTATCCGGTGCTAGACCGGCTAGTTGTCCAACAGAGAATGAACTTAGGACAAGGATCAGGAAAATTTTGTACACATTACCAAAGCTTGTAATGTCTTGCTTCACAAGGATGGCACCATAGTAGAGGGTTAAGGTGTAAGCTCCGTACATTGCGCCTTGAGATAATCCGAGTGTTAGGCCTAGAATCTGTGACCTCTTCGCGGATTTCTTCTGAGGCTCCCCTAAGGCTTCATCAAAGGAGCTTACTATTTGTTCCTGAGCAGAAAAGGTTGCTACTGTCCGGATACTTGATATAGCACCAGCTGCAATGTTGCTTGCCTTGGCATACGCGGTATTGTCGATCTTCGGACCGACATTTATGATCAAGTTCAAGTAGCTAGCACCAAGGGTGAAAGGAGTGAGAGCTGCAGCCAAAAGGGTTAGCCTCCATTGCAGCGCGAATGAGATTCCGAGGCCTACTGCAGCTGAGCTTACTCCCATCAGAAGGACCGAGAACCGATCGCCAAGAACTGATCTGAAGCTGATGCAATCTATTGACAGCTTTGAAACAAGCATACCTGAGGAATTCTCTTCGAAATCGAACCAACCGGGCTCTTGTTTGAGTATGGACTGAAATAGCAGGTTCCTTACTCTCTTAGTTAGCCTAGTTCCTGCATATCCACAGAAGCCTTGCTGTCCTGTCATCGAAATTATGCAGCCAACGCCGAGTCCTACGACTGCTAGACACAGGTTGGCAACACCCTTCTTCAGCTTCGTATTATCGGGTTCGAAGTATATCCGGAGGGCTTCGCCGAGGAGGAGAGGGAAGACTGAGAGAATAGCACCTGCAATCATGCCTAGAATGAAGCCAAGTAGAAGCACCAACAGCTCAGGTTTTTGGAGGGCCAAAACCTGAGAGAGCTTGTAGCCTCCTGACTTGACCTTCTCATCCTTTTCTTCCTCTGCCTGATCATCCGGACTCGAGTACCTCGACCTTGAGGTTTCGTATGCATTCTTCGACTTCTCGTGCATAGAGTAGACATCATCTACATGAGCATGTGCTTGTTTCGAGTTCGGCTTCGAAATTGCTTCGGAAGCAAGCTTCACTAGGCCATAGTAAGCACCGCCTTTCTCCATCAGCTGTCGATGATCGCCGATCTCGACCACGGAGCCTTGATCAAGGACAACTATAGTGTTGGCATTTCTTACAGTTGCTAGCCTGTGAGCAATGACAATGGTTGTCCTGCCTTCTGATATCTTATCAATTGCTTGCTGTACAATAGACTCGGATTCCGGATCCAATGCACTGGTTGGCTCATCTAACAAGAGGATTCCAGGGTTCTTGATCATCGCTCGAGCGATCGCAATTCGCTGCTTTTGTCCTCCGGATAGCTGTGTTCCCCTGTCTCCAACCTGAGTGTCGTACCCGTCCGGAAGACCGGTAATGAAGCTATGAGCATTGGCAGCAATGCAGGCATTGACAGCTTCCTTCTTGGTTGCATCCTCCTTCCCCATCATTATATTCTCAAGTATTGTGGTTGCAAAGAGGACAGGCTCCTGGCCAACCATCCCAATTTGGTCTCTTAGCCACTTCACTTGCAATGTCCTCAAGTCATGTCCATCCAAGTTAATGATTCCTTCAATAGGGTCATAGAACCTCTCTATGAGAGCAAAAATGGTGGACTTGCCACCTCCACTGACACCAACCAAAGCAAGTGTCTTTGAGGAGTGAACCACAAGATTGAGAGACCGAAGAATCGTGGAGTCCGGACGAGCTGGATAAGCAAATGTAACACCACGGAACTCGATCCTTCCTCGTACTTTTGCAAGCTTCCTCCCATGAGGACTGTAAGGATCTATGTCTGGTATCCTTTCTATGATCTCGTAAACCCGGCTCGCTGCAACTGTGCCTTGTGCAAATTGAGCAAAGTATGACAGAGACAATGCCAATCCTCTGGAGTCAAACAGATCAAATAAGAAGAATCAGAAACTATATAGAAATCTGTCTTTTTTTCCAAGATGATCAAATGAGAAGTGCATTCATTACCTTCCTCCTACGTTTACTCCGAAGAAACACGCGATGGCGTCGCCTCCCTTGAGCTCCTTCTTGGTGACCAAGATTGAGCCATACCAGAAGGCCAATGCCCATGTTGCATATGTAACCAAGTAGATCACTCCCATACCTGCTCCTTTTGCAAATCCTACCCTTGTTCCAATAGGTACCGAATTCTGTAACAACTCGGAGTATCTCTTAACGAAATGATCCTCTGCAACGAAAGAGAACACGGTTCTGATCGATCTGATTGCTTGCTCGGCAATACTACCGGCTTTCCTGTATGCAGCCTGCGAAAAAAGCGGGAAGGATCAGCAACATTGTCGTTGGAAAATCGTCAAGTTATTTCAGAAGGTGTACCTCTTCCTTTGTTGCTAGACCAACATAGATGGCCTTGTAAGCCATGCCACAGAACATCATCAGAGGTGTAACCGAAAAGACTACGAGCGCGACTTTCCACGACCTGATGAATCCGACTGCGTAACCGCAGATGAAAGTAAATATGTGATGAACAAAATGTGCCATCTGCAATTCAGTTGAAGAGTTAATATCCTTATTGTTAGTATGGTCTGAATTGAGGAAAGATCAGACAGCAAGTACGGAGATTGCAGCCGAGGGATCGAACCTTTTCGCCCATCACTTCTTGGATTTGAGCAACATCACTGGAAATTCCATGCATTATATCGCCTGTGCTAACTTCAGTATCAAAGAAACCAATGTTCTGCCTCAGAACAGCTCTCAAGTACATAGTTCTAATCCGATGAGCCGACCGTTCCCCTACCAATCTCCAGCACATGATCTCTGTTGCAAACAAGCAAGCAGTAGTTAATTTAAACAACATGAAACCAATATTCAAGAGCTGTACAGAAACATGATCTTGCTGTTGTGTTCCTTACCCAAATAAGCTCCAATCACAACAAATGCTGATAGTCCAGTCATGATCAAACATATCTGCAATTAGAAAGTAACGATTTCGAGTTCGTTAAACGAAGCGTATTGTAACAATTGCAAGTTCATGAGTTGTACACAATGTACCTGCTGTACATCTTTCATCATCTTTGGCTTGTCATTTTCTTCTTTACCAATCTTGTTCACAAAATTTCCAAATAGAAGAGAATACCATGGAAGAGATCCTCCATTGATGAGAGCTCCAACACATCCAAAGAAGATAAGGACCAAATCCCAGTTGGTTGAGTACTTGAACATGCCAATTAACCCGATCTGCTTTGGCGGTTCCTCCTCCTCCTCGTCCTCCTCGTCTTCGTAACCTTCCTCAGGATCATCATACTGTGAAGGCTGATCAGGGTCATTGCCATACATATGACTAGTTGAATGATAACTACGATCATGACCGAGTCCGTGATCTCTCATTCCAGCATGACCATAAGCATTTGAAACCGAATTCCAGCGCGAACCGATCCCTCCTTGATGGCCAACTGCCTCAGCCTCCACCAGCTCCAATTCTTTCTCAATGTCCACAACCTCAGGAGTCCTGTAATGAGCCGTACCAAGGCCAACCTCGCCATTTCGAGCATGATCACCACCCGCAAAACTAGTACTTCTGCTAGGACCTTCTTTGATAACCCCCAAGCTTGAACCTTCACCATGAAGATTCTTATTTTTCGTGTAGTCCTTTACATGAACCACCATACTGTGATCAGAATGATCTCTGTTCGCGCGGCTCCGAAGCTCGAGTCTCCCTGAAGGCAACACACTGTAGCTAGACTGATCAAAGTAGTAAGGATCATTCATCTGCCTGCCATGATTCCTGTCAAGGTAATAATCATTAGCTGTTCTTCTAAAGACGCGGCTACTTCCGGATCGAACACTGGCCGCAATAGGACTAGTCCATGGGCTAAGAGCTGCACCAAGGCTGAAGCCTTGGCTGTCGTTATAATTCCGGCCCGTCGGCTGAAACTGCCATGACAACTCACCTTGCCATGACATGTCATCATCAGTGGCAAAGGGTGTAGGCAGAGGAGGAAGCGGCCTGCGACGCCTAGAGCGTGGCCCAACAGGGGTGAAGTAACCGGAGGCTTGTGCGGAGGAGGTGTTGCTGAACTGAGTGAAGGATCTTGAAGGGTATGCTGACTCAACAGGTGTCGTGTAATGCCTCGTTTGGTTCCGCGGAGGGGCAGGGGCGAAGTCCTCCATCTCAAAGGAGGACTCGGCCATTTTGGAAAGTCTCGGAGTTGGTTGCAAAGGTTAGCTAAAGAGTGAATGGAAGAGAAGGAACGGAGGAATAAGAAAAACAGCTAAAACCAATTCTATGATGAGCTGTACTTGGAGAGCTAAGAAGGGTCGGTCATGAATACAATGAGCTTTGTGTGTTTCGCCTGCCAACTAAATCTTCTCTTGTATCAAACAAGTCACAATGTGTTTGTGTGTGTGTGTGTTTTTTTTTTAAGGGAAAGAATTAGTATCGATGTTGGATCACCAAACTTTGGTTTTGCAGCCTTTTTATGTGGGGGGGCCAGCTTGTATAAAAATGGTTTGGTTATGATCAGGATTTTTGGTTATGAAGTTTCCCCTGCAGATTAAGAGAGGGAAGAACCTATTGCTGTTGGCTGATTTGGGTTGTAGCTTCTTTCTTTTGTTTTCACTTGTTGGATTAATGCAGATATCAAAATACGACCCGACATTGCTCGACTATTAATACCATATCTTAATGGGGCGGATTGATAGGACAAAGTTTGAACTGTTCTTTAGTTGAACGCTTACGTTTATGAAGTTGTCCCGTGGTAGACTAATTATGTCTGATTCTGGCATTTTCATTGCCAACAACATGGTTTAGAGCTACAATTGCAGAAAAACAAACAGAATATGCGAAGTGATCCCTTTCACGTACAAATTCTAGAGAGTCCAAAGAGAAAGGAAAATGATATTAATCTTATCCATTTTATACTTTATGAACTGATTTAAGAAAAATAATGGAAGATTGATACCTTCCAACTGCATACTTTAGGCCACAGGACAGGCCGGCCACCCACTAAAACAAAAATCATCAGTTATATGCTAGTCAATTCAAGGATTTATGGAACCATTTTATTTTTTATGTCACAAAGACCAGTCCTCTTCAGTGGAAAAAAGCAACAAAAACTACTATTGAGTACTTAATACAATGGCTCCATTTGGCACCAAAACGTTCAAGCTCTGCCAATTTGGTCTAGGAACCTTCCAAGAAGTCAAGGGTAGTCCTCAAACAATGTTTTTTAAAAACTATTCAAAGAATTATTTGTTCTGCTCTTCGGAATGTAATTCGACTAGTCTGACCGACGATCGGAGCACATCTAGCCTTGGTTGACAATTCCAAGAGGGTATGTTCTCTTGGTTCTCGTCAATAGCTTCACAAGTTTAATTAATTGGTGTCACCTTAGTTACCTCGTTAAAATTTTGGATTCACATGTTTTTAAGACCGATTTTTTTCAATTGGCCGGAAGATATTGTTGTGTTGTCTTGTCTTGTTAGAGAAATTGCTTAGTAGAACTCTCAAGCTGGAGCCATGAAGTAACAAGGAATCGCATCTCTACGGCAAGTAAACAAAACAGCCGGCCGGAAAGATATTGTCGTCCTGTCGTTTTACATGTTTCTTTTCTTTAGGACCAATCTCCTTTATTTTTTTTAATGCATGCATAGAGATAAAGAGTTGGATGCTCCTGAGCCTTTGACCAATTAAGATAAGAGGAGCAGCAATTACATGTTGGAAAACTTGAACCTGAAGAGGGTCAGGGCAGAAGTACTGCAGTTTTTCAATAGAACCAGGCTAGTAGGAAACTGGTAAGTGTCCGGATACGAAGCGGCTTTCCAACAAGAAAGAGAGAGAGAACAGTCTTTCTGAACAAGTGATACATTGAAGAAGGTAAGATGGTGGTAATATTACATCAGTTCATTACAGGATCTTACTCCGCGATAATCACATCACTCTGCTTAATTGCTCACACCCCTAATCCTAGTAGAATTCCAAATTCTCGTGTACATCGACCGTGGCTAGAGAAGCAATCATGTCTGCGTGGAAAGAAGCTGAAGGGAATCAGAGGGAGAAAACAATGGTCCTAGACTATCAAAATCACGAGAAGGCTAATAGGCCATTTTTGTGCAGTGCAAATGTACAACATATTTGAGTGCCAGCAGCTTCATCATACGTATCATACCCGATAAGAGCTTGTTCGACCATCAAAAAAAGAAAGAGCTTGTTCTTTTACTGGTCATCTAGTCTTGGTGTCACTTCCCTTGCTTCTGAACGATGAGAGCGAGAAGAAAGATCGTGGAGCTGAATACACCGCAACCAAAAGAAAAGTAGTGGTTCATAAGTTAGAAGCATTAAAATGGCCCTACGGAAATAATGATAACAATAAAAAACAAGTAATAGCAAACATATGGGAGTCGCATAATTTACCTTTGATAGAGCTACCAGACATATGATCATCATCCCTCAACTTGAAGTTCGCAGGGGGTGCCGGTATAGAGCTTTGTAAGCCTTGAACTGCAAGAAAAAAGTTCGGTCATTCGATTGACTAATCACAAATATTACGTGTAAAATATACACATTAATTAAGCACGAAAAACAGAAGTTAAACAGACCTTTATAAAGAATAAACACATGTAAAATGAGCTTCATCTGCACAAACTATGCAGCTTAAAGAAATGAGCAAGCATTGTTATCTATCATTCGTTCAAGGACTCTGTCAATGTCCCCAGCTAGCAGTGAGCTATCTATGTCTACAAACTTGTGGATTCTGTCACCCAATTAATCCAATTCATAAATATTATTTGATGAAATTATTACCCAGTTAATGGCAGTAACAAACTTAATTGCAATGCTAGCTAAGAGACAAGGACAAAGTACCATGATCACTGAACAACTCGCTATCATTAAATCCATCATCAGGAGGCTGGCCCTGTACATATCCCATCCTAGACTTCCTCAAGTCTTCTGAAGACCGATTGGCGGGATCTCGTCCGTCCTCTGTATCATCATCACCTTCAGAAGTAGTAGCAGAAATCCAGTCAACCAAATCGGTTCCCCGACTTTTCCTACCGAACTTCAACAGCCTCTTGAACCCTTTAGTCATATCTTTGCGACCATGATTATTAGATGAGTTGGAGACAAGTAGAGGTTTCTGAGCACTTCCCCATTTCTTCCTCATCCGAGCAGCATCTGCATCTGTTGGTGCAAGAGAGTGGGAGTTCCAAGATGCAGGACTCCCTATAGGAGAGTCAACATAAGCATCAAGGTCAGAGATTTCATGAGCATACGAGAACGGATGATGCAAACGTGAGCTCCACGACACTGGACTTTCACTGGGTGAGTCTTGAAGAGACTCAATAGTAAGAAAAATTGAAGGCATAGATGCAGGCAAGTCAGCAATTGAAGAAGGATCCATTTGAGAAAGAGATCTCGTAGAATCACCATTCTCAGATCCTGACATAGCCATCTTTTCTGATTCTTGACTTAATCTTGAAGTTCCATTTTCCGTGTCAGCATCTTCAACTTCCATATTGTCAAACTCTTCTATATCTTCCTCTTTTGCTACATCAACATACTCTTCAGTCTCGACAGGCGAGGATTCAGATTCTTCCTCATTTAAGATTATTCCAGCTCCCAATGAAGCTTTACGCTTGTGAATACTGGCACCAATTCCAGGACCTATTCCATTACCCTTCCTGAGGAAAGGTTTTGACTCCGCGTTCTTTGAGTATCTGCCATTGTGGCCCTGCTCCGGTTGTTCTTTACCAAATTTCAATGGCGCCAAAACTTCATCAGTGTCCAAAGGATCCTTAAAATCATCTGAACTAGTCGTTGTTTTTCTCAAGGACTGAGAACGGTGAGGCTTTTCTTCCTTGGCGAGAGAAGCATCTTCAGCGGTACTCTTGCTGCGAGTATAGGATCTCGCCTGCAATCGATTTCCCGCTTTGCTAACTCCAGAAGAAGGCTTTGTATTCTCTTTCCTTAAATCGGAGAAGTTTGGAACTGATTGTGCCAGAAGATTTTCAGGTTGCCCTCGCCGCCTTGCAGAACCAGAGTTTGAGATTTTGGCTGCTGACCTAGGAGCTGGTGCTGCTGCAGTGCGAACAGTAGATGGAGGCAGATTTCTGCCGGGACAGACTTTTTTGCTCTGAGAGCTTCTGATGGTGCCATCCCCTAAAGTTGCATCATTAGAAGATCTATCTTGTCCATAAGATTTCTGTTCTGAAAATTCAGAAAGATCTTCGTCTTCTTCACTTTGGAAGGATTCTAAGAGCTGCAATGGAAAGGAAAACGAAACTAGAAAAACGTGTACTACTAGAAGTAAATGAATTACCTAGGGCTTAAAGCTTTTGACACAATATTTTGCAGCATGTTAGAAGAGAAATACCTTCTCTTTCTTCACACCTGAACGAGAATTGAATGATCGAAGCTTCTCAGCACGATGGCGAGCACTAGTTGCAGGATTACGTCTCCCTGCAGATCCAGAAAGTTTAGCCTTGATTTCGGCTCTGCTCTGTTCAAGGGTGTCCTGCATGGACTTCATCTTAGCTTCTTTCTCTGCTCTCTTGGTGCCCCATTCTTCCTTCAGTTTTGCATCTCTTTTCAGCATATACTTCTCATAGAACTTTCCTTTAGAATCATCTGAAAAACTAAGCTCTGAGAAATTATGTCTCAGAGAACTTCCATAATCAGAGAAATCAACCATCTTTCCTAGTGGGGTGCTAAATGTGGAGATATCAGCAGCATCCCCCGACAGTGAAGACGCCATCTTCGTATCCTGAAATTGTACTGGAGATATCTCCAGTGGGACAGAACATTCGTTCTGTGAGGACAGCATCTGTACAGACGGTGTTTCAACAGGCTTGCTCCTCCTCGTGACACCAGATTGATCTCCCGGAGTTCGAAGCTTGTGTTCAGCAAAAAGCTTTTCAAGTTCATTTGCCTTCATCTTCAGCTCATCATTTAGTTCCTGATTTCCTTTAGACTGCCTTACCCTCTGAACCTGATCAACTGATGTTGCTGCCACAGAACCGAAGCTTTCTTGACTCTCTGCAACCTTCTTGGCAGGAAATCCAGTCTTAACGCTCCCATAAGAGGAACTGCTTTCTTCTGCCCTGTACTGTTGCTTTCTGGTCCTTTCCGGACCAGCTGAGAACGGCTTCTGGACTTTCATTACTGAAACTTCACTATCTACCCGATATACCTCTTCCTTGCCAGTTGTGACACTCTCCTTCCTGCCCATCTGCTCTACTTCTCTGGAGATGGATCGTGGTAGTGTTTGAAAACCAAACTGATTACCCTTTGTTTCCTTGTTTGGAGCTTCCTTAGAAGTAATGCCGAAACTACCTTCCAACTGCACAGAAAAAGACCGAGAATGAGTATGCGGGCCTCTTTTGAGGGAATGACTAGATCCCTGGCCCCTCATTTCTGACTCATCTGCTCTCTTCCCAGCCTCAAGATTCCCCACATGTCCCCCAGAATTTTTATTTTGAGTGGATGGAGCAACCAGGTTGCTTACTGGATCCACTGCTTCTTGAGAAATTCTCGATGTACGCTCAACATGCACTTGGTCATTAACTCCTCTCCTGTCTTCCTTAAACTTGATCTTCTCCTCTCTGCCTGCGTGATCTTGTAATGCATCCTTCTCCTCTCTACCAATAGAATGAACCTGGGAACCAGTTGCTTCTATTCTTGTCTCTTCCCCTGTCGAATCCAGCTCCTTTGCTTTAACAACACCTCTGTCATCATATGCCGGTAATTCATCCTGACCTTTCAGCCCAGAAACACTCTTTCCATCAACCTTGCCAGAACTAGCATTATAGTTCAATCCCGTCCCATCCTTTCTATCCTCTGATGAGGCAGGAAAACTACTGTTTTTGGCTAGGGATGAGTCTGAGGGAGTACAAAAGGGGCTGTCCGAATTGTTGGGGTCTTTCTTGTCATTGCCTAAGTCGATGCTCATATCACTTGCACCACTCCATCTTCTCAGGACAGCCTTTTCAGCTGCAGATGCAGATGACACATCGGACGATAGTCTCCTCAGCTCTGCAGATTTGCCAACAACTACAGGTTTGCCACCTGAGTTCTCTTTCTGCTTGTTCTCAAACAAGTTTATTCTGTCCTGCACACTTAGTCGCCTGGAGGGCTGGCTTGGTTGACTTGGTAACAAGTCCGGAGAATCTTCCTCTTTTTTATCCTCTTCTTTCTTGCTTTCTTTGTTAAGCTGGTTCTGGGCTTGTATATCTGACAATTGATGTTCTTGGGAGGCCTGCTGTTGTGGCTGTTTCTGTTGGAATGAATGTTGGTGGGCCCTGGTATCACCGGTAAATTCATCAGTTACATCATCAATGGACATGTCAGATTCCCATGAGGCCCTCACCAACGGGTCATCAGCACGTGGCTTCCATTGAATTATAAGATCTGGTCTTCTCTGGTACAGTGAAATGTATTTTGTACAAGCTTCACTGTTCAAGGACAACCAACAAGAGTTGAATGTTATCAAATTAAACAAAAATAGAATAAACAAACTGTGGAAAGGAAAAAAATATTGGAGCTAGATATGGAAAAGTTGAGAAGTCTGAGGATGTTACATCTCGAAAAGAAAGAAAGCGGTCCTGCAACCAATAAAACCTCCAACTTGCCAAATGTCAAGACATAAAGATGGGACAGAAATTGCACCTATCTCAACAATTTATTTATTGGAATATGATGTCACTTCATTATATTATCCACATGGAAGCTATCAGACTCTTTAGTTGCAAACTTTCTACCAAACTAAGCCTCAACTAACGCTAACCTAGTTGGACTGCCAAAAGGTTATAAAACAATTGTCAAGTCAACAACTGCATTTGACCAGATTTAGTTCAGGCAGCAATACTCTATACCACGCAAGACAGTGGGAAGTACCATCAGCAGCATGCTCCCCGTGGTTCACAAAGTAAAACCTTTAAAAGTCCCAGAAAATTTTTGTAACCCGTTTACCCGAACAGCCCCATCCAAGGACATAGCGGAAATGGATCAAAGCAGAAATGATAGGATTTGTCCAAGGAAAATAAAATTATATTCCCCATCTGCTTTTATTAGCCACTAATTAGCTACTTGGAAAGTCTCTTGATTACAAACTGGGATCATCAAGACATGGAATACTCGCAAAACAAATTGACTAAACAGCTCATTGATAAATCTACTCTACCACACTAGGAATCCCCAATGTAAAACCCCACCCCAACTCCCTGCAACTCCCTACAGACCATTAGCAACTTTCACCAACTCAAATGAATTATCCATGTCATTGAAACCTCAAATGAGACAGCAACAGTGTACCAGCAAAGAGAGTTGGGAGATCAAGCAGCTTGATCATAAGTACCCACTTCTCACCGGCAAATTAATCGAAGAATTGACAAGCACCAAATGCTTGTCTTTATCGATTAAAGCCTAATAAGGTATGTGGTAGAATGTTATAGAATATACACATCACAGAAGCATGGGATTGTTATTGTTTTGGCAAACATGGGATTGTTATTGTTTTGGCAAAAATGATTTGGTAAAGCACTTACTTCAAGCGATGGGCGCCAAAGCAATCTGCAAATGACTGGAGATCTGAAACGGAATCTGGGTTAAAGCCAGCGGCAGATGCATGACTACATGCTGTGGTTAAATCTTGTGTCACTGCAGTAAGGCGTACATCAATTGCCCTCAGAAGCTCCTTCCTGTGCAATTAAATCAAATTGAGAGCATAGAAAAAGTAAGGCTGCATATAAAGAATGAGGACTTGTAAAAAGAAGGCACATGCTTGAGCCAGATATTTGAGCCTAATATGTAAGTTTTCCTCCACATCTCACTACTACAACCATCTTTTATATCAGATTCACAACCTCATGGCTTCCAGCCTAAAGGAGCTGTCTAAAGCTTCCCTGGCACTATAATATAGAAAACCTGAAGCATGTTTGTCATTAACTATGAACTGCTAAAGGCTCATCATCTAAGCATAACATGAACTTTGCTGCCTTATCTGAAATAGAAGGATCATTATTGAAACTAATTGCAATACGAACATCTGTCGTTTGACATTGTCAGTTTGACTTAAGTTTGGAAAGCACATAAAGTTGGACCAAAATAAGGAAACTTACTTTGTTGCGTCAGCTCCAGCCGAAGTTCTTGGTACATCCGCACCTGAACGAATTTTCACAGATGGTTAAGAAAATATGAAGTGAAACATATCCTAAGCGCATTTAGCAAAAGACATATCCATGAGCACGAAATGATAGATGAGGATGTACGTGCAAAAAATGCAATGGACTAATCATCTAAAATCTTTTCTGTGTTGAATAAAAACTCTAACCAGGATGCCATGTTGTGCTACTCCGCAACCCACTAAAAAAACTAAAGAAAGAATCATGACGAAACACTGTAGTTTTTGGATGATGACGACAAAAGAAGCCCAAGAAAACTAGATAGGAGAAAAGGACTCGCCTCCGGATGGCTGGTCTTCAGGACCCTGAACAGAAAAATATAGAAATCAGTGAAATTGTACATAGAAATATGAGAAGGTTCCTGTGATTCAGACAAAGAAAAGTATTACCTGAGAATATATCTTGCGAGCTCCTTCTAACTGAGACATCTCTGCATCAAGTGTGTTGACCATCTCCAAAATCTCAGGAGTGCTAACAAACCGTACAAATCTATGAAGATGAGGGAACTCATATGAGAAAAAGAATTACAGATTACATGTACAGAGGCAATGCATTCTCTTAGTGCAAGTCAGGGTAACCTTTCCAAAGTTCCTTTAGTGAACCAACTCCCACCATGCCTGCGCCTTTCAACTTCAAGCTTAACCGAGTTGGCTGCTTGGGCAACCTGCTCTTCTGCAATTCTCAAGTGCGTTACAAATGGCTTCACTAATGCCGAAGCAAGCTTCTCTGTGTTTCCATTGCTAGAAATGAGCAATTCACAGCTGCACGGCAGAAAAAAGCCAATAAGAACCATCAGTTCATCATAACAAGAATGTGGAACAAATTGATATGATATCCTCACCGTGAGCGTTTTGGGGACAGCTGAAACACAGCATAGTCAAGAGGCATGTTAGACTTCATTCCCACTCCACTTTATGTAAACAACAAAGCTTCTCATGTACACCAATGTATTCCCACAAGAGCACCAATCCTTTCACAGCTGAATGCAGAGGTCAAAGAATAAGAACGTTAGTTCAACCAGAGAGGAAAAAAGTTTAAGCAAACCACAACTCCAATTCAAACAAAACTTGAGGGTATGACTAGAATGGCCAATGGCAAAATGGATTCGTCGATAACCAAACTACAATTATCGTGCAAACAAAGACGGGAAAACTGCAGTTTACTAATGTAGATAACAAAACCGAACACGCAGAAAGTGCAGTCACTAACTGCATAATCAGCTAGATTTTCAGACTCCAGATTACTACTTTGCAGACGTAGATGCGCAGTCAACCCAGCAACTCGCATCAATAAAATGCACATCAATTTAACCATATCCCAAAACGGGAAACAAGTTCCTAAAATCAGACTAGTCAAACAAAACCCAGATCTGACTTGACCCAAAACACAGACAAGACCCACCCAACATCCAAAATGCTAAACCAGACAAAACCCATTTCTCAGAACCACAGAGACACTCACCAAACTAGAAAGCCACCAACTTCCAAACCCTAAACAAGTAAAGTTCAAAACTTTAAACTGTAATGTGGGTTAGATCATATCCCAGAGGGAGGCCGATCAGTGAGATCTTGCAGCTAAATCCCCCAAATGGGCAACCAGCATTTTTTGGCCCTTTATCCAACTTTTTTCTCTACACTTGGTATCTTTCTATCCATCTACTTACTATTTCTTACTTCCTCAGGACATAGATTGCTTCTTCTTCTTTTTCCCCTTCTCTTGGTGAGTTCTAAGGAAAATCCAAAAAAAATTTGAAGGAAAAGGATGGATTTCGCTTTACTATCCCTTCCTTTGCCTCTCGATTGCCCACGCCTCTTTCCCTCCCTTTCCTTTTTGTTTTCTTTGCTTGCTTTCTCTCTCTACCAAGTAAACAGTAGAGAGAGAGAGAGAGACAGTGTGTCTTTGTGTGGTTAATTTCTTCTGTTTTTCTTGTCATTCAGACCCAAAAAAGTCCACTTTTGTTGTTTTTGATATTATAAGAATACTCAGTAAACCGATTGATATAAATTTAAGTTAATAAATTTTTGAAAAATTGTAAAATTTTTCTAATAAATTTTCAACATTACACATTACTCAAAGGTCAAGACTCTTTAGATAATTTAATCAAATTCACTTTTGTTGTTTTTTTGTTATGTTTTGAAGCGAAATATTAACGACAATTTGAAGACAGACCGAGACGCCTTTTGGTTGTTTGTTGATCAATTCCGTTAATTAACGAAGGTGGACTTGCCAGGAAATTACGATTACACCCCAAGACTGGTCGGTGCTCTATTACATTTTGGTTCCCTTATTGGGACAGATTTTGTAATACTTTTGTCAAAAGTGTTAAAGGAAGTTGAATTCTTTCGGTCAATATCTTCCCTAATCCTTTCTTAACTCTATACTATAATATGATATTTTTCCCCAACTTGGCGCCTCTTCGAGTTTGAGGTGTAGGTTTTTAATTTAAGTAATTTTTTGGTAAGTAAATTAAGCACATTTTAATTTATTATACAACTTACGAAAAAACTTGGTATATTAATTATATTTTATCATTATATTCTTATTTTAATTCAAATGGTGTAAGGACCATCCAAGTTTTTGTGGAGACCCTTTTCCTTTAAGCATATTTACATATGCTATCTATAGTGTTCCTTCGTGTGGATGCCATGTTTTGCGTTGGATTTTTTTTTTGTAAAAGGTTTCCCACAAATTTATGTGGAATAAGGTTATGGACCACATTTTATGTATTATAGTCGTGCACATCTTTTATTGTGTCATTATAGATTCAACTAAAATTAACATCGACATCAGTCGTATAGATGAACTCGTGACAGATAGCTTGTAACTATAGATTTTCGAGTCTGAACATTAAAAATATAGTTGTATTATAATTTGTAAGGAAAATTTTGTCTGTCATTTGTAGTTCCGTTCGAAATTTTGAATTAATCGACCCAGTATTATATCTTTGTCATTCGTAGATCGGCGATTCATCTGGGGCGAAAAAAAAGTGAAAGGATTACTGGGTTGACATGTAAATATGAACTCTTTAATTTGTAAATTACTAATGCAATTGACCATTGTCATTGCACGTTCATTTTCTTTTGTTGCGTATGACCCAAAAAGAAGAGAGGTGGATTAGATAAAGAAAAAGTTACTAGGATGGATGACTCCTGCCCTAGTCTTAGACCCTAACTTTAGGTTGTTTGTGTTTTTTTTTAGGGGTAGGTTGTTTGTGTTTGAAGCAAGTTTCTATTTAGCTGGCGAGTAGCTTTAATATTGCACATATACATAATATATATATACTAATATATATTATATGTATATATATTAGTGGCAATGAACCCACCAGAGTTAATCAAAGTGAAAAAAGTATTTGTATTCCGTTAATTAAAATCTCACATATGATCGAACCTCGTGTTTAAGTCTAATAACATTTGAAGAAAACGTCTCATTTAATCATATTCGACTTTGGATTAGTTATTAACAGAATGACAAAACAAAAGTGACTAGTGTAAATTTTCCAATTTAACTTGGTGATGCTGCTTGTGGCCCCCGCACTGGACGTCAATTTCAGGCATGGTAGTCATCTAAAATATATAGATTATCACGATTCTATAGTTTCTTAATGAATAGGGTTTTATTGCCCATTAATATTTCCTCCTCCTCCTGCGCCCACGTCTATTTTTGAATTCGAAGATTTGCCAACAACAAAATTAAAACAGTCGGTGGCTGCACATGTTCCAATTGACTATTGAGTCTCACTGTGCTACGTTGTCAAACTTGCTCGGGACAACCAATACAAGTGGAGAGTTGGTTTTCTTATATATTTTAATTTAAATTTTACGAAAGAAAAGTAAAGAAAAAAATTCTATTTCTAAATAGGATGAGTTGTTATTAGACTCTGAAAGGGAGAGCAAAAGATAACAACTTCTCAAATTTCTTAATACGAGAAACTAATACGAATCTCGTACAAAGAAAAATTGTTGCACGCGATATTCATTCAGAAACAACAAGGACATGTTCAGTGTCTTTGTGCAAGCAAGACAAGATGGATAGAATCTACTAGACCCAAATTTTATCCTTTTTAGGATGAACTCGGATTTCCACTTTTATCTTCTTTAAAACTAAATATTTGGTTATAATTCGTATTCTAAAATACCGAGCATGATCTGAACAACTTTTAAGCTCTAAAATACCGAGTAAACCATTAGGGTGTCGGTCCTAAAGTTCCGATAGAATCAGGACAACCCACATGAGTCCTAAAATACCGGGTAGCCCTTTACAGTCCGGGTTTTATTGTCATTCCTAATCCATTTTGTTCGGCCTGACCACATTTGGCCCAAGTAACTGGTGATTTGGTGCCTGTGGCCTCGTAGCGAGTCCACTACTGCAGCCCAACGTTTCAGTACAAGGATAGTAGGCGAAAAGTAAGATCTCTTCATTAACAGCCTATGAGAAAGGGGATTTGAACTTTGATTTTGAAGTTTGAAGTTGGAGGATGGAGGTGCAAGAGATGGACCTGATCTTCCTCTCAATCGAATCATTTCTGGCTGTAAGAACCCTAGAAGCTATTCCTGTCATCGGGAACTTGATGATCAGAACCCTCCCTGGTATTGTAAGATCCGAATCATGCGAATGGTCCAGCCCGGTGCCATGCTGATCTTGGTATAGCAAGTCCTGCTCCTTGTCAGCTCGAAGATCAGATTCATCACATTGAATCTCAAAGTTAAACAGCACACCATCATGCGCAGGATCTTAGAGGAAAACAAATCCATGACAAACATCCTTCCCATCTACTGTCAAGTGCCAACAGATTATCAGCTTACCAGTACGAGCAGCCCCGGGCTGTTTTCGAGACGAAACCACGTCAAGCATAAGTTCAAGTGACCTGCACTTGTTCAGCCCTTCCCCAAAAAATTGAGGAAAGCCAAGTTAGTGAAAGGAATTGCAACAAAAGAACAACACACTACTTGGGAGCTTAATTAAAGCTGTACGGGCTGGGCTACAAACAAGTTACAACAACCAGGTAGCCTCTGGGGATCAACGTAACTCGTGAAATCTGAAGCAAATCTGAAGCAAATTACACCGAAATCGATAACAAATCATAGTCTGGACTTCAATCTAATACGGCAATATAAACCTACCATAAGTAAGGACCTCTAACACACAACACTTATACATCATTATCACTAGCATTCTTATCCGCAACAACGTTGTTACCATCGGGGCGTTCGCGGTGATGGTGATGAAAATGATAGCGACGCTGCTGCTTATGTTTACTACCCGTAACTCCTCCTGCTCCACCACCCCCGCTGCTACGCTTCTTCAGTTGAGAGATCTCCATCTGAGTCTTCATAAAGAACTGCATCCGCTGCAGCTCCACCTCCTTGGCGAACCTCATCCGCGCCTTCTCCATCTCCACCACCTGCGCCAGCTTCGCAGTCTCTGCTCTCTCGTACGCCTCCCCAAACCTTAGCATCGCCTCAGTCAGAACCCTAACCGCACTGCGGTCCCTCCCCTTCTCCACATTACCCACATCCTTTCTGTTGACACCCGGAAGAGCCTTCCTCGGGGGAGGAAGCCCGTCATCCGAATCAAACCCCAAGTCCTCATCCTCGTCCTCCTCCTCCTCATCATCCTCGGACTCCACCTTCCTCTTCCTCTTCTTCTTATTCTTCCCCGACAGGGTGGACCCCCCTGCCGTCTTATTCGCGCTCGGGAGGGGACTCTTCCCCGTGGGGCCAATCAGCCCGTCCAGCTTATCAAACAAGGGCCAATTACTTGCCCCGCTGCCCGCGATCTTCGCCTTCTCCGTCTTGTACTTCTTCTTAACCGTATCGATCCGATTCTTGCACTGTACGTCGGATTTCAGGACCTTCGAGTAACCGCCTCGGCTACTAACGATATCGGCGACCTCCTGCCAGTCCTTCTGCTTCAGATTCCCCCGGCTGGACTCCAGGTACCGCTCCCCCCACGCGTCGATTAGGACCTCCGTCGCGAGCTCGCTCCAGCAATCCTCCCTCCCTCCTCCTCCTCCGCCGCCACCGTTGGACGCGCGCGGCTGCGGCGTCGGGATCCCTACGGATTCCGGAGCCGGCGGGGGAGGGGAAGAAGACGACGGACGAGGTTGCGGCGACGCGGGGAGAGGGGCCACCGGAATCGAGATCCTCCCGTTCAGCGGTGAGGACGCCGGCGACGGGGTCCGCGACTGGATCTCCTCGTCCTCGTCCATGAGCTCCGGGAAGCTAGGGTTTGGGATTGGACACGTGGAGCGATACGAAAGGCCGCGGGCCGGAGAGTATTAAAGGAGGGGATTCCGATTGGGTTTGGGAAATTTGAAACGTCGCCGTCCGGGGTCGTAGATAAGGGACCGAGGTTTGACTTTTGACTTTCAGGGGTGATTTTCCCGGAGAGATGCGAAATGACCGGAATGCCCCTGGGTTAAGGCAAAACCCGGGGTGGATAGCGTCTGGCCTGTCTCGAAGACGATGGCATTTTCGGAATTTCCGGTCATTGTCAGGTAACAGCATTCGGTGGACTGGGGGCTGTTGAATGGACGCAAGCAGGCCGGCGATTTTGTTTGTCTTTGCGGGTGACAGCTCGTCCGTTTCTAGAAAGGTCATCCACTATGATTCAACACTAGTGGAAGTATTAGCTACGGCCGATGCCTACAATAGGCCATCGGATCAACAAACCACTATACGTAAAGCACAATAGGACTTGGTTTTGTGGTAAAAAGTACATTGTATCCACATATTAATTATGGCGACAAATTCGCATCCGATTAAGGTTACAGTATAGTAAACTTGTGCAAGATTCATTAGCAGAAGTCGAGTTTCAATTTTGATATCATTAAAACAAATTGGTTTACGTGATTTAAAATCTTTACTTCTTTCGATAAATATGAATTTAAACGTTGTAAATAAAGTAGAACCTGAAAAATGGTGATATCAAAGTCTCAATCCTTATTAAACGAGAAAAACATGAATTTATATCGTATGCGGAAGAAGAATGTTAGTCTCGGTTTCGATCTACAAGAAAGAAGACTAAAGAATAGGAGAATCATCAGTAAGTAGTCTCATTTTGAACACAATTCTAGCTTTATACACACAGTCAACTTTCAACTTACAAACACCAGAAAGGAATGATGACCAAATGAGAAGGAAAAAAATATCAAAAGTGACTGTTGACCTGAAACAGCGTTTCCTAACAGCCATATATACATATATTTACACAAAATATATACACACAGATCCCATTATGTACATTTTACACAAGCTTTGTTATTGTTTGGTAATCCTTCATAAATAGCCCCAAAAGAAAATCTTTTTTCTTCCTCTCTCAACGATCAATTGCACTTAGAATCACAATCCTGCAAGATGTACAAAGGGACAAACCATGAGGAAGTAAATTAAAGTGTTAGAATAACATGTGGTTTAAATCAAAGAAACACTAATTATTATAAAATAAACTTTAGGTCGCATAGATGAAAGAGAGGCACCAATCATAATCGGTCGAACTTTTAGAGTCAACGCGATCAAATGCTTCATCAGCCGGCGATTTCCTCCTTGCCACACGCTTGTAATCCCAGCTCGGCATTCCGCCTGTGCACCACAATATAGTTATCCCATCAGATGCTCAAGTTTTTGGCCAAAAGAAATTACAAATCAGAAGCACCAATATCGAATTTCGAACAGTTCGACCGCTCATATATATTAGTTAAAAATGATCCGGGATCTCTCTTGGGGTGGAAGTTCCAACGGTCGATTTTAAAGCGTTGATTCTAACGACATATGTTGTGTACATAGTACCAAATTCCGAGGCATGTAATCTTATTGATTGGATATTGTAAGACATGCCCAAATGTTGTTCATTTTCCTCATTTTAGTCAACCTCTTGAAAATTGTGAACTTACGGGATAGAGGCGACCCCGGGGTGCTAGACCCACGAGGAGACCCAGGAACCGAGTCAGGATCCAAACAACGGTTCCTCGGAGTGGAATTAGACCTCAACATTGTAATGCTGTGAGTCACGTTGATATGATCTCGGTACAACGATGGTGGTGGTGATGGTGGTGTCTCGGCCGCGGAAACAGAACTATACTTCCGCAGCCTGCCGAGCCCGTTCTCAGGAGCGGGCCCGGCAAGCGTTTCGTCCCATAGTTTGTGGAGAAATCCCATGATGTTGCTAGCGTACGATGCTAGTTTAGTATAATACGGTGACTTTTTTTTCTCTCTCGCGTAACAATCATCAATGAGCAAAGTTCAACCACACACAAAAAAAAAGATAATTTTCTGTTAATTCGGTTTTTGTAGACTTTGCAAAGATTGTTACTAAAGAGAGGAAGAGGGGCGAAACGCAAGTAGAAATGGTTGAAAGAGGTGTTTCTATTTTTTTTTAATCCTATTTGTTTATGGGAAGAAGTTGTAACAAAAGGCTCTTTTATAGAGGCAAATAATTAGAGATTAGTCAATCGTTTGTGATATGGATTAGTGGCTATAATGGTGTAATGACCCCGCTTAACGTGGGATTGTTGCTAGTCACCGAGATCTTATGGGAAATTGAGAGAAAATAAGTTCCGTCAAATTTAGAGATAAAAAATGGATGATTAATAAGTACTTAATATTTCCTAATAATGACGTCAAAAATATATGTAATCACGTTATAAATCGAATCTGAATTAGTCAGATATATGAGATGTGAGATCGTGGTATTGCTCTTTCAAACGAGTCTCCTCCTGTAATGCCTAGATCTTGTGAAGTGGTCTTGTTCCTGTGTAGTAAAAAGAGTCGACTCGATCTAGGTATCTATGTTCAAGTTCAAGAAGATTATTCATGTTTTTTTTAGAAGAGTGGCGCGAAGCCTATATTAAACAAATGGATTACAGTACTGAAAGAGAAAAACATAAACATAAGACGAAGAAACTGAAGCAGAACACGAAACCAAGCCTAAAGGAGACAGAGAGACATGGGTGAAGGCGAAGAACGGACGAAAGACTACGAGAGCCGAACGTCTAAGGCGAAAGCTGCCGAAACAAGCAACGGCTAATAACCACAAGGTCGCATCATAGACACTAACTCGTGGGCATTTGAATGCATACGAGAAGTACGCAAATGAATGCCAAGATCGGACGAATCCAACCAAGATAAGGTTATCCTCCACCTGCACCATCAGACAAGGTTTCGAGAACCGAACAGTTCTCCGATCGAGCATAGGCTGATCCAAGCAAAAGTATAATCAGATAAACAACAGCCAAAATTCGAAGATACCACAAAACACTCGGGAACGTTTGGCTCGTACAGTATCATGTCTATATTCAAGGTTGGGAAGATTATTCCAGTTGATCTAATGTCTATATTCAAAATTCATGTCTGAAAGTTATGTCAAATAGCCAACTGGAAATTGAATTGCTCGTACAGTATCATGTCTGAAAGCACCCTCTTCCATGAGTATCATGTCTTTTGATAAATTGATTAATAAGGACAGCCTAGTATTGATAAGTCTCTCATATTTGTAAAATTAATTGATAAGTCCCTGGAACTATTTTCTGGTCACTTTTTTGACAAAATATTTCTTGTAGTGACAAAAATACCCCTGAGCCTAAAAAAAATAATAATGCTTTTTTATTTTAAAACCTTCCGATTGCAAGGAAGAAACCAAATATTGAAACCCTAAAAAATATTGTCTTTTCAACTCCCATCGTGAACTTAATGTTCCTTGGAAACAAATGGTAAAACCCTAAAAAATGACAAGACGTCGAAAGGAAGAAACCAACGAGGAAGAAGGTTTAGGGCGTTGGATTGAAGGAGGTTTACTAACCAAGCTTTTCGAATAAACCAAGGTTTACGACATTGGATTAAAGGAGCAGGTTTGTGTTTCTAAATTTTTGATTTGTCTACAAGAGTAATAACTAGAATTATATTTCAAAACATGAATTGAAATTGGACTATTTGTTATGGAGCGTGTTGGTTTAGGTATCGAATCTATTATGGAGCCTACTGTTGGACGTGTTATTGAGCATGTTGTTGAGGTTGAGGGTGTTGAGGAGGAGCAAGTGTTCTTCTCGGATTCAGATGATCCATCTTATGAACCATCTGAAATTGGTGAGCGAGTTGGTGAAGATTCTATCACGGATGTAGAGGATGAAGATGGATTTCCAAATGTTGATATCATTGTCAACGAGGAATCCAACAGTGATAATGATAATCCTAGATCAAGAGTTGATCCGCAAAGGGATTTTGGTGGAATTCCATTTTACGTAGAACCTGGAAAAGAAATTATTTTTGTTGTGGGTCAATACTTTGATAACCACCACCACTTTAAGAGAATTCTACAAGATTACATGATTAAGGGTGGCTATAAGATAAAGTATATGAAGAATGATAAGGAGAGAATCACTGCAAGGTGTAGTGAACGTTGTCCATGGAGAATACATGCATCTCGCATACTAGATCAACAAATATTTTTTGTGAAGACCATCAACGATGAGCATACATGCCAAAGGATATGCAACAAAAAGCTGCGACTGCCAAATGGATTGCCGAAAAGTTGGGCAACCTTCTAAAAGCAAATCCCAATTTGGATAATGATACCATGAGGGCGGCTTTGACTCCTTGGAAAATTGAGCCAAAGAGCTGGAAGCTTGCAAATGCAAGTAAAATTGCAAGAACACAAATACGAGATACATTATATTTACCAATAACTTATCGATTCATGTTCAAAATTACCACTAATCCGTTTGTTGTATACACAAGGCACATTTAAAGAGTCATATACCAAACTACAAAAGTATTGTTGGTTATTGAGTAGGAAGGATGAAGGCTCTGTAGTAAAGATCTAAGCAAGAACAAGGAGTAACTTAGATACCCCACCCAATTTTTGGAGAGTTTTTATCTGCCTACATGCCATGAAGGAGGGTTTTATCACAGGGTGTAGGCCATTTTTTGGGTTAGATGGGTGCCATCTAAAAGGACCTTATGGTGGCATTCTCCTAGCAGTTGTTGCCCTTGATGCAAATAGTGGGTTATTCCCAATCGCATGGGCTGTGGTTGACCAAGAGAACTCTGAAAATTGGCAGTGGTTTCTAGATCTATTATTCGATACCATAGCAAGAGATGAAAGGTGCAAGCTACTGACAATAATGACAGATGGACAAAAGGTGAGATTTTATGTCTTTTACTTCTTCACGTATGGTGATCATAACTGATAGACTATTATGTTGGATGTTGGTTATTGTGTAGGGACTTGGTAGACAGATTGAGAGTATCTTTCCTAATGGGTACTACAGGAGGTGTGCTAAACATATGGTTGCAAACTTCAAGCAAATATTTCCTGGAAGCGCATTGACTAATCTATTTTGGAAAGCTGCTTACGCAACAACAAGAGCAAAACACAAGTTTGCTTTAGCCAATATGAGGTTGCTAAATACAGAAAAGAAAATGGTTGATGGAGTGGAGATGGGACCTGCAGATTGGCTTGATAGAATTCTTTTCTCAAAATGGTCCAGGAGTGCTTTTGATCATGATGCTAAATCACTAGATCTCACTAATACTTTGTGTGAAAGCTTTAATAACTGGATCTTAAAGGTGAGAGGCCTCCCTATAGTTGAGTTGCTGGATCAGATTAGACACAAGGTCATGATTAAGCTCCAAAAAATTCATCAAGAAGCTGTAGAATGCAACGATAGGGTATGTCCTGTAGTTATGAAGAAGTTGAACTTGCTCACCAAAAATTGTAGATCCCTAAAGATATTTGCTGCAAGAAATAGGGAATTTGAGACCATGGATTTAGATAATTGCAAGTTTGAAGTTAACTTAAATACAAGAACATGTTCTTGTAACAAGTGGGGGTTAAGTGGAATACATTGTATTCATGCTATAGCTTGCGTGATGTATAATGGAGATGACCTACAACTCTATGTGGATGAATTCTATACTATAAAAATGTGGAAGAAAGCCAATGAGGGGACTGTACACCCATTTGCGGATGAAAATCTAGAGCCAGAGAATGAGAACGAGAGATTTGAGCCTCCTGAGTTCAAACGTAGGGCTGGCAGACCAAAGAAAGCTAGGAGGTGGCAAGGAGGAGAGGCTGGACCCTCTACCAGAGCCCACACAGTGAAGTGTAGCACTTGTGGAGTGGTTGGACACAATAAAAGGAGTTGCCAAGGAATCCCCGTGAGACATAGATGCAAGAAAACTGCGGCAACAACTACTTCATCTAGACATCAGGTTTCGTATTTAATGACACCTCTATATCTTGTTGGTTATTGGTGGTACATGTTCTTGGTCTCTCATTTTTTTTCTTTATTTATTGACATATTAGTCGAAAGAGAACAAGAATTTCAAGACAAGGACTATCTGGTGGAACAACGATCAATAGCCAACAAGTAATAGACAAGAATTATGTTTTAAAAATAATAGAATTTTTTACTAATTATATTAAATTTTAGCATTTAGTTTATTGATGGATGCTGTTTTAGGTTGAAGCTGCTCTCAATCATACAATACAATCCGAGAATCAAATTGAAGTCGGTGCCATTCATTCAAGACAATTCCATAACCAAAATCAGACTCAATGATGAATGTTAGCAAGAATTTTATTTTCGGAGTATCAACCATTATTTATGTATTTCGGGATATATGACTCCATTCCAGAAATGGTCTTTTATGCCATATAAATTACGACATTGTTTATTTATAGAAGAACTCATCAGTTTTTTGTTTCATCTCATAGAATAACTTTGTTTTGTTATATTCAATGGAATGGATAATCTGATATTTGATAATTTAATAAGTCTTGGTCTTGATTTTATCTCCTCACAAAAAGGAAATCTTTGGAAAAAATTTTGAAGCGTGAGATTGGAGGGTTTTAAAATAAAAAGGTATTTTTTATTTTTTTTAGGCTCAGGGGTATTTTTGTCTCTATAAAAAATATCTCGCCGGGAAATGAGTCTAGGGACTTATCAATTGATTTTACAAATATGAGAGACTTATCAATACTAAACTGTCCTTATTAATCAATTTATCCAAACAACAGGGACCTATAGCTATTTTGCCCAATTTTTAATACCAATGTATTTCCAGCACAACTAATTGGCGTGCAAAAATGTTTTAAGAATTGGTAGATCAAGGAGACTTCTGGGCCTGGCCCATATTGCTATTGGCTTAGTAACAACAGTGATGGACATTGGCACATCGCCACCGACAATATTATGATGGTCTGTTAAGTACTGGGCTAATCAATTCTTAATAAAATTTAATTACGTAAAAAAATATATAGCTCGTCATAAATTTAAAAAATAATACAACACAACACAACACAAACTATTCAATATACCAAAGCTACAATACATTATTCCCGAAGTTAAAATGTCAATAGCAAGATGGTCATTTTCAAAGAACTTGTCCTTGTATTATTGCGCACACTATTCATATAGTCGTCTCTTTGGCACAATTATTGGACACGCCACTATTTGTAGTCGGCGATGGTCATGACCAACATGGAAATTTTGCAAGTTGGGCCCTCAACTTGCACAAGTGGTCCTCCAATTGGATTGAATAATTGAGTTAAAAGTGAAGAGGCTATACTTTATTGCCGTACATCACCCCACATCAAACTTTTTGCAACTTGCAATTAAGTTGAAACGGGATACGTTAAAATTATCACATTATTAATTCTAAATATGATAAACTGTTTATAAATATAAAAAAATATTTTCATTATCTTAATTTTTTATTATTATGCATGTTCTAATATAATATTAAAGTTGAATGATCATTTGACTTGTTGTCGAAATTAAAAACAGTTCCAAAATTAGAGAAATGTCTATTGTACACTCTTCAAATTCGACTAATTTATCACAATTACGCAATTCAGACCAGAAATACGTGTTAACTGAATCTATTAGACTTTTTTAGGTCCAATCAGAACTTTAGAGTCACTGACCAAAACAAAATTACATTAAATAATGCCTGGATTAGGTTCGCCCCTTGGACTTCAGATTGTGCTTGTCAGCTGGGAAAATCGGCCCTTGTTAAAGAATATTTTGGCAGGTCATTGAAGTAGACTTTTGGCTAAATCACAACCAAGACGAAGCAATTTGTTCATTAATGGCACTTCCCCTTCTGCGATCGGCGGTTCCTTGAGCTCCTTTTCTTACTCCCTCCGCCTTCTTGAACTTTCGACGATGAGCCGCCTGTCTTCATGGCATGGCATCCCCACATAAACAATGTTAATTGTGAGATTAGCCACTAGTTTTGAGACCAAAGAATATCCGAACCGATCAGAATGCTCACCCCTAGACAGAATTTCTGAAAATAGGAATCGGAGCTCGAACTTCCGGAGCTCGCTGCAGATTGTAGGTTGTTCGAGCTAGAGCTTTCGCAAAACGAGTAGTACGATGAAGAAGTTGAGGAAGAACTTGTCCCTCCACGATTCGATGGACTCGACCCCAACGAGCCGATGTCCGCTTGGAACATCTCTACGAACAATTCTTGCAGTTGTTCAAAGCTCTTCTCCCCGTTTTCCTGCCAAGAGAATCCCAATATCGGCTAGTTAGAGATAATCGGTTAACAAGACTACTAGACAATAAAAAATGGAACACTCAAAGAAAAGACTCTTAAAAGCTTGCTAGTTTTACATTAGCCAAGCTTACACTTATTGTACAATTTAAAGGCGCATTAAACTTCCGTAGAGCAGCCACGCATAGATCCGCCATGATTTGTGATCACACCTCAAGATGGGTGAGGAGGGCTTAGTTCGTATCCTGCAACGACACCTTCACACACCGAAAGCGCATCTATCATATCGAGTTAACCATCTAACATTAACTAACAACATCGAGCAACTAACACAACTAACCACCGCGCGCAAAAAAACCTTCCGTAGATACGAAAATATTCTCGCTTGGGCCTGAGACTTACGGTACTCCTGCAATGGCCTTATCCTATGATTCCAAAACAAACTAGCAGTGCCAATGAACTTGATAGAACTTTCCTCCGTCAAATTAAGGAGTTGGCTAGTGGTCGAGGACTCGATTGGTCCTTTGACCCTCCTTGATTCTCTTGGTTGTTTGTACAAGTTTGGCTTTGAGGTGTTCTTGATCTTCAATTATCTTGTGGTGGATGTACTCAGTTAGCGTCTATCACTATGGTGTGTGCTGATAGGCGTTAGTTGGTATTTTGGTTGTGGTCCCTTTGGTGTATCCTTTGGAGATTCTTTACGGAGGAATATAATATTTTACTTATCAAAAAAAGAACTTGATAGAACTTGTCAGAAGTATCAAACACAGTTTCTGATGGTGTCCACAATGTTCAGGTGACTTCCAAGCTAGAGGACCACTTAGTACGGAATGACAAAGACAATGCCATTGTCGTGTATAAGTGGACCCAATCTCTAGAACCATCCTTAACGCATTACCGGTCTTTCCAGAGACATGAATGGTCACAGCCCACCTCTGCACTCAACTGGTCCCTTTCCAAGTTCCATGGATATGAACAAATGGTAGGCCACATCACCATAAAGTCGCAAAATGGTGGTGGGCCCTGATGAAGCGTTGGTTATTCCCGAAACCGTAAGACAATGAGTTGGTGTATTTTCAAATTTTATAAACTAGTTCACCACATTTTCGACTAGCAATCTAGATGGAGTAATAACTTACACAAGACCTCATATCAAATCGAGCTACTAAGCTAATTAATTAGCCGGAAACCAAGAACGTTCAACAATATTAATTCGGTGAAAAATTGAGACTTACGCTAGGTTTCGTCTGGCTCATCATCACCGCCATCTCATCCATGAAATCTCCCATCCCCTGCATCCAAATTTTATTCAAAATTAAATATCTACAAATAATTATTAAAAATCACGTCGTCAGGATGACAGTAGGAAAGTAAAATAAAAAGGAAGCGAGAGGAATTATAAATCTAATATCTTTTTTTTAAGGGAGCATACATTTTGGTCGTCATCGCTATCGTAGACACCGACGTCGTATAGGAACCTCTTGTTGTCGTCAGAGAGAACTGGACACACAAAAATATGTATAAAATAAGGTACACATAAGCACGAGGTTTATATTTAGCCGTAGGATGTAAACATTACCCACTATTAACTAAAAATTTTACCTACAAAAAAAGCAGGAGGTTAATAAAAAATGTCACGAAGATGTCCCCATAATGCTCATTAAAAAATCTACTTTGTACTGTGTAGTCTGATTTTTTTAAATCAAATATCTTGAAGTTTTTTTGACTTATATAAAATTCACCAAAAAATTGAATTTTAGAAACATTGGACGGGACAGAACGAAATCACAAAAAATACTCTGTCAAAAAACATTAGGCTAGATTACATTTTTTTTCTTAAAAAGCCCATAATTAAGTGGTAAAACACCCACTTGGAGTTTAATTAATTGGTCCGATATTTTAGTTTCTTTACGGACGGTGAATATTATATTTCTAGTTGGCAACTTGGCTTGCCGTGTGATACGGGAGAAGAAGAGCATGGAAATAGAGGGAAGTAAATTTGTGAAATTACCAGAATAGGCTTGTTGGATGCCCTGGAACTTCTTCTTGGCTTCCTCTATGAAATTGGAATTCCCAGAAGCCGAGCAACGATCCGGATGCCATCTCTATGTAGCAAAACATAGAATTGAACAAACGTCGAGAACTGATTTTACGAGACTCGAATTTAAATTAATCGACGAACTCGCGTCCACATGCAGGGGCTTAGAGCTGAATTACCAGAGCAAGTTTCCTGTAGGCGATCCGGAGCTCGGAGGCGGTGCATTCCTTCTCCACGCCCATGACTTGGTAAAAGTTGTCCCTCCCTTTGCTTTTCCCATCTCCTCCATTTTCCATTTCCCCGGAATTTTCCTCTTCCAAAACAACCCCAAAAGTTTTTTTCTTCCGGGTTTTGATTTGCTCCTTTTTATTTATTTATTTTGTGCAAGTAGCTTGGTTATTGGCCTTGGGAAGCCTCTAGAACTGGTCGCGTCCTTTTTATAAGTTTTGTGTACCAGTAGTTTAAGGTTTCACGTCTTCCCCATTTGGATACTCTATATTTTAGAATCATCAATTCGATACTTTGCAACTTCGGAAATTGATTTTTTTTTTAAATTTTGAGTGCCTTAGAGTTTAAAGATTATAAAATTGATAACAGTAATTCAATTTTCTAATTTAGTGACGCTCTTTTAATTATGGTAGTTAAAATTTACACATTGATGTATACAACATTTTTTTAAAGATTTACTCTACTATCTTGAGATTTTTGCTTTTTCACCCAATTGGTAGCATGTAATTAAAACTCATCGAATTTGATAATTCCAATTTTTGACGAATTACCAATAGTTATACAAATTTTCCAATATAATTTTATACAGTTAGTACAAATTCCGTCTTATTTTATCGTACGTTCTCTAACATAACATAATTTAAAACTCACATTGATATTCGATGGTACCCCAATGATTTAAGTAACTCCAAAGTCTTATGATATTTTGACAGTACGTTGGAAATTTAGTTAAGCATGATTTGATAAGGTTGTGGGAGACGGACGGTGGAGATTGGATGTGAGTGGTTTGATATTTTGTCCATAAATTAAAAACGAAGAGAAACAAAAGTCTAGGGACTGTCCAGAAGGTTCTAATTTGATTGGTGATTGGCCTTTTTAGGCGGCACATAGAATCACTTCTTATTATTACACGGGCGACAAAAGGGAGATGAACCCACTTGGAATTTCATAGATGACTTTTTGCTTGTTTTGTTTACAAATCGGAAATCAAAAGTTGTTGAATCTATTTATAGGAAAATAATTATCTTAAAATTTAGATCAAATATAAAAGTCGGATAAGTTTATCTCGTAATTCATTCGGTACATATTGCTCCTGCGTCCCAACCAAGTGAAGTGGTCCAGAAGTGTCAGAAAGAAAGGAGGGTTAAACACGGGCACGTGAATTTCAGCCCTAATTGCGTAGAATGTGCTCGAACGTCACTCGTTGGCGGTTGCTGGCTGGGCCATAAAATATGCAAATTCTCCGGATAAGGAAATCAAAATCATCACCCATGGTACTTAGTTTTTAAGTATAAAAGTAAATTTAAAGATTTTAAAATATCTCATGTTTAAATTTTGCAAACCACCAAATACAATTAAAAGAGTTAGTCTTTAAATAAGAGTCCAGATCGATTTTGAATACGAGGAATTAATAAATAAATACTATTTTTTTTAGAGGAATGAATAAATACTATTATCAGGTGCACATATTCATCCTTCTACTGCTGGTATCAATTTCGTTTCGTCTCCTTCCAAAGTTTACCCAGATCCATTAAAATTTAAAAGCATGAAATTCAATATTTCCCTTTCAGAAATTTCCCCTTTCATAGAAAATAAAAGGTGAAATCTTACTATATACTATAATAATGTAAATCTCCTTTTTTGGTTAACCACCTGGAAATGATGGTATTACCCTCTCCAACAACACAACTAGCATATCCCTACAATCTCCTCAGATCTCGCAACACAGAGAAACCTCTTCACTCACAATCAGGAAGCGAGAGGCAACTTATCAAAAACCCTGACTCGCCTCTATTTGAGCGGCGGTTGATGGAAATTCAGCTACCTACAAATCTAAACACAAACATCAAAATTCAGATCCAAAGAGGTTGAAACCTAACACTAGCATCGGGATATTGACAAGGTGCATTGCAAGGGAGGGGTAGAAGAGTAAAACTGTACATGTGGCACCGGCGAGGCCGCGGCGGGGGACGAAGGAGAGCCGGGTGGTGAGGTTAGCCGCCCGACGAGCAGCCGCCGCCGCTGCCAGAGTAGCCATCGGCTCGCATGTTTTTTGTTTAGGCGGTCCAAAGAAAAGAGCGGTTCGTGGCGTTTCGAGAGAGGGATTGGAGAGTTCCGAAATGGCTAGCATTCAATTGAGGGATGCCTGTGTAAAGAGAAGCCGTACTAAACGATGTCGTTTGGGTTTGTTTAATTTATAGGATAAATCCGGGCGGCCGTGGGAGCGGAACTAGATAGATTTTTTAACAAGTTGTAAACACGGCGTTCAGTTATAGTTTGGTGGATGGTTTTCGAAATTATTTACTAAAGTAATTAATTAAAGTTTGAGCGGAACTAGATAATTATTACGAGATGTTTCAGTCACGTTTTGAATATTTCAGACTAAGTAATTGTTACTACGTTATGTTTTTAACATGATTATTAAGACATGTTTTGAAAAATTATATAATTGTAATGAAGACTTCTCGCTATGAAAAAATGTTGGTGAAAAAATAGATATAATCAAATGTAGGGAATGTTGAGAAAGTGATGCGAAAATCATAGGAAAATGGAGAAAAAATAAAAATTGTCGATAAAAAATGGGTTAATTTGTAAAAGGATTTCTTTTGGATTATTTTAATAATGTAGGGAATGACGTGACGGCTTACATATGTATTAATTTCACTAAAATTAAGCAAAAATTACTTGGTCGCAAAGTAGAAAAAAATTTCTATCACTTAGTGAGAGAAATTAAAATCACAAGGTACTGGTGTATCAAAAGGTAAAACTACAAGGTATGTAAGTGAACTTTTGTCAAAATAATAATAAAATGACGGGAAGCTTGAGTTGGTTCGACAAATGTATAAAACACAAGTTAATGATAATGACCCGAGAGTATAATAAAATCAAATAAATGAGATATATGAGAAACAATATTACCAAACACGAAGGATCCTAGCGTAATTTGCCCTATGAACAATTCAGAGGCTACTTCTTTAGTTAGGCGGTTTGGTGTCACACTGTGGTCAAAACTACCTTTTCAGATAAATCGTAATGTTGTTGGCCTGATCGAGGAGGGAGAGGAGGCGGGAGTAGGTGACCAGAAGGAAGGTCGCTGCCACAACGACAACCATGGCAACGAGCGACGAGCTGAAGTCCACGCCTGAGACGCCAACGTTACTTGATGGCAGAGTAAACTGACTGGCAGATGACGAGGACGTTGTCAGCGTGGTCATGGTCGTGGATCCTGCAGATGGAGACGGTGATGGGGTCTACAAGGGAGTCAGAGAAGGAGAAGGAAAGTGAGCTCCGACCATCACATATATATTTTTTCCTTTTCGCCCATTTAAATCTATGCAGTGATCCTCAGTGAGAATTCTACGGGTAAGAGAGTATTCATCCATAGGATGATTGAACCCACCACAGAATCTTGAAATGCCATATAAGATGATATGCAAGCAGTTTCCAGTACGTTTGTATTTTGCATTCACGATCAACAAAGTAAAAGGACAAACAATTGAAAACACCGGTATTTATCTGTCTGAGTATGTCTTCAGTCATGGGCAGTTGTACGTTGCCCTTTCAAGAGGTGTTTCGATCAAGAACACTAAGGTGTTAGTCAAGAGAGGTGATATTGTTGATAAAATTGGAACGTTTTGCAAAAAAATCATGTACAAAGAAGTTCTTATGGTGTCTTAGATAAATCAAAAAAGAAAATAATGTAATTAAATATATAATAGATCATTTTATTCATGTACATCTTTAAAAAAAATCAATAAATGATATATTTTACGAATTTTGATACAGAACGACACTCGCATCGCGCGTACATTTTTACTAGTATATATTAAAGTAAGGGGAAGATATTTAATTATATATGATATTTGTGGAAACACACTTCCACCCCAGCTTTGATAGATACAGAAGAATAAAAGGCGTCTCTGGAAACTGTTGTCCACATCAGCACCGAATATATGATGTTCAAACTTCAAAATATATTTGGAATTGGTTTAATAGAACAAGTTCGAAAGTTATTTCATGTCATCGAAGACTTCAAATTATTTCAGTATATATGTAAAAGTAATTCCTGAATACATGGGAAGTAACAATAATTAGTAAATATCTTTCAAAGTCTGTATTGGAGAAAAATAAAGAGATTGGATCACTATTTCCTCTCAAAGAAACAAGGGAATTAGTTTGCTCAATTGTCAAATACACCTATTCTGTAACGTACAGTGGACAAAATTGTACACCAAAAACAAAATAAGATTTCAGAGATGGAAATCTAGATCCCTAACACCATTACTGTGTTGTCCTCAAGGCTTTGATCCAGTCGACTTCCAGTTGGAAGTCGCCCGGTCCCGTTCTAGCACCGGGAACGCCGCCTTCTGCATTCACAGATAGAGACATGCCGAGAATACGGGAAGGGTTCATCTCCATCGCTGCGTCGATAACATTCCCTCTCCATGTTGGCAAGTATCTGGCAAGAGGAATCTGCAATATCCGGGAATACGAAGTCAAGACAACGCACGTACTGAAATTATGATTCGACTTGTCGATCATGCTAAGCATCACCAATTTGATCAGTAGATAAAACATTACGTGAAAGAACCGCTGGAACGTACGGAATGAGAAATTGATAGGTGCATGCTTACAACAGGCGTAAATCTCAACCTTACAAACCATGAGTTATGTCCAAACGTCAACATTTAGCTCTTGTAAGACAAGCATTAATACAATAGAATACTTGCCTTTGCTATGTACCAGTTGTCTTTGGGCACATACACGAAAGCTTGCCACGAATTATCTTCGAGCTGTCCAGGTGAGTTCACCCAATTCTCAGTGTAAATCTGTACATGTGATACGAACATCCATGTTTACCACAGAAAATTCAGCAATCCTTTTACCTCAGTAAATCACAATGGGAGGAGAACTCACAGTAGATATGTAACATCTTCCATCACCTTTGAGCTTTAAAGCTATAGTATCATACGGATCTAGGTCAATGTACCCATCAAACTGCGAAAGAGCTGGAACATTTTAGCCATCAAACGACTGTTCAAGGTTTTATTGTCCAGACCCAATGCAGCTATTATTTCAGTAGGGCATACACTAGATATATGTGATAGTGAGATCAGATAACAAAAAATAATCAGGGCATCATTAAGAGAATTCGAATAACAAGCAAAAGCCAATATTTTATTTTTCGAATTTCAAACAAAGGAACCAGAGTTGTGGGTGTCTGAAGCAGATTAGTCGCAATATACAAATATTTTTGGGAAAAGCAAGTTCTTTGGAATTCAAATAAACCATATTTGAGCACATGTTTATGTATCGGTATGTATTTGTGCATACAAGGGGTCTCAGGGAGCTTAAACCCTAATCATTAGCATCTTCACTTCTATATGCTAATAGTAAAAAAAAAAAAGCAAACCTTCTTGGAGCGCATCCCACAGAAGCCACTGCGTCTCATCTTCCACTTAGACCCCTCAGCTACATCAAACGACAGATTCCCTGAGAAAACCCCTAAGAATAAACAAGAAATAATCAGCTATAAGAAATTTGAAAAAGGTTAAGGGTCATGTTGCTATGATTAAAGTGATTTAATCACATCTTTCCAATGGCATAGTAAGAACTTACACCATTCCATATAACAGTTGGTCTATAAAACATAGAACATGTGGCCAAAAGATGAAACTGAAATCTACAGCCTATGCATTAGATTATATTACGTAGAATTTTGTAATGATATGGAGACAAGCACCTCTCGTTCCATCTCCAGCTTCAGTTATCTCCAATGAAGCGGAGGACAAGCCTGATCAAGGGTTCAAACATTGTTCAGTAGACAATACCGTTAGATACTACAATAAGAAAAACTAAAGCTGGAATATAACCCACCTCCATACTCGGAATCTGAGTAGAGATGCCACTTCTTCAATTCCTCCTTCGAGTTGAAATTAAAAATCAACCTCTCACTAGGAGGAATCCAGTCTTCAATGTTCCACGTGAGGGCTGGAAAAAAACATGGCGAGGCAAGAAATTTCAACATACAAAATGATAGAAAAAAAAATATTAGTGAAATTTCAACCTCTTTAGCTGATAAAGATGCTTCATATTTCGTTATTTATTAAGCTCCATTGACCTTGTGGTTGCATTTTTACTTATATCCAAAAGTCCACTTCGTTCGGCTATTAAGTCACAGTTACTGATAGCGTGATCTTCAACCTCAGCCTCCACCTCCAACGAAACTAGAACATAGTTGTTTTACTAATAAAATGCAGGTTCTTCTTTCAAATCAAATCAACGGATGAAAAGTGTCAATGATTAGCAGCTTCAGTGATTCCAATAGCAGCAACAAAAAGGCTTCTATCCAGTAAATCGAAAAGAAGAGCGGCAGCGTCTATAGTACCTTTCTTGGTTGCATTGAAAGAGGCTTGCCAAAGAGCTCGAAGCCTTGACATATCGACCAAATGCCCCTTCGAAACTTCCAAGTCTGTATGATTTTTCACCAGCTCCTCCACCGCAAACCCGGTCAGGAGCTGCAGCCAAAGCTTTCTACCTACAAAAGCACCCACCCACCCACCCCCATGAGTGAGACCAACCACAACAACAACCCCACATTGGAATCGATAAGCACCACCACAAACCAAAAGCCAAACGAAACCGATACAATTCTGCAAATGGGAACCAATGTCTCCACAAAGAACCTAACTTTAAGCTTATTAGAGTCACCTCAAATGGCACCACTCGGTACTCACAGACAATACTTTTAAAAAAGTAGTTGAAGGTTTCGATTTGAAACCAATCGAAAGTCGAAACAGAGATGGAGAAAGCGAGGACAGCCGAGAGGTCACCTCCCAACGGCGGTGGCCAAGACTGAGACGGCGGCGATTTTAGGGGAGTCGGACGACGGCTGTGGATAAAAAGCTTCTAGGTTTGGTGGACTTCAATTTGGGGGAATTCTCGGAGTTCCTTTGTCAATTCACCTACTTTGTTTTTTTTTAATCAAATTTTTTTATTGAAATAACAACTAAACATTCGAACCGTTTAGACTTTAGCCAGATATAAATCAAGAATATTAGTTAGCTCAATAAATATTAAGCTAAGGAAATACCTTCAGTATGTTTTGTTCATCAAATGACACCTATGTCCCTTCGACAAAAAATACACCCATGTCAAGGACGAATTAAAATAAACCGCTAGACCGCAACCATAATTTAATAATTGATTGGAGATTTAACCAGCTAAAAATTTAGCAAGTCATAACCAGACTCAAATTTTACTAAATTAAACCCGTAGGTTAGCTCAATGGCTCATTAATTTCCAAAAGATGGATCACAATTTGTTCGGAATTATTACATATTTTGATTGTCTTAATTGGATTAAGCCCAAGTAGGTACACAACTTTCACGTTGCAAAATAAAATATACCAAATAAGACCAAGAACACCATGAAAGGACACATATTTGCACGGCGTTGTAATATATCTCATAATAATAAGTACATAAAATGCAGCTTACACGAAACATAAATTTCTATAGGGTTGGTGGGTATCATTTTTAATCATTGAAACTAAATTAAGTAAATTAACGATATTTTGCCAACGGGCCTTTGGCCTAACGGCATAGGCGTCGTTTAACTTTAAAGAGATCAATGGTTCAATCATTGACATTGTAACTAGGTGTAATATTTACCTTTCAAAAAAATTAAGTAAATTAAGTGGAGTACCAAGTACTTTCTTGTTCATTAAATGAGACCCATGTCAAGGACGAATTAATATAGTTTGCTACCATAATTTAATCATTGATTGGAAATTAAACTAGCTAAAAATTTCAAGGCGGACAAAATCGGGATGGAGATTACTAGGTTCAACAAGGGACTCTGTCTCTTGATAAATTTTCTTGTGCAAATTGGCGAGGCGACTGAGATCAAAAGGAAGATTATCATGGAAGATTATAATAGACTAATTTGAAGATAAGTACTATTTAATTAGCGTCTCTTGTTAGATAGGTTATTATCTTGGGTTTGTTTTAGGTGATGTGTGCTAGCGTGCACTCACCATTATAACAATAGCGGGTTTTATGACCCACTATTTTGACAATTATCTTTTAATAAATAAAATTTTATTTGTTAAAATTAGCTAAAAATTTTGCAAATCAACCTTGCAACCACGGCGTCTACTCATAACCAGACAAAAAAATTCCTAAATTTAACCCGTGGGTAAGCTCAAAGGCTCATTAATTTCCAAAAGATGTATAATAAGTTGTTAAGAATTATTACATATTTCGATTGTCTTAATTGGATTAACCCCAATTTGATTCACACCTTTCACATTGCAAAATAAAATACACCAAATAAGACCAAGAACACCCCAGAAAGGACACATAATTTGCACGGCAATTTACTATCTCATAATAATTATATTAAAGTAGCTTATGAGAATCAGAAATTTCTATTGGGTTGGTGGGCATCATGGAAGGGAGAGCAACTAAATTGAGCAAATTAGTGTTTAGATCATCATTATCATCTAGATGGGATTACGAGAGATTAGGAGCTGATCGCGCATTATTATCGGAATTACCTGAGGGATATTGAAGAAGCTGGGAGTTTTCTGGTGCGTGGGTGGTTAGATTCACTCTTCTTTTGATCATTGAAAAGGATTGGTAAGTTATGGAATGTTGAAGAAGGTGTGGATTTAGATCTATGATACAGTCATTTGAAGGCTCTGGTTACTTCGTATCAAAGTTATCTTCGACGAGAACATCAACGATTACAAGTTTCTCTTACTTTTTGTGTTCTTCCATTTTCAAGATTGGTTAGCATGGTCAAACATCGCCTCTTAGTTTGCCTCTCAGGACTTGGTTGTCTTCCTAGAATCTCATGGATAATAATTCTGTATTGGATGGAACCGAACTGAAGCTTTCCTGTTTGTAGGGTCTTCTTTTTAGGGGTGTTGTTTTCTGTAGGGGTTTTTTTGTCTGGTTAACCAATTTTGGTTTCCATATACATACTTTTTACTCCATTTTAATATAACTTTACTTCTCAAGAAAAAAAAATACTCGAGAGATATTTTCCGATATGCGTGGAAATTAGCGACAAAGATTGTACGATGTTCTTTGTCAAAACAAAAGCACTTGGTGATGCAAATTTCTTATGGCTTCTTTGTAAATCAGCTTAAGAATATGGTTTTGTGAATAATGGGATTCTCAGGATTCCCTACGGGCTACGAGGCTAAGGATTTCGAAGAGTTGATGTTAAGAAAGACCAACCTCAAAATCATTCGATCGAGTTAGAAATTGAAATTTTATCTTATTGGTGGCTTTGTAAAGAGCTATGCACATTATGTTTGGATTAGATGTCCATTTATATTGGCACGAAATTACTGTACATACCTTCCTCTGATACTTTAATATGAAGTATACCCATGTACATAATGCTTGGATTAGGTATTTTTCACATTTGTAAAAATTTAACCCTAGACTACGTTCAATGGATTAAAATCTTACTACTTGAAGAATTCATATTCACGTTGGCCAGGCCAATATACATTCTACTAGCATATGTTGCCGAAACTTCTTTTACTCCAACTCCAAGGCTGCTAAATTAGTGGTTTTAGTGTGGAAATATTGTGTGGGGCTAAATGTGTAGGAAATTATCGGTAGCTATTGGCTATTTCTTAAAATTTTCAATATTCACGAGTTTGACCTTATTTGAATAGTGATTCGTAAAGTTTAAACTCAAAACTTTCTTAAGCTAAAAAGAAAAATTAATTATTTATGTTGAATTTAGAGAGTTATATACAAAATTTTATTTTCCAAATTACTTGATATCTGAATATATGGAATCAACTAATTGAAATTGAACTTAAATATAGTCGTTGAATGATGGTCTTAAACTTTAATACCATATATTATGAGATATTCTTCAAACAATTATGGAAACCTCTATAAAAAACCTGAGTTATGCTTCCATAGTCCACTTTGATTATTGGTTTATTAAAAAAATTTACGATAAAGAATCGAGTCACAGATATTTAAATTTTCGGAACAAAATATACCCAAATTATTTTAAACACTTAGTCTAAAAAATCTATTTAGGTAATAATGATTTAAGCAACTTGTTCAGCTAAAATTTTTCCTAGTTCAAATAATTTAAATATTTACAAATTAGGCTTTTTTTAATCATTGTTAAGATTCTTAAAATAAAAATATTTATTGTCATTTCTTATGCATACATTATTTGACAAAATTTTGGTTTATACTCTCTCGTATTTCAATTAGTTCGACTAATTAAGATTCTAATAAAATAATATTTTTTATAATGAAATTTTTTTTAACAAATATTAAATATTGATGTGTTTTAAAAAAAATTTTAAGCTTGTTAAATTATTCGACAAATAAGATACCTGAAAAGTGAGTTTTGAATTCCAGTGAGCTACCACGTAAGCAAGAAGAAGATTCGGCAACATCTATCACAAAGTACACGTGGAGAACACCACCAAGTTCCCGGAGAAGGTTCGATCCTTCCAGAGACTTCGCCGTCACCAATTCTGGAACTCTCCTCTCCTCTCCTCCGCCTGCCCCTTCTATATATCAACATTTTCCTGTCGTGTTTTTTCCACATAAACTAAATTTTTGCAGCAAGATATACACTCTCGATTCTCACTTAACGAATTCGGAGGCAGCGAAGGTTGAGGAGGATGAGCTCGGTGGTGGAGCAGCTGTTGGATATACCGGAGAGCATAGCCAAGGTGATGTTCCCTTCCCGGCACCACGACGCCGGCGAGAACAACGCCTCCGGTGGCCTCCCCGTCGACATCTTGGACACCCCCAAGGAGTACGTCTTCTTCATGGACGTCCCCGGCTTGTCCAAATCCGACATTCAGGTATTCTATTTGGTTCAAGTGGTAAGAAACTAGACTCGGAATTCGGGTGGTGAATGATGGTTGTTGGTGTGATGTGTGCAGGTGACGGTCGAGGGCGAGAAAACGCTGGTGATCAAGAGCGGGGGGAATAATAAGAGGAAGCGGGCGGAGGAAGAAGGGTGCAAGTACATAAGGCTGGAGAGGAAGGTGGCGGCGCCCCAGAAGCTGACGAGGAAGTTCCGCCTGCCGGAGAACGCCAACGCCGCCGCCGTTACCGCCAGGTGCGAGAAAGGGGTCTTGACTGTTGTCGTTGAGAAGCACCCTCCGCCGGCCAAGCCCAAGTCGGTGGAGATCAAAGTCGCTTGAGAAGAACCTAGATTGTTGTACTACGAAGCTTAGATTGCTTATCAATCCTGTAGCTTTAGTAGGGACCTTCAATGTTTATGTTGTACGGTTGAGTTAAGTCTTCCAATTGTGGTATAATGTGTCATCTTCTATTCCGATAAATATCGGGTCGAGTTCTAAATTGACTTTTGAATTGTCGTACGGGTTACCGACACAATTCTATCAGGTGGTTGCAATCGAAAAATGCAAGTTGGGTCATGTTGGGCCGAAGCCCAAATCGAAAGCCCACGTTAGGAAATCAAGATAGAGAAATCCAATTGGGTCCGAAAGGACATTTAAAAATAGTCATTGTGCTTGTCGCTATTCACTTGAAAATAACGACTATTTCTGTCTTACGTCGGGATTATTTTGGCGGGAAAGGTCCATTTGTGTTGCTGCTGTGGAGTCATTAGTTTGGTTTTTTTTAAAGAAAGTTAGATTTTTTTTGAAAGGTAATTTTTACACAATGACATTATCAAGGTTTGAACTTTGAACTTCATAAATATTTATAACGACTTGTGTCATTGGGCTACAAGGCTTTTGGCAAGTTTGATATCTTTATAAGGGTAAGTATGTTGAATAATAAACCTCAAAAAAAATGTTGGTGCACAGAAAATGGTTTAGTTCTATAATCAAATCTGTCATTCATGGATAATTTGAAGCAAAATTTGATGACTACCAACTTTTTTATTCTAGGGTCGTCAAAAGGGGAAGAAAGTTGAGGTTGTGCAAAAATTGAACTCCCTGATTTGTACCCCCTCTTGTTTATTTCCTTACAATAGAATAAGGTATTTTTTGTTAGAGAATTTGATTTTTAATTCAACGAGAAGGTTGGTCCAACAAAGATTTATGTTAGAATCGAGTCTCTTCTAAAAGAATTCTAATTAAATATAATCTTTTAGGAACTTTGAGCTAATTGTAACGTCACACTAATTGGTTTTCGATACTTATGAGATCAATGCAAAACTCATTGAGAAAGTTTCGTAATGATAAATGACAGTTGTAAAAAATTAATTCTCGGTGTGAATGAAAATTGACTCGAAGTGATACGAGTTTATGGGTCATCTCGAATTCATGACTCCGGTAACCGCTCATTTATTGACCGTGGTTAATAGGGGGTGGTAATAGATGTAACCGCTCATTTATTGACCATAGATAATATGGGGGCTTTAACAAGTGTCATTATTCCATACTTTAATGGGGTTTCAAAGCCTCCTATAAAAGGGAACCTGCTCCTCTCATATTACACATACCAAAACTCACATAAAGTTTTATGCACTCCTCTCTCCCCTTAGATTAGTGCATTTCATTATAGTGTCAGAATTCTGCAACCTCCAAAGGTTTACAAGGTGTTCAATAGTGCTTTCTATTGTTCATGTGATTGTGCATTGTACATTAGGAACTCTCTTACATTTTGAGGTCTGAAGCATATGTAATAAGAGTTTAAGGGCACACGGCTTACTGTGGCCTCGTCCAAGATTAAATCTGAATTCGTGACGATCAAAGAGGAAGGTTCCATCTGAAGAACACGATCTCCAAAGAGGTAATATTTCTACAGTTTGCTCAAACTGTAATTGTGAGTATATTTCTACTATTTCAATATTGTCAATTTGCATTGCTTATATGTTATATGCGTATATGCTATATGTCCAATTATTGCATGACAATAATAATAATTAATTAGACTTATATCCAATATTTGTTGACTGGTTAGTGTATTAGGTGATAAAGATTGTATGTATTATGGTTAATTATCTATTAGTGGCATAATTATTATTCTTTTGCAAATCTGAAAAATATGTTGAATTTGGATGGTACAATGGAATATCATAAGTTATTTTGTATTCATGGAGGAATAATTTTTTTTGTTCCATTAAATTAAATACAGGATTTTCAAGATTTTTGGCCTCTCAATTTTGATTGGAAACATGAAAATGAAAATTTCATGACTATTAAAGTCTTGGATCAGGAAGATTATAATAAGCCAACTTATTTTAGCAGATGCTATATACAAATTATGAATATTTTGTTGTAAAATTTGATGATATTATTTTGTTATTGAATGTTACTGGTCACAAAATATTAGGAGTCATCATTCGACCAAGTGTCACATCCCTCCACATTGTGCCCTGTCTTATTTTTTTACTAGACCAAATCCTACAATAAAAAGTGAGAACATAATTATGTTTATAGTTTTAAAGGAAAATAATATATATAATTCTAGTGCAATTCTTTCAACTAAATAAAAAGGCTTTTCTAACAAAGTTTTTTCAAGAGTTCCGGTCAATATAAAGAAGATAAAAAATTGCATTGAGAAAATATATAGTATTGTCATGCACAAAAAAACTCAACGAATATATGATGAGGACAACATATGCAAACTTGAAGAGTGTGGATAGTGAATTCATAAATAGTTATTCAACAAAAGCACGACAGATGTCCACTAAAATATTCTATATTAAAATTTAAAGAGATATGGTCTAGAGGCCACACAGAACACTAAGATTTTTGTCCCATTAAATTAAATGCAAGATCTCCAAGATTTTTGGCCTCTCAAATTTGATTTGAGACATGAAAATGTCATGACTATTGAAGCCTTGGATCATGGAGACTATAATAAGCTAGCTTATTTTGGCATATACTATATACAAGTTATGGATATGTCGTTGTAATTGTTGTTTTGGTATTTGTAGATTTTTGTTGGCCAATATCTATTGTCTATTATGTTGAGGCGCACTACAACATCACAAATCCCCAAAGCTATAAAAAAATTTACCACAGAACTTGGTGAATAGTTTCTTGCCATCGAATGCAACAATGTTTGTGGTTAATGACTTGGAAAAGGTTTTCAAGTGGATTACAATAACGGGTTATGTAAGGAAAAAAAATTTTCATGGCGCAGGTAATTTCTTCCTCAAATGTCAAGAAAGGTAAATATTAATAGTTTTATTCCCTTTAAATTTTAATATTTTGTGGAACATATTATTTTAATAGTTTGAACAATGATTCATAGAAAATCAGCTATAAATATTCGAGTTTATGACATGATACCACATTGTGAAAAGAAGCTAAACGAGGGACATGTATTTGCTTTTCTTACACGGTCCCTAGTTATTGGCATTCTTCTTTAGATTCGTGAGTTCTCACTACTTTAACAAGGGGTAATCACATGAGTTTGTATTTTGTTGAAACCATTAAACTATTATTTCATGCATTATATTTTACTTTGATTTTTTTATCTAGTAGAAAATATACAAATGTGGAACAATAGTTGGTGAACTACAAGAACATGCAGGTCTTATTATTGAATGACACATTGAGGATGGTGTTCCATTTTGGATCGTCAAGAACTCTTATGAGACATGTTGGGGGTGACAGATATGGAAAAGTTATGCGGCAACGTGGTTCTCCATCAAAAGCTTCTCTATTTTTGTATTTTATTTTTCTGGCTTGACTTGGTTGATATGGTTAATCTGTCTATTTGTGAATTGTCATTTTAAGGGCTTCTGTAATTAAATAGAGATGCATATGTATATTATTTAGTTAGTAATTTGGTCTACGAAATGACTATAAAAAATCACCGCCATACAAACCTACCTTACAAAAGCTACAAGGGAAGTCTTTTCAATGCAATTTTGTTCGTATCCATTTCTTACTATAATTTTATTCTCATCATGTTAACAATGGATTTGTGATTCGTTGGAAATATCAATGTACTAGATGGTACTTCTATTGATTAAATACTGAAAGTGGAAACTTTTTAGAGATTGTTAGAGTATTATTTAAGAACATCCAATGATTTTTATCCTTTAGCTCATTGCATTACCATAGAATCATGTTTATAGTTTTTTGGGAAAATAAAGTTTATAATTCTCGTGTAGTTCCTTTAACTAAATCAAAAGGCTTCTCCATCTAGATTTTTTAGGTGTTCCAACCAGTATAAGAAAGATAAAAAATTGCATTGAGAAAATATCAAGAATTGTCATGAACAGAAGATATTCAACGAACATATGATGAGGACAATATAGGCAAACTTGAACGAGTGTTGATAGCGAGTTCATAAATAATCAATCAACAAAAGTACGGTAGATATCCACTAAAATGTTGTACATTGACAAAGAAGAAGGAAAAAAAATCTATACTACTTGGTCTGTGGAGGATCGTGGATGTATAAAAGCCTCCTCTGTAAAGAAAAGTGTAGAGAAGAAACATGAAGCCAAATGTAAGTGTTTAATATTTTTGTAGTGGAGACAGCTTAAGAACTAAATTTGTTAACGATTTTGAAAGTATTATAGGATATTCCTGGTGGTTTTGATGAGGAGTTGTATGAATTTGATAAATAGAGGATGGAACAACTTGTTGTTGATGTTTGGAAACAAAAGATCAGAAATGACAGTAACTTAATTATAAATTATTTTTGAGAAATAATAATAAATAACTTAATATTTAGAAGTAGAACTTAATATTTGGGCTGCTACTTCTTTATTATGTGATGTCTTTGTGGATACTTGCTGGGCAATTGCAATTGCACATTGTTTGCGTGATTTTGATGAGTAGTTGTATGAATTTGATAAATGGAAGGTGGAACAACTTGTTGGTGATGTTTGGAAACAAAGGACAAGAAATGACAGTAAGTTAATTATAAATTTCTTTTTTGAGAAATAATGATAAGTAACTTAGTATTTGGGTTGCTAGTTCTTTATTATGCGATATCTTTGTAGATACTTGCTGGGCCATTGCAATTGCACATTATTTGCAGGGTTTTTTCTTAATTCAAAAGTTATGATAAAATTTGATGTCAAATCATTATTTGTCAAATACTTGATCGATATCGTCCAAGCCAACAAGGATGGTTCAATCTTTTTGTTTCAGAAAGCTCGAGATAAATTGAAGATTGATTCGTACGAGACTAAGTCTCGTGATGATGTACAGTGTATAAATGAGGAAGAATTTTTTTCATGTTCTTCAAGACACAACATTTGTTGTAATTTTGGATAATATTGATGAGTTTTAGTATTGTTTCAGAAAAAATGTATGAGGCCAGCGGAACAAATACTATTTGATTGTTGTGATGTTGGATCAAATTTTTGAGGTGTTGTGTGCTCTTGTTATTTGATTTGCAGTTTCTTGGTGTTTATTTTTTAAATGCTAGATCAATGTGCTTTGCTTTTGTTGTTGGAAATATCTTACTTGTTTGTTGAGTTTATTGTTCGTCACTAGTAGCTCTTTGGATCTTGGAAGTTGAGTTTGAGGTTAAATGTCATCCTTGATGATTGGTTTTTAGCATTGAGTGAAGATTTTTATTATTTTTAGTTCATTAATTGGGTTTCCCTTGCTTGGTTTCAGCTGCATTTTGTTGTTAATTTTCTATTTAGAAGTGTGATCTACTGTTTTGCTCTGGTTAAAAATTTTGATTGGGTTTTCCAAGCAAGCAGAAATTGGGTTCATAAAGATTTTACATATACTAGAGAAGTGTATTTTCTCAAACAAATTCAACAAAAGCTATAAACAAATAGATTCATCAACCTTAAAACTAGAAAATGCTTTGATAGCATCCTAAAGCCCAATCAAGTTATCAACAAAAAATGAAAAGAAAAAAATAGTTTGAGAAGAAGAAATCGGAGTTCTTGAACAGACCTTCAAAAATATTGAAAATGGGTTTCAAGTCAGCAGAGAGAGAAGATAGGGAGACTTTGTTCTCATGGAACGTTAGTGAAGTCATCTAGTTTTAGAAAAATTACCAAATAACTACATCTTTTGTAAATTTCAACAAAAATATTTCTTTAAAGTTCAACAAAAAGAATTTAGGAAACATAATTATGTTTACTATTAAATGAGAATTTATAATAGATGGATGTCTGAAATTAAAAATTTGTTGTTCTATCTTAGTGTCTTGCTCAATTTAACAGCCTCTACTAATTATTCATGTAGATAGTGATTTTGTTCCGCAATTTTCTTGTTTATACAAAACTCGTTTGGGAATACCAAAGAAAAACTATTAAAATTTTGTTATATCTAAATCCTCGTTAGAAAGAGGCTCCTCATTGTTGTACAGGGAGCTAGATTGTGAGCTCATACCGAATACGCTAAGAAAAGCATGTGATACCGAGCAAATAAAAAATAATTAGAAGAAATTGTAAACTCATCAATTTACACTCTCAAGAACAAGAAAAAGAGAAAAATTACTAGTAAGGACCATTGCGTTGAAAGCGGCAAAAAAAATCAAAGAAATCAACACCTATGATAAAGAAAATTTATCAATTAGGAAGAAAACATCAATAATTACAAATCATAATTAACAAAAAATAAAAACTAAAAATGAGAAAGAGGGAACGACAAAGAAATAGGGGGTGAACCTCGAGATATTGCACCTCTAAGAGAAATTACTTAAGTACTACAACTAAAGTCGCTAATTGATTGTGGAAAATTTTAATGTAACAGCTGAAGTAGAGACCAGGGGAGGTGGGAGGGTAAAACCTAGTAAAGGTAAGTATTGGTGAAAACTCTCTCCCCACATGGACCCAAAATATTCTCTCCCAAATCCTCCCCCACATGCCACAAACCTGCCGTCCCAGACCCACCAGATCCCTCCCCAGAAAATGCCCAACCATCCCCCTCTCCACATATGAACACTGAACACCAGCCGAACCCTTTGCAACAAATCAGTAACCCACCCACCCTGATCCAAGCCCCATCTCACAGCTACCCTCATCAAAAAACCCATCCCTCACTGGCCAGCAATTCCATCCTGAAAACAGAGACCCAACTCAAATACACCACTCCCCCACGCCTCCAAAAAGATCTTACCTCCAAAAGGCCCAGGGCCCATGTCATACTCCCCTCCCCAGCCGTGTTGCAGTGGAGGACTGACTGGCCATAGGAGCGGTCTTCCTTGACCCCAAGTCCATCCTCTCCTGGCCACATCTGAGACTCACTCCTCATACGATGAAGCAAATAGAAGAACTATGAAAGCTAACGGATGTGGTCAGAGTGCTGGGGAAGGACGTTGGTTATAAGGTGCTGCTAAACTGCCTCTATCCACTCTGGAATCCCAGAGCTCCGATGCGGTTAGTTGATCTACGATATAATTACTTTATGGTCAGTTTCCACGATGAGGAAGATTACAAGCTTGCGATGATTGGAGGCCTATGGTTAATCCAAGATCACTATATTATGATCAGCAACTGGATAACTGAGTTCATCCATAAGGACAAGAAAGCAAAAAAGGCCTGGGTATGGATGCGTCTTCCTAATCTACCGATGCACATGTACAATAATAACCTTCTCCGAGCTATAGTGGCCCAACTTGGCCGGCCTATTAAACTGGATCCCAACACCGAGGATAAACTCAGAGGCCAATTCACGAGGATGTGCATTGAAGTCGACCTCACAAAACTACTGGTCGGGGAGATTGTCATAGAGAATCTAGTTCAAAAAGTGGAGTACGAAAGATTACAAACTATCTGTTTTGGGTGTTGTAGGTATGGCCATATCCATGAGGAGTGCTCGTTTGGTTTCAAAAAATAGGTCTCATCGAAAGAAGGACAGGTACCAGAAACAGCACCACCGAAAACCCCTTGCAATAGAGTAGGCAAAACCCTAGCCAAGAGGCTCACCCCATCTCGAGAGAAGATATGGGCCCATGGATGTTGGTATCCAAAAGAAGCAAACTAGCCAGACCTGTGTTCACAAGAATAGGCACTACTTCTGGAACAAGTTTGACGTGCTTTTCCCACCAGAAGAATCCCATGCTGAGCTAGAATATGTATGTGGAAAGAAATCAGATTATGTTAAAATCTTTGGGGCCACATCTGGATAGACCTCTAAGCAAACATACCAGAAAGCCCAGAAAAGCCCAAAAGTTTATAGTGCCAGGAAACCGCTCGCCCCATCCCAATTCAAGACTGCACCAGTCCAGAATAACAAAAGAGCAAGAAATAAAGAAAGTATTCTAGAAGCTAAGCTTGACTCAGCAGTAGCCCGCTACAAATAAGCCAATGGGAACATGTACCTGAATTACTCCCTCACCGCCCCCATTAGCTCGCCTGGCATCTTCACTCGCCTCATCAGACTCGGGAGCAAACAAGAAAATTAGGTGCCCTAAGTCCAAAGCCATGATGCTGGAACACACCTGGATAGACCAGAACTTAGCTCAGCCAGAAGGGAAGTGGAGTCCCTAATAACTGCAGCAAGCACCTCTGCAGAACAAAACCATGGATCGACGCTCGATGATAGCGTCGACCTTATAACAAAAATCAAAGTAATGTCTGTAGTTTCTCAACACATAAATTCATTCAATTCATTTATGGCCTTTAAAACCCTTGTATGGAATATTTGTAGAGCTCGAAAGTCTGGCTTTCTCTGAGCTTTTAAATATCTAATGCATTTGCATGAAGTTAGTCTTACATTTATCCTAGAGACCCAAATCAGTGATGCTAGTACAGAGAAGGTTTGTCGGAAGACTGGACTAAACTCACACTGTGTCGAAGCATTAGGTAGAAGGGGGGGGGGGGGGGGGGGAATCTGGCTATTCTAGAATGACTCAGTGGTTGTCCAACCGCTGGCCAACAAAGATTAGTTTCTCCATGTGAAAATTTCCAAACTGGGTCAAGTTGAAGCCCTCCTTATAGTAATCTATACACTCCCTCCCGTGAGTGGCTTAGAGGAATATTGGGAGGAGATTGCCGCACTTGCTCCGATAGATGACACACCGTGGCTATTTCCAGAAGATTTCATTACAATAGTCTCCCTAGCAGAACAGAAGGGCGGATCAGGAAGACTTCAAGCCCAAGACTACTGACTCCTCTCCTGGATTAACAAAAATGGACGCATTAACCTTGGTTATATTAGTGCACCCTTTACTTGGTATAGAGGGAAAGACCCGGGTGCAAGAGTGTCAAAAAGATTAGAATGTTCTCTCTGCAATAACGCATGGCACCTTAAGTGGTCGGAGGGCTCAGTTCACCATCTAGCATGTTACCAATCTGACCACAAGCCCCTACTTATTAAGTATATCGTGTTTGAAAAGAGACGATGGGGAATGGACCTCAGACAAACTAAAGCTGGAGAATATGGCTGTTACATTCTTTAGGAAGCTTTACACGGAGGAAACCTACTATACTTCTCCTGATCTGCTCATGGGCTAGTTCGCTCTATAGTAAGAGGAAGAATCAGGTAAGGTAACTAAAGAAATCAGCTCTAAAGAGGTCCATGACGCACTATGGACTATGGCACCAACAAAGGCTCTTGGCATTGATGGATATCAAACCCTGTTCTTCCAAAGTTGCTGGAGCACAGTAAAAGAAAATTTGGTCAGATTTATCAAGCATGCTCAGACAACTGGCCGTGTCCCTCCTCCACTGCATATTATGCTTCTTGTTCTAGTTCCAAAAGTTTAAACACCGGAAAGCATCTAGCAATTCAAACAAATTAGCTTATGCAATATGGCCTACAAAGTGTTAACCAAAGTCCTAGTCTCAAGGATACAAAGCAAGCTCCCCGACCTCATTTCCCCAACATAAGGAAGTTTTATATCTGGGTGCCAAATTACAGACAATGCGATAATCTTTCAGGAGGTCGTCCACTCTATGAAGTTGAAAAAGGGGGTCAAAGGTCGGATGGCTGTAAAGATAGACTTGGAGAAGGCCTACGATAAACTCAGATGAGATTTCATCAAAGACACCCTTGAAGACATGTGATTCCCTCCTCAAATCACCCACCTTATTATGAGCTGCGTAACTAGTACCTTAATGAGAGTCCTATGGAATGGCAAAATGACCCCCCGAGTTTACCCCTTCGCGTGGACTTAGGCAAGGCCACTCTCTCTCACCTTACCTCTTCGTGTTATGCATGGAACAGCTTGCCCAATGGGTTTCACTATCAGTTAGAAGCAAGGAATGGAAACCACTGCGACTTACATGCGGAGGCCCAAACATCTCTAACCTACTCTTTGTCGATGACATTGTCCTCTTCTAATAGGCTTCTTTGGCACAAGTCCGCACCCTAAGAGAGGTTTGGAGAAATTTGGTCTCGCATCTGAACAGAAGCTAAGCTGGAGAAAATCAAGGGTGTTCTTCTCCAGAAATGTGAAAAGGGATCTAAGAAGGCAACTCAGCGAGGAACTAGGGATCCAAGCAATAAGTGATCTGGGCAATTACTTAGGGATCCCGGCCATCCATTCTCGAGTTAACAAAAATACATCAGCTACATCCTCTCCAAGGCGCAAACAAGACTTACTGGATGGAAGGCTAAATAGCTAACGATGGCTGGTCGGGCCACTCTTATCCGATCAGTCTTATCCATATTGTCTTTCTACGCAATGCAAGTCGTCAAACTCCCTGCAAGCCTTTCTAAAAAACTTGACAAGGTTTGCAGGGAGTTCCTCTGGAGTGACTCTGAAGAGAAATGAAGTGTCCACCTAATAAACTGGGAGGGTGTGTACAAGCGAAAATAAATGAGAGGGCTTGGCATTCGAAACACGAAAGCAGCCAAAGAAGCTTTCATCACCAAGCTTGGTTGGAGATCAATTACCAATCCTAGCATGATGCATCCTACACTTTTGGCCCCTAGCACCAAGAGGTTTCATCACCAAGAGGTTCTCAATGCCAAATACAGGAAGCTTTCATCACCAAGAGGTTCTCAATGCCAAATACAGGAAGAGCATGATGCATCCTACACTTTTGGCCCCTAGCACCCGCCAGTCGGCCATCTGAGCTAGCCTCACTAAAGTCTCACAAGCTCTCTGTCAAGGAGTTAAATGGTTGGTAGGAGATGGATAGTCCATTAATTTTTTGTATGATCATTGGCTCGCTATTGGAGGAGTCATTAGAGAGCAGTGTCTAAGTCCCAGTTGAACAAAGAAATAAGACAGCAAGAGACTATTGGAATGATGGGATTGGATGAGATTTGGGAAACCTCAACAGAATCCTCCCAATGGAATGGAGGCCAAGGCTCGAGTCTGCTTTCGTCAATAATATAGGTTCTTCATATGATACATTCATGTGGCGTTACACTGAGTCGGAATCCTTCTCCACAAAATTGGCGTACCTAGCATCGTTCGGGATAAATCAAGCTGGAGCATCAAACGAGGCCATCTGGACTAAAGCTTGGAAACTTAGTGTCCCAGAGAAGCTCTGCCTGTTCATCTGGAAATGTTTGTGGGTGAGACTAATGACTAATCGAGAACGCTATAGAAGAAAGATTGCACCATTCCCCTATTGTCCAGCTTGCAAGGCCAAGTCGAAAACCATCCTCCACCTCCTAAGGGATTGCCTGAAAAGCAAAAAGCTCCGGACAGAACTAGTGCCTGAGCAGAAACAACTGAACTTTTTTGACGCGGGGCTTCTTGAGTGGTTTGAGGGCAAAATTAAAGCTTCAAACAGACTGCTGGATGGCGACAGATTTGGAGGAAGAGAGGGAGGCATTCTCACCCCTCCACTGCCCACTGGACCGGGGTTGCCTCTTGATGACCCATCTGTATTGAGCTTGTAGCCCCCTATTCCTGGCGGTTTCCATCTTTCGTTCCTTTGGCTCGGAAGGCTTTGGTTCATGGTTTGAATAAATTCTAAGTGCCAAGCTTTCTCAAATCCCCGAACTTGGTTACTGATGACTCGATGGATAAATGGTGTGTGCGTTTAGTCCAGTCGTCGGATACCTGCTCAGCACTTGCATCGGTAGTTAAGGCGCTCTAGCGAGGCCTCAAGCTAGTTACGCAACGCGGACTCACCCTGCTAGTGGTGAAAATAGACTCCAAACTAGCAGTGCAACTCATTACCGAGAGAGCTCCACAAGATCATCCTCTCACCTCTCTCGTGACCAACTGTTGTGATCTCATTCGCCTTCATAGAGATATCAAGATCACCCATTGTATTAGAGAGTGTAACAGGATAACAGATTGGCTATCTAATTTTGCGCTTATTTCATCTAGCGGTCTAAATGTTCTTGAGGAACCCCAGGTGACTGTGTTGCTCTTGTACGGGAGAATTCTCCTAACTCTATTTTCTTGTAATTTCTGCTGTTAGTTATTCAAAGGGCGAACAAGCCCACCATTTCCACCCAAAAAAAGAAAGTAAAGGTAAGTATTTTGCCTCTTAGTAATACAGATGAAAAAAACGAAATTAAGAAATATGTCTCAGAAGGAAAATGAGAGCAAAGTACATAGGAGTTGGTGATTCATTTCAGATGAGATTTGTTAAATGAATAATCATTTAAATTTTTTGGATCGATAATCATTTAAATTTGACAACGATTCTCATAAAATGAAAATTATAGTCAAATAATTGTGTGTACCGGATTTCCAAAACAACAAAAACATACAATTTTTCTGAAATCAAGAACAAAAGTTGGTGATCAAGTCGCATTTTTTAATCAAGTAAAAGGATAAGAAGATTCAGACTGCATCGTGTGGCAAAGAGCTCAGGGGGATCTTTACAGATTCATGAATTTTCTATCTTGGAATGTTAGAGGTGCCAATTCCTAAAAAAAGGGCCAGGGTGAAGAAACTTGTGAGATGTTGGGAGGTGGGTTTTTTTTTATCAACTCAGGAGTCGAAGATGGAGTGCCCGGACATCCGGTGTGTGAGGACTACGTGGAGAAGAAATGATTTTGGTTGGGATTGTATTCCCTCAGTGGGTAGGGCTTGTGGCATTACTTGCATCTGGGGTTCAAGCTTCTTTGTTTGTGATAATGTACATAAGGAGGGTAGATGGTTTGCTGTGGAGGGTATACTGAAAGATCTTGATAAGAAGGGTTGCATTATTTCAGTGTATGGTCCTCAGGATATTACTGAGCAAGCTCGCGTCTGGGATGAGATTTTGTTATTCATGAGCTCAAAGCCTGATCATATATATGTTCGTGGTGATGGGAGACTTTAATGCAGTCTGTAATAGACTGGAAAGAAAAAGTGGTTGCATGGGATCTAGGCTGGGTATGGCCAACTTTGTGAATTTCATTGATTTTTGGTTTATAATCACTTGGTATCCAGTCCACTGGGCCGACTAATCTAAATTCAAGTCGGATAGGATCTTAGAAAGGTGATAAAGTTCTCCCAACAAATATTTAACACTGCTGCATTGCAAAGGACTCGAACCCGGGACCTTGATTAAGCTAGAACAACTCTCTCACCAGTTGATCTAAGTGTTTGTTGGTTGTGAATTTCATTGATAAGAGTATGCTAAGTGACTTACCTCTCCAAGGTCAGAGGTTTACTTGGAGAAAGACTGGGATGGTTAGTAGAGGATTCGCATCTGTTTGGATTGGTTCCATCTTTTTCCTGATATCGCTCAATGGCCACTTCCTAAGGGAAAATCTGATCAAAGTCCTTTGCTCTTAAAAATGGGAGCTTGCAAGTGGGGTCCAAAACCTTTTAGATTTCTTAATTGTTGGTTTGCAAGACAAGAATTTCAAGGATCTTTTCAAGACGTGGTGAATTCATCTACTTATGGTCCGCATAGGTTGGTGCATAAATTAAGACTAGTAAAGTCTTTGATTCAGAATTGGAATAAGCTGGCTGCATTTTGGGAGGGTGGAGGAAAAGGTAAAAGAAGGCAGAATTGGAACTGTCAAGGTTGGAAATATTTTAAGAGGTGAGCGATCTGTCCTTGGAGGAGTTGGAGTTGAGACAGAAGAAGCAACTACAGGAGGATCAAATCTTGGGAGAATAATAATACTATAAAGACCAATCCAATTGAAATCAAGAATACTAATTTTAATCATTTGAAGGAGCAATTCATGATTCGCGGGCTTCCCTCCGAGCTGGTTTATTCAAAAGGTTGAAGATTGATTCGAAAGAGTTCCTGGATTCAATTGCCTACAAGGAAGGAGATTAAAGACACAATCTGGGAGTGCAATGGCGACAAAGCCCCTGGCCCAGATGGATTTAATTTCAAATTCATTAGGGCAGTTTTGGACACAATTGATGAAGAGGTTTATTCTTTTGTCTTGGAATTCTTCAAGACAGGATTTTTACATACCTGGGGCTTCCTCCTCTTTTATCGCCATTATTCCAAAAGTTCCAGGTATCTCCACAATGTCTAACTACAGGCGAGCTCGTATGTCCTTGTGAATGGTTCGCCAATCAATCTTTTTAACCTCGAGAGAGAGGATTACGGCAGGGGAATCCCCTTTCCTCTTTCTGATTGCGGATTGCAAGGTTTAATTAAAAAAGGCGGCATATGTGGGATTGATTGAAGGGATTTCGATTCCGGGTTCACAAGCTCAACTGATTATCTTGCAATGCGCTAATGATACCTTAATTTCCTCCAAATATGATGAGGTGAGTTTGCTTAATTTGAAGCATATTATTTTTGATCTGGTGTTGGGTCTGAAGATCCAATATATCAAAGGCTTTTATAATTCCAGTTAACATGGAGGTGGATTTACTAGAGAATATCTGTGCTATATGGGGTTCTAGATTGGAGAAGCTACCTGTGATGTACTTGGGTCTGCCTAACTGAGGAGAAAATCTGCCTGGAGACCTGTCTTGGAATCTTTTGGACCTCAAAATTGGCTAGCTGAAAGGGCAATTTGTTATCTATTGGCAGTCTTGAGACGAAGATGCCATGAAGCAAGGATTCAGGTAACTCCTTCAATCTCTGAACTGAAGAACATTTGGACAGGTGATTCTCCACTCAAGGTGGAATGCTTTTTGTGGCTCCTCACAACGCAAGGAAGGATTCAAACTCGGGACTTAATGATTAAGATGAAAAGGCTAGATGCTTGGGATGCGTTATGCCCGTTTTGCTATTGGTTCGATGAAACGGCTCTTCATCTGCTTTTACAGTGTCCATTCTCTATTTCTGTCTGGAACTATTTTGTCCCCAAGGTTGGGATTACTTGGTGTGGCTTCGACTCCTGGGTGGTCGCTAGATTAAATTGCAATGGGCTTTGCAGTAGTGGTTTGGGTGGAAAGGTTTGGAGCGTGCTCTCCGCGCAATCATCTGGGGACTTTGGAATCACCGCAATCGCATTATTTTCGATGAGTTGCTTGTTAATCGTGAGCAAATCATACAATCTACTCTCTTCAACGCAAGGGAGTGGTTGAGTTGGTCAAATACGTTCGTTGTCCTCATTTGGCAATCAAGATGTTTTGTTGTTGCTGCCTTGCTGGAGACAAGAATTCACGCCAAGTTTCGTTGCTGTTGTTTGCTTGGGAATGACTGTGAACTCTTTTGGGTGGGTGGGTGTGTAAACACTTTTGAGTTTATTTTAGTAATATATTTATCTAGAATTATAATACTCCTTGTGTTATTATTCTAGTTAATTTTAGCTAAGTAATTTGTAAATAGCGAGTTTGTTCGTAAATTAGGTACTGAGTATTCGAATGTTATATATATATAATAGTAAATTTACCTACCAAAAAAAATAGAAGAAGAAGAACAAAGTGCCGTTGAAGATCAAAGACGGACGCTCGTGGGAGAAAAGGAGAGTTATAGAGGTTTTACAGTAATATTATAACCGCGGGGCCACGAGTTTCGGACTTGTTCCTTTTCCCCGACAACTATTAATTTGCCTCTCTGTAGAGTTGCTAATTAGATTGCTATTAGAGTTAGATTCAATCAATGTGCATCCAATTGGTCTGTTCATCCTCCTGCAGAGCTTCAAGCTCTCTTGTACCATGATTTCCCCTCGTGAGGGTTCCTTTAATATATTCAGTGTGTTTGTCTTCTAAAAAAAACAACTATTAATTTCCAGATTTTTTAATTTATTTAAAAATAATCTTCTCAAGCGTCGTGCACAAGTTCTTAGTAGCACCAATAAAAAAAAACGTCATGCATATATACTTGTACTTTTAAAAAGGCCGGTATAATAATGGTTTGGTTTGATAATGGGTAATGGTTAGCAAAGTAAATTGTGATAAATTCATATTTCACAACGCGATTGACATGTATAATGTCAGGTTATTGTGATGATTTGTAGACTTGATTTTTGGTCAATAATCGCCAATATAGAAACTGAATCGACTTAATCGAATCTCTCGTTTATATCCTAGCAGGAGACTATATTATAATAATCTTTTTCAGTTCTTTTTCCAAGACATATAATAACTATCTGGTCTCTTTTTCCAATATTAAATAATATTTGCGTGGTTTTAGTCAAACCAAGTCATATTTATTGCTTCTCGTTAGAGGACAACTTTAAATTACTAACTTATGGCTATTAATTAAGACAGGGACAAATTGTTAGGAAATAACCCACTTTCCCGTGGACCCAAACAACGCAGCGAACAAGACAGGAGCAAGATCTACGAAAAACAAGAACAACAGATTTGGTAACCCGGTTCGATCTTAACCGATCTACGTCCGGGGGCGTACCAAGCCAGGAGATTTCACTATATCAAGCTCGATCTACACTTTGGAGCTACGCAGGCTCAACAATGGTAGTTTCTCTCTCCTCTTCCCTCTCTCTCTCTAGAAAACGTCTCTCTGTCTGCCAGGAAGAAGAAGAAGGAAACAGTGATGAGGAGCGGGGTATTTATAGTGCCAATAAACCTAGGAACCAAAAATACACACGCAGGGGCATTTTTGTCCACGTTTCATTTCGTCGTCGACGCGTACCATTTAGGCGGGATTCTTTGCCAAGTGTATCGCACTTTGGCTATCACTGTGGAGCACACTATCACTTTGCTCTTTCCCCAACTCCACCAAGAAATTCTGCAACCATACCATCTCTTTACTTGCTTCCGTCACAGCCACGTACTCACTTTCTGCGGTTGACAAAGCTACTACCTTTTGTAGTCTCGAGGTCGATCCCAGTTCTGGACGGGGGCTACACCCCCCCGCGGTGTCCGAAGTCTCCATACCCAACAATCTCCCACCTGGAGACTGACCTCAACACCTGTCGCCATTCACTTGATGACCCCTTCTCCTTTTCACCTCTTGGTACGCCGGGTCTTTTCTCTAGTTTACTAGACCCACTGAAGCCATGTTAAGCTTCAGCTTCTCTAAGGTAACCACCTTAGTCAACATGTCCGCGGGATTCACCTTCCCGTCAATCTTTTCAAGCCTTAAGATCTTCCTTTCCAAGAGATCACGTATGTAGTGATACTTCAGCTCAATGTGCTTTGTCCTTGAGTGGAAGGCGGGATTCTTTGCCAAGTGTATCGCACTTTGGCTATCACTGTGGAGCACACTATCACTTTGCTCTTTCCCCAACTCCACCAAGAAATTCTGCAACCATACCATCTCTTTACTTGCTTCCGTCACAGCCACGTACTCACTTTCCGCGGTTGACAAAGCTACTACCTTTTGTAGTCTCGAGGCCCAAGATATCGCTGTCCCTCCCAGCGTAAAGACATAACCACTTGTGCTCCTCTTCTCATCATGGTCATTGGACCCCAAGTCCGCATCACAATAGCCTAGGAGCTTCACATCTTTGCCCTCAAAACAAAGACACTTCTCGGTGGTACCTCTTAAGTAGCCAAGGATCCATTTCACTGCAACCCAATGTTGCTCACCCGGATTGCTCATGAACTTGCTCACTACTCCCACCGCATGTGCTATGTCTGGCCTCGTACAAATCATCGCATACATCAAGCTACCCACCGCCGATGCATAGGGAGTCTTCTCCATTTTAGCCTCCTCCGCCTTAGTCTTAAGCGAGTCCTTCTTGGACAATTTGAAGTGTCCAGCTAAAGGAGTCAACTTGGGGTTGGCATTTTGCATGCTAAACCTCTGCAGCACCTTCTCAATGTACTCGGCTTGTGAGAGAAATAGCTTCCCTGCAGCTCTATCTCTCTCAATCCTCATTCCAAGGATTTGCTTAGCCTCACCCAAGTCCTTCATGGCAAACCTTTCGGATAATTGCTTCTTCACCTTGCTCACCTCACTTGCACTGGTGCCTGCTATCAACATGTCATCAACATAAAGCAGGAGGATGATATAGCCATTATCCAGCTTCTTCATATAACAACAATGATCTGCTCCACAACGAGAAAATTCAATCTCCCGAATGAATCCATCAAACTTCTTGTACCATTGTCTTGGAGCTTGCTTCAACCCGTACAGACTCTTCCTCAACCTGCACACAAGCTTATCGTTACCTTGTAAGAACCCCTCTGGTTGTTCCATGTAGATCTCTTCCTCTAGATCACCATGAAGAAATGCCGTCTTCACATCCATTTGCTCTAGCAATAAATCTTCAGCAGCCACCATACTTAGCACCATCCGGATGGTGGTCATCTTCACAACAGGAGTAAAGATGTCAGTGAAGTCAATACCATACTTCTGCTGAAATTCCGTTACAACCAGTCTTGCTTTGTAACGTTCGGTGCCATCCGCCTCTTTCTTCACTCTATAGACCCACTTGTTATGCAATGCTTTCTTACCCTTGGGAAGTTCAACTAACTCCCAAGTTCCATTGCTCCTCAAGGACTCCATCTCATCATTCATGGCAAGTTTCCACTCGTTCACTTGCTCACTTTCTTGAGCTTCTGCAAAATCTTCAGGTTCACCTCCATCGGTCAATAAGAGATAGAAATTTGCTGGCGAATATCTATCTGGAGATCCACGTTGTCTAGTGGACCTCCTCAATGGAACCACTGTTAGTGGTGATCTTGGCTCCATCTCCACTTCGGCCTCTTGGCCATCAAGTATCCTGCTCCCACCCGAGTTTGAGATGTCTAACTCGACCACCTCACCGGTAGGATCCACTTCATCAGCTAAATCCCCCTTATCCTTGTACATCACCTTCTCATTGAATATGACATCCCGGCTCCTCACAACCTTTCGGTTCTTCTCATCCCAAAAGCGGAACCCGAACTCATCTCCTCCATATCCAATGAATGTGCACTTCTTGGACTTTGCATCAAGCTTACTCCTATCACCTGCATCCACAAGCACATAGGAAACACAATCAAACACTCGTAAGAAAGTCAGATCAACCTCTTTGCCACTCCACATCTCCTCCGGTATCTCATTCTCCAAAGGAGTTGATGGCCCTCTATTGATCAAGAATGCTGCAGTATTTACAGCATCTGCCCAAAACATCTTCGGAAGGCCACTCTTCAACATCATGGCCCTTGCTCTCTCATTTAGTGTTTGGTTCATCCTCTCAGCTATGCCATTTTGCTAGGGGGTCCCAGCTACCGTCTTTTCCATGCGAATCCCATACTTCGCACAAAAGTCTTTGAACTCTTGAAGCTCGTACTCACCACCATTATCAGACCTCAAACACTTCACCTTGAGATTCGTCTCGTTCTCCACAAGAGCCTTCCACTTCTTGAAGGCATTGAAAGCATCAGACTTATGCTTTAGGAAGTAGACCCACACCTTCCTTGTAGAGTCATCTATGAAAGTCATGTAATACAAGGAACCACCCATGGATGCCACCGATGCCGGTCCCCACAGATCACTGTGGACCAATTCAAGCTTCTCCGGCTTAGGAGTTCTACCACTTCTTGAGAAGCTCACCCTCTTCTGCTTCCCAAATACACAGTCTTCACAAAGACCCACGTCCACGGTCTTTAGACCCGGTAGCTTCCCCTTTGAACAAAGCACCCGCATCCCCTTCTCACTCATGTGGCCAAGCCTACTATGCCACAGATCTGCATCATTGGTTGCTCCTACAAGATCAATGCTTTCATGAGTGTTCCTTTTCATGTACAACGTACCTTCCTTCTCACCACGAGCCACCACTCTAGCTCCCTTGGTGATCTTCCATGTCCGACAACCAAAGGTTACATTATACTCCTCTTCATCTAGTTGTCCCACGGAAAGCAAATTTCTTCTTAACCCTGGGATGTGTCTCACCCCCTTCAACAATAACAATGATCCATTAGGAGTATTGATTCTCACATCTCCTTTACCCACAATTTGCAATGGCTCATCATCAGCTAGATAAACCTTGCCAAATTCTCCTGGGGTATACAATTCCATTATCCCCTTGTCACTACAAGAGTGGAATGATGCTCCTGAATCCAATACCCAAGCCTCCAACGGGCTACTAACACTCAAGATCAATGCATCCCCGTGGTCCTCTGTTATTGCATTTGCTGACTTATCCTCCTTCTTCGGTGCCTTGCATTGGGTTTTAAAGTGGCCAAACTTCTCACAGTTCCAACATTTAATGGAACTCATGTCCCTCTTCGAACCATCCTTCGATTTGGACTTGGACCTGCTCCGGTCCTTCTTCCCCTTCCACTTAGATTCGGACCTCCCTCTATTGCTAGCATTCAAAGCCGAACCCGAGGCTACTCCGGACTCTTTCCTACGAATCTCCTCACTCATAATCAAGTCCCTTACCTCATCCAACTTGAGTACCACCTTCCCCGCCGAGGCACTCACCGCCGTGACCGTGCCATTCCAACTATCGGGTAAGGAACTTAGCAAAATTAGAGCTTGTACCTCATCATCGAAGTCAATCTTCACCGAGCTCAAAGAAGCGATGGTCGCATTGAACTCGTGGAGGTGTACCGATACCGAGGTACTCTCCGCCATCTTAAGGTTGAAGAGCTTCCTCATCAAGTGAACCTTGTTGGCCGCCGATGGCTTCTCGTACATCTCGGATAACGTCTCCAACATCTCCTTCGTGGTCTTTGACTTTACTGTGTGCAAGGCCACGTTCCTAGACAAAGACAAGCGCACCACGCTCATCGTTTTCCGATCTAGGAGCTTCCACTCCTCTTCCTTCATGTCCTCTGGCTTCTTCCCATCAAGCGGCAAGTGCAAATCTTTGCCATACAAGTAGTCCTCTACTTGCATCTTCCAGAAGCCATAATCGACGCCATCAAACTTCTCCACGGGCGATCTCACATCACCCATCGTGATTGCTCCCACCACGCCCTAAACCCGGGTGCTCTGATACCAGTTGTTAGGAAATAACCCACTTTCCCGTGGACCCAAACAACGCAGCGAACAAGACAGGAGCAAGATCTACGAAAAATAAGAACAACAGATTTGGTAACTCGGTTCGATCTTAACCGATCTACGTCCGGGGGCGTACCAAGCCAGGAGATTTCACTATATCAAGCTCGATCTACACTTTGGAGCTACGCAGGCTCAACAATGGTAGTTTCTCTCTCCTCTTCTCTCTCTCTCTCTAGAAAACGTCTCTCTGTCTGCCAGGAAGAAGAAGAAGGAAACAGTGATGAGGAGCGGGGTATTTATAGTGCCAATAAACCTAGGAACCAAAAACACACACGCAGGGGCATTTTTGTCCACGTTTCATTTCGTCGTCGACGCGTACCGTCGATCCCAGTTCTGGACGGGGGCTACGCCCCCCCGCGGTGTCCGAAGTCTCCATACCCAACACAAATAAGTAGTGTAATGTACTTGTCAACTGTCACGACTTGTTAAGTCGGGGATAAATAAATGAGAGGGGAGATAAATAAATAGATTGTGATTGCTGGGTCAAGTTTTGCGATACATCAAACGTTAAGAGGAATTTTTTCTCTCGAGGTATTCTTTTTCTATCACGATTTTTTTCCAATGGATTTTCTCGTGTAGGATTTTGATGAACCCAACGGTCGCAACCTCACTAGAGGTCGAGAAGAGATCTTGTACTAAGTAAGATATTTTTTGGTCATTAATTTTATATATAGGGGTGTTTGCCCCTCTACTTGCAAAAAAAATGAGGAGAGAGAAGTTTGTCTTTTTTAGGGGTAAAGTGCACTTATGTGCATGCATATAGTATGCGGAGAAATCAAAGTATATTAAAAAATATCTAATTCAGTTGGATGCAATCCAAAGAATATTTAATCTACCACGTTTACAAATTTAATAAGCCAATCAATTTGTAAACGACTAATTACAGAAAACTTACATAGCATGTGTAATTAAAGAAGTTGATCAAACAATAACAATTTCGAAAGGAGATATTTTTCTCTCTTCTCTCCGTTTTCTCAGAAAATGGCTATTTGATACAAATATTTTTTTCTACAAAAAAAAAACGTTCGAATGCTTTGCGCACGACTATTTTTTGTCCACTTTTCATCGCCAAAGTACTTTATTTAGCAAGAAAATTTGAGTCTTTTGGATGAAAACCGTTATTTGTATCACAAAAAGATGATTTTCTACGAGATTTTTTGCAAGGAATTCGTATGTAATAAGGATACGAGTTCGAATACGTGGTGCACGACCGCTTTTTGCCAACTTTTTATCTCCAAAGTGCTTTATTTAGCGAGAAACTCAAGTTTTTTTTATGGAAACAACTATTTGTATAACGAAAAGATGATTTTCCACGAGGTTTTTTGCAAGGAATTAGCAATGTGCATATATAATAGGGATATGAGTTCAAAAGCATCGCGCACGACTTTCTTTTTGTCCACTTTTTATCTCCAAAGTACCTTATTTAGTGAGAAAAATGGTATTTTTTAGATGTAAACAGCTATTTGTATCACAAAAAATGATTTTCCACAAGATTTTTTGCAAGGAATTAACAATGGGTGTATAAAACAGGGATATAAGTTCAAATGCGAGGCGCACAATTTATTTTTGTCCACTTTTCATCTTCAAAGTACTTTATTTATCGAGAAAATCCAGATTTTTTGGATGGAAATAACTATTTGTATTAAAAAATGATTTTTCACGAGATTTTTTTGCAAGCAATAGGTGTATATAATAGGGATATAAGTTCAAATGCGTGACGCAAGACTGTTCTTTATCCACTTTTCATCTACAAAGTACTTTATTTAGCGAGAAAATCAGGTTTTTGGATGGAAACAACTATTTCTTCTCCACTCATTAAGTTTACTGCTCTATTAGCTGAAAGACTCTATTTCAATGTTTGTTGCATCATAAATATTAAATCCTACATTTGATCTGCATAATGATGATACTGTGTTGCTGCAGCAGAAGATTGGTTTGTCTCATAATGAACTCTTGCAACCGTTACCTGATTCCCTTTTGACCTGGGAGTGTACCCATGAGGGAAACCTTGCAACTTAAAATATTTATCAATAGTATAAGTATCCCCTCTTATAGTAGGTGCAAAATGTTTTCTTAGATCCAAACCTCTTCACACCAGATTGTATGGCAAAAGTAGAGGACTCAACAATAGTCTTTCAAAGAGCATGCATTTCAATAACTTGCGTATAATGTTGAGTAGCTAGATACATTATTCTAGACATAGAAGGAAGTGGATCCATCATCAAGATCTGAGTCCTCACATTTGAAAAGTTTTCATTTAAGTCAGTTAAAAAATCTGTGACATAATCAAGATCTTGATGTTCAGCAACAAGCATATTTGCATAGCGAGTTAAATGGGCCTCGGGTCTAAACTGCTTCCACTGATCCCATAGTATGTGTACTTAGAAAAGTACTCATTCACAGATAGTATACTTTGAGCGAAAGTTCGAGATCTCGCGCTTCAAATCAGCATCTTAACAAAGTTGCCTCGCTGAAACGATCCTCAAGATGATCCCAGACGTCTGCAGTAAGATCAAACCAGAGCAAGCTGTCTCCAATCTAAGCCTCAACTGAGTACATAAGACATCTAATCATAAAAGTTTTACATCTCTTCCAAGCAGCAAACATAGATCACTGTTTGTTGGCATATAGATGGTTCGATCTACGAAATCCAGTTTGTTCTTAGATTCAAGAGATTGGGACTTGTCTTTTACCTAAGAATGATTGTTCTCTTATTTAGGAGAGGCGTAACAAAAAGTTCAGCTGGACTCTCACCGAAGTAGATACAGAAAGGATTGTTGAATGCGCCAGAAGGGATACGAGATTCGTTGTTCACATCCATTGCTTTGATGATTCAAAGAGCGGAAGGAAAAAAATACGATACTCAGGGTGTGTACTCTGATACCATGAAGAAAAATATGAAAAATTTTGAGCTGAAAACGGCCCGAGCTATTTGTGCCCAAAAGGTTCTAAGAAGTGTGGCAAAAGTAGGCCCACCAGGTTCCTCCACTTCTTCTTCGAAAGCTTGAATATAGCAGCTTCATCTTCATTCTTCAAGATACGCAAATGAAACCCAAGGTTAATGAGTTCAACAACAATAAGTTTATCCACCTCACAATATAAAAAATATCAAAAGTTATTAAAATCTCTGATCAAGTCAAGACTAATTCAAACAAAAGCATATCTAGATAAGCCATAAACCAAACTGATAGCACATGGGTAAGACAACCAAAAACTGAAACAAAATACAGAAAGAAACATAAGAGGATTAACAAAGAAACAATGCAGAAATACAAAATAAATATAAACGAATCCCAGTAATTATTATTTCTCTTGGAAAAAGCGTAATTATAACATAACTTCCTAGTATGATATGACATCAAACAGATAGTATCCTAGTATGATATCTCGTACAGAGATCTTTAATAATATCTGACATTTTACACGTCAATCAAGTTGTTTGACGCTACATTTACCTTTTTAATTATATCTTAACATCCATTTTGATAAGTTCCTAAAAAAATCCTTTTTGATAAGACTGAATAATATTATTTTTAGAGTATGAGTAGTCATTTCAAAGATTTGCATCTATTAGCGTACATAATGATTTCCTACTGACAGGCTATATATAATTACATATTTCTCTTTTCACTTATATGGGTTGTCTTTTCAAAGAAAACCTAGTTGTTAAATTGAAATTAGTTTGCTGACTAACTATTTTACTATTAAGAATTGAAAATGTTAGAACAATGTTCACATTGGCAAATAAGAACCATTAAGAAAGTCGTAAATTTATATTTAACAGGGTGATTAACAAGTAACTTCATAATATAATGATCTTCTCCGCGTGGTTGGTATCCTACTAGAAACTATACTATAATTATATGTTTGTCGCATATAAATGCTTCTCGTTAGAAGGGAACTTTAAATTACTGAAGACTGTTAATTTTTGGTTAGACCATGCGATATCCGGTAGGACCATGGGCTGACTAATTATTGGTGACTATTAATTAAAGACAGGAACAAACAACTTAGTTTTTTCCGGTTTTTTAAGCAAACATATTAATTTAGGGAGTTTTATCCAATTTAGTCGCCCCAACCGTCGTTTACAAACACGAGAAGCTGGAAAGCTGCTTAACGTCAAAGTTTCCAGGGTTTTTTTCTTGACTAGTGCTGAAATTGCCGACAAATACCACAAAGGGGTTGTCAGAAAAAGTTTTACTTGTCTGGGGTTGAGCAAGAAACTGCACAAAATTTTGCGTTTTTATTTGCTAGAAACCGCACGATTTGACGCGGTTTTGTGCAAGACACGCACGATTTTGTGCGGTTTCTTGGTCAACCCCAGCAGCCCCTAGCCGAGAATCTCTACATCGGCTCACTCGGCTCATTCGTTTCTCAGAGAAAACGCAGTATTTAATGCATTTTTTGGCGGTAGCTGTACTCCTATAAATTCACTCCGTGAGTGCATCTGAGAAGATTAAAAATACTACTGGAGTTTTTTTAGTAAAATGAGTAGAGAAAAAAGGTCCATTGTTGAAATAGATTATAAAACTTTATATGGTCCAAATTTTGACATAAAAGAAGACAAACGAGATCTATGGAAATACATCAAGAAAACTTCGGAAGTTCTTCCTGAAAAATCAGTAAAAAAAAAGTACGATGATAATTTGTTCAAAAGAAATCCATGGATTTCCGCCGTTCACTTTGTCAAGATCGAAGGTATTCTATGTTTGTAACTTCAATTACCTAATTTTTTTAGAAACAAAATTAATTTTTTGTACAGGTTTGATGATTGGAAACACATTTATTGGGGCAACAATTGAGGACTTCAAAAATACCCATAGTGGTACTACAATTTCACAGGTAATATTTTTAAAATTATCCTTTAAATTGAGTTTATTTGTGATATTTGATAGTTAATTTTATAGATTATCCTTTAAATAATTCTTGTAGATGGTTGTGTACGTGAAGAGTTTGACTCGTATAGATATATACACACTCGCCACATTTCAGGTAGAATTAAAATAATTTTTAATTATGCTCAAGTATCTTGTGTTATGAAAGTTACTTTACCTTTTATATTTTGAAGGATCCCACCGGAAGCATTCGCGGTAGCATAAAAGACTCTACCGGAACTATTGATGCTGGATGTGTGTTGTTGCTTAAAAATGTGAGTAAATCCTATTATTATCCTTTTGAATGGTTTGAATACTTGTTGACTGGTTTATGTGCTTCAGGTAAAAGTGGACTCAGACTGGAACAATAAATTGTTTATGGTTACTGATGAGAATGTGATCAAAGTCTTCAAGAAAAATGGTGCAACTTCGTCAACAAATTAGTATTGTTATGTCTTGTTGTTATTCAAGAATCATGTACGTTTAGTGTATTATTTCAGACTATTATGTATGGATTATTAATATGCACTTATTTTTGGCGTATATTATTTGAGGCTTCTATGCATTTCACAACAAGAATGTCCTTATTTCCAAACAATTTTACATGAAACAACAATTAGACAAAAATTTCCAAGCTAGTCTTATTGGTAGTCTATAAAATTAGCTTTTATCACCCTGCACGCGTGGTCTCTGAAATCAACTTTTGTCGCCTGCATGCCTATTGTACATGTTTAAAATATCCTTTACAAATACAAATAATACAGATAAGGTAAATTAAAAGAAGCCAAAAACTTGCAGATAATACTCACGATGTTCTCACTCGGCTCAAGCCGTTACTTTTTTTTCGGATGAAAACCAAAAAATGCTGGAACTATGGCATTTTTTGGCACACAAAATTGCTCTATTTTGAGCATTTTTTGGATCGGCCCTAGACAGGGAAATTTTTTCCCCAGAACCCCAATCAGAGTATTGTCAGGAAAATAAACCCCCTTTAGGAAAAATACTCAATTTTTTGTTCGTGAAATGTTAAAAAAAAGAATCAACAAACAAATCGCACGTTTTTATGCGGTTTTATAACAAAAAAATTGCACAAGTTGCCTGCAATAGTAAATATTCGATGCATGTTAGGGCTAGGAGGTATTGATATAGCCTGTGCTCTCATGTTTGTGGCAATAGGAAAACTGTTCAATGGCACGAGTTGTATTGATTAGTTGCCAAAATCTTCATCTATCATGATATTGATTCGTCTCATCACTCTCAGCCTCAGAGAAATTGAGTACCTTCTAAAATAGGTGTCATCAGTTTCCCAAAATAAAAAAGCCCATGTGTTGTCATGAGATGTATTGATTCATTTAAAAAATATTAGTTGTACCTATTTTGAATTTGACGTCAATTATTGATTCATTTCCCGGAGGTCGCAGGGCGTAGCGGGGACAAAGAACAAAACCGCACTTTTGTATGCAGTTTTATAACAAAAAAAAATGCTAAACCAAAAGAATGCTAAAAAAATGCATGCAATAGGAAATATTAGTTGCATGTTAGGGCTATTGATGTAGTCTGTGCTCTCATCACTCTCGCAAAATAAAGACAAATGGGTCAGAAATTAACTTTAAAAGGACAAAGGGAATAGTATGACTTATATTCATAATTTTGCAGCATTCACCTATTATGATATGCATGTTAGATCTACGAGTATTGATTTGTCTCATCACTCTCTTAGCCTATATTGACTCGTCCCATCACTATGCCAACATACATGTCTGAAAATTTTACTTTAATAGGACAATCTAAAAACTGTTCAATAGCACGAGTTGTATTGATTAGTTTTCCAAAATCATCACCTACCATGATATGCATGTTAGGGCTAGGTCTCATCACTCCCCCAAAATATTTCAGAATGTGTATTGTCATGAGATGTATTGATTCGTTTCAAAAATATTAGTTGTACTTATTCTGAATTTGACGCCAATTATTGATTCTTTTTCTGGAGGTCGTAGAGCGTAGAGGGAAAAAAAGTTAAAACCATGAAACCTATTCTGTACCTTAGCCTCAGAGAAATTGAATACCTTTTGAACTTTTTGTTATACCTATTCTGAATTTTACGTCAATTATTGACGAGAGGTCGTAGGGCGTAGCGGGAAAAAAACTGTTTAGAGGAAAAACCATGAAACCGCACATTTTTATGCGGTTTCATAACGAGAAGAAACCGCACGATTTTGTGCGGTTTCTTGCATTCCTTGCATTTATAAACCGAACAAGAGTCTTCACCTTTTAATCTAGCTACATACTATAAATACTCCGAGCGAAATATTGATGTCACCATTTTATACTTCATATTTCATCTTCAAACAGTCATTTCGTAATTCCACCTAGAGAACGAGGTAATTTTTAAATTCGCCTATATCTTTTAATTTGCGTTTCATATATTAATTTGTTATAACTGCAAAGGTAGTTTATTATACTAATTTTCTGAGGTTTCTTACAATATGAAATATTTGTTGCATGTTACGGCTAGAAGGTATTGATATAGCCTGTGTTGACTCTCATCGCTCTGCCAAAATAAAACACATGGCTTTGAAATTTACTTTAAGAGGACAAAGTTGAATAGCTTGAGTTGTATTAATTAGTTTTCAAAATCATACAATTCATCTATTAGGGCTTAGGGATATTGAATCACTCTTAGCCAGAAATTAAATTGAATACCTTTTGAAATTTTTGTTGTAACTATTCTGAATTTTACGTTAACTATTGACGAGAGGTCGTAGGGCGTAGCAGGAAAAAAGCTGTTTGGAGGAAAAACCATGAAACCGCACATTTTTATGCGGTTTCATAACGAGAAGAAACCGCACGATTTTGTGCGGTTTCTTGCATTCCTTGCATTTATAAACCGAACAAGAGTCTTCACCTTTTAATCTAGCTACATACTATAAATACTCCGAGCGAAATATTGATGTCACCATTTTATACTTCATATTTCATCTTCAAACAGTCATTTCGTAATTCCACCTAGAGAACGAGGTAATTTTTAAATTCGCCTATATCTTTTAATTTGTGTTTCATATATTAATTTGTTATAACTACAAAGGTAGTTTATTATACTAATTTTCTGCATATTTTTTGTAGTCCAAGCATAACATGGTAACACCATTCTTGTTGAATTATGATGGCAATTACTTTAATGGTCCTGATGGCGTGGAATATGTTGGTGGACGTAAAAAAGTGATCAAAGTTCAACATCCAGTTACATATGATGTGCTTTGTGGAGCAATTAGACGTAAGATTGGATTTGGACGGAATGAGTATATAAGTAAGCTGCTTTATAGATTGCCAGTAATTTTTGGACCACCTATTCACTATACTAGTATGGAGGTTTGTGATGATGATGATGTGTGCACAATGATTAATAGTTTGAGAGATGTTCCTGGTTTAAAGTATCTAACACTTTATGTTGAGAAAGGGACAAATGCTACACCACAAAATGAATATACTATTATGGATGAACTAGTTGTTAGTAGTACTTATGATACGGAGTTCTTGAGTACTATGCAATACAATCTTAGTGGAGTTGGAACTTCAAGAGTGAATGAATTTGATATAAATTCTATTCCTGAGAATGAGCCTGATGATGATTATCATGTTCCTCGTCTCCATGATCCAGAAATTCTACTTCCGATACCATATCATGAAAATGAAACGGTGGAAACCCCATATCAAAACCCCAATTTTGATTCAACTGATGACGAAGTTGAGCCACATTTAGATGATGATGAAGATGACGACTCTCAACCATTGGTCGTGTATGATGAAGGCTGGGTTGTCAACAACCAAACAGGAGCAAGAGATGCTGATTTGAACGAGGATATGATTTGGGCGACAAAAGTAGACATGATACAGGCCGTTAAGAGATACTCCATGAAAGTCAGCTGCGACTATCATGTCAAGGAGTCAAAAAAACATTGTTGGAGTGCTCGGTGTTTACTTGCGGATGGAGGTTGTAACTGGTATTTTCGTGCATCAATTAAAAAAGGTTTTTGGACGGTTGCCAAGTTCAAATTTCCTCACACTTGTTTTGCTGAAAGGGTGTCTGAAGATCATAGGCAACTGGATTCCAAATTTATTGCTCGCTACATACGTCGTCGGGTGGAAAATCAACCAACTATTCCAGTTATCTCCATTATTACTGAGGTGCAAGACAATCTAAAGTTTAAGCCCTCTTACAAAAAGGCATGGGATGGGAAGCAAAAGGCAATTGCCATGATATGGGGGGGCTGGAAAGAATCATACAACATGTTGCCTAAATGGTTTGCTGCGTGTCAGGCGGCAAATCCAGGAACAGTAGTGGAGTGGGAATATCAGTATTGTTACACTGGCACCAATGTTCGACTGCCACAAGGAACAAGAATTTTCAAGCGAGTGTTCTGGGCCTTCAAGCCATGCATCGATGCGTTCAAGAAATGCATTCCTGTCTTGCTGATTGATGGGACTTTCTTATACGGAAAATACAAGCAGACTCTATTAATTGCAACTGCAGTTGATGGAAACAATGCTATCATTCCAATAGCATTTGCACTGGTCGAGAGTGAGAACATTGATAGTTGGCCATGGTTCCTGCTTCAAATTCGACTTCATGTGACACCTCCTTCCGGAATATGTATTATTTCAGATCGTCACGATGGCATAAAAAAGGCCATGACTACCGATGTTTGCGGCTGGGGTGAGTCGTCAGGAGCTGTGTGGCGATTTTGTCTTCGCCATGTTGCGAGCAACTACAACAACAAGTTTAAGTGCCCGCAAATTAAAAATTTAATGAAGGCAGCAGGTACCTCATTCGGAATAGTTACATACACATACTAATAATCATTTGACATTTGCAATGCAATGATGATATTATTTTGTACACAGGATATAAAGCACAAAAAAGAAAGTTGGACCGTCATTTGAATCGGATCAAGGAAGCCCATCTGGAGTCACACCAATGGATTGAAAACTTGACAAAGGAAAAGTGGAGTTTAGCATATGATGGCGGATATAGGTACGGTCATATGACAACAAATATTGTCGAGTGTGTCAACAAGGTGTTTAAGAAGGTCCGTCATTTGCCGATCACAGCTTTGGTTACTGAAACATTTGATAAGTTGCGGGACTATTTTCGGCAAAGAAGGATAGCATGCTCACAGGAACTTGCCGCCGGTGTCATGTATTCTGAAATGCTTAATACAAGTTTGCGAAGGTGGATGGATAAAGCGCGAGGGCATAATGTTAGGGTGTTTAGACCTGAGGAAGGGATATGCCAAGTTACTACAGGATGGGATGCTGTGTGGCAAAAAGGTCAACACGATTTTAAAGTAAAGTTGTTTGCTGGGAAATGCCAATGTGGAAAATTCCAGGCGCTGCATTATCCTTGCTCACATGCAATTGCTTGTTGCATTGCGCTACGCCTCGACCACAGGTTGTTCATTGATAAGCGCTATACAATGGAAAACACAAGAGATTGTTACGAGAGCTTATTCAATCCACTTGGGAATGAGGATTATTGGCCACCGTATGAAGATTTTGATGTGACGCTTCTTCCAGACGGTACATTATTGAGGCAAAAAGGGCATCCAACAAAGAGAATACAAAATGAGATGGACGAGACACCTCGACGAGTTGTGTGTTCATTATGTAAGAATGAGGGGCATTCTGCCACACATTGTACCAATGTTGAGAGTCTTGGTCGTACGAGTGGAAGAACACGTCGTGGGCATTGATTTATCCAACTATCCTAATTTTTGGAAACTCTTTCCATGTTATTGGTTTTTCCCACTCGGTTTTACAACAACGTGTAATAACGAGGCCAGCCACCTGGCTATCGAAGTAGTTGTTGATTTCATTTCTTCGTAGTTTGCTAGCTTTGATGTGTGGTTGCAACCTTGATGTATCTTATTTATGGATATTTGAATTTGTAATATTGTGTTAAAAATGCTATTATGTTCAATCTCTCAAAGTTTTCTTGTTTGATGCATAATTATTTGACCCTATTATAGCAGGTAAAATGACGCATTATACTCCAGGCGAAATTTTTAGGAATATGGGTCGGTGGTGGGCTCTAGAAGATGAATTTTATTACCCATTGGACCCCTTGATGATTAACTCACCCACAGTAGCTCGGACAATGGTGAATGAATGGTCTCTTCGTATTAACCAATCGCATTGTCTACGATCGGATGCACGGACAGTAAATGTCAAGGTTCCTCGAGCAATGGCTATCAACATGCCACGCTTCAATGCAGAAAGTATGCAGAGAGCTCTTTTTCGAATAAGGGAAGAAAATAATCGTATTAAGATACGTCTCAACCGATATGAGTGGAAACAACGCATTAAAGAGTTTATTGAACATGGTGATACTCAGAGTGCACGACAATATATATTTATGCTAAACAATGGCACAAATCCAGTGGTGGACACAGAAGAAGACGAGTGTATTACCAGTCAAGTAAATGAATTCGCATCAGATATTGAAATGTCAGATGAAGATAGGTAGGACATTGATAATTTATTCCTCATCAGACATGTACTCATCAGACATATATTTGGCATGATTTAAAATATTATCACGATGCATATCAGTGCTAATTCGTATGAATCTATATGGATTTTTTCCACATCAAGTGACCTCCTCTTCAAGACAGGCGCATTCAACATTCGCAGACCTGCAACAAGTATTTCAGACTCGGCAGGAAAATCCGCCCAACAATTTGCACGAAATGTGGCATTTCTGAACGGCCAAAATATCGCACTCAAAATAAATGTTGAATTTCTGGTCGTGTGACATTTTTTTCAGATGCGCGAAAGAAGCTAACAGGATCATAATAGAATTTCCAAAACAAGTAATTTAAATAATTCAACATTAATTCCAAAACATGTACCAGGATAACAAGCAAGATTACTCAAAGGCTAATGACGTTTCCAATTCATATTTCTACCACTGGTCGTATACGGCTCTGGAGGATGACGTTCTCTATTGCCTCGGCGTAGTTGCACAACATGATGGGCAGGTTCCCTTTCCTCTGCAGTGTGACTTGCCACCTGTATGTCTTGGTTGTTACCTGTTTGGTCATTCACATCCATTATTGGACTTATGGAGTTCATCAAGTCATTTATTTCTCCAAAAGACCCCGTGACCTGATTGCCAAATTGACTAAAAGGCGTGGAAAATGCTGGCGAGTGACCAGCAAAATTTTGAAAAGTTTGAAGTCCTTCTGTATCGAACATGGCCGGTCTATAGAAGTTTTGCTGTGAAGATTGTCCCCCCATATCCCGAGAATGAAAATATGGCTGCGAACTTGACCCCGGCATACTAGGATCACATGGTAGCATGTAATCATTCCGTTGTAGGGGCGGCATGACAGGAATGCAAGGTATGGGCTGCACACGCATGACTGGTCTCCTCCTACTTGAAAGGGTTCTCTTACTTCTACCCCGCGGTCGCTAATTACATAAAATTAGGTAATTTAAATTAGTAAATAAAAGAAAACAACTTCCAGTGTAGTTTGTAGCATATTTTACCTTCTCGTCTTCTTCAATTCCATAATCCGCATTTAACTCAGCATTATAGGATTCCTGGGAAATTGGCACATCAAGGTAGCGGCGTTGCTCATCAGCAGCACCAAGTGCTGATTCCACCCCACGCCGAACCTCATCATTTTGACACATCTGCCTCACACGCTCAAGTGTGTCAACCTATTATACAAAATGGACCATCATTAGTATATAATATTTATATAAAAGACATCAGCCAAATTCATTTCATACTAAATATACTTACTAATACGGGATGTACCGCACCACACGGTGTCATAAAGCGAAACGTGTTTTGCCTATACCAGTCCATGCTTTTGCTGTGGAAATGAATATAGTGATCTCCACGAACACCTTGTACCACATGATTGCGCCGATTTCTCCACACTGCCACATGACCTTTAAAATACGTTTCCCAATTGCAATCATATTTACCTCTTTTATCTCCCGCGTGGATAGCTTCATGGGGCTCAGGATGGTGTGGGATGTGTTGTGCCATCCCAAATTGTCTCAAAATACGATCGGGATAGTGCCACTCCACATGTTCGAAACAAATTAATGGGACCCGGGCTCGCCACAGTTGTACCAATTCCGTATTGCAGACGCTCTCACCGAAGCCTTGTGATTCATAAGGTTGCCAAACAATATGCAATAACAAAACAAAAAGACTTATTTCGTGTAATGGGACCCAGACATGTGTTTTCTTTTAAGATGACATATAATAGGAAATGTAAGATGACATACGTCTGAGTATTGTAGATGTTCGAGCACGCGTCGCATATCAGGCATCATTTTCTTAAAGGATTGTTTCATGTCAATGCTCGAAGTCCACCTACATCAGAAAAAAAAATTCAAAAAATTAGGATAATATAACGAAGACATATTTAAATTTAACACATTGCAATTTTATACCTGATGCCTAATGCGTCCGAGGCTTGTAATCGTACTCGTTCCTTTACAATTATGGGACGACATGGACGAATCCGCTCCCAAGCCCACATACATAGCAAATGTACGGCTCCACCGATCTCACTGCTTTCCGGGTTGGTTGCAATACACAATTGTTTGTACAAAAAAGACAAACATGCGCCACCCCAGCTATAATTCTTAATGTTGTCCACATCTTCGAGTAATGGCAACCAGCAAGAATGAACAAAGCCATCATTCTTATCGCAAAAGAGTTGCGATCCAATCAAAAGCAATATGTTGGCTCTAACATATTGCTGAACTGTCACATCCGTGGCATCTTGACTTAGATCAGAAGAATCGAATTGAGACTTCAACCAATTAAAACTTATTGTGTTACCATCGGTGCCATTTCCATAAACACTTGGATCTTTTCCAAGCAGAGTGAAGCATAACTCTAACCAGTCCTTAGGAGTTTGCAATCCAGTGACTGGTTCTCCATCAATTGGCAACTTCATCAAAACATGCATGTCTTCAAGTGTGATGGTCATTTCACCATCGGGCATGTGAAAGGTGTGCGTCTCAGGGCGCCATCTCTCCACTAATGCAGTCACCAAAAGCTTATCCAGGTGCTGTATATAGCCAATTTTCCAGACATCCCCAAAACCAGATGTCTTCATATAATTTAGAAATTTTTGGTTGGTAACTTTTGGTGGATGAAATGCTCGCCTCCGAATCCTTAGTGGTTTGTCCAGGTTTCTTTTGATCTCTCCGCCGCATTGTTTTCTAACCTACAGAAAATTTATCACATTAATCAAACATATAATTAATTCCAAGTTTTTAACAACAAGAGTCATATCACAAATAACGAACAATAAATTGTTAAAATGTTTAAGAAACAATTGTATACTATACGAACCTCGTTATGCCATACAGCTGTTGCACGATGAACATCATTTAATGTTAGGAGTTGCCTAGATTCTGATGTTCCTTCATGTCCGATGAAATCAGAAGGACGTGGATGTGGCTCCATCAGTATTTAACTGTTACAAAATCAACAATAATTTAACCTTTTCAACCAAAACGATTCCAAACAAATCATTGACCATAAACATCCTGTAAATATCAAAGTAACATGCGATTGTTGTATCTTATCAAAGGAATTAACATGATATTCTGATTTTCGATTGTAGCTTATGTAAGAATCTAATCACTTTACTTCCCCAACAATAGGAAATCCCCCTCACACTCTTATCTTTATGTAGTTAAAAAATATTGCTTGATTCGCCTCTAGCCGAGTACTTTTTTCTTTTTCCACTCTCCTTGGATTTATATTTTCGGTTGCATGCGATGCGAGGTAAAGACAAAACAACGAGGTTAAAATCGGAACCAAAATTGGAACCCATAAGAGCTAATTAATATAGATTTCCTACTACTAACATGCGGACAAATTAATTTGGACAGGTAAAATCAAACCCCAAATTAACAAACCCTAATTATAGATCCCTAATTCCCAATTAGAAACAAAAACACCAAAACCGCACAATATCGTGCATTCCTTTCATTCGGAAAGGCCTAAGCTACACAAAATCGGAACCACTAAACCGCACAATTTTTTGCGTTTCTTGTCAATCGAACAAAAATACAATGAACCAGGTACAAACCGCACAATGAAAGACGAAGACCTAGGCGACTAGCAGCATACCTGATCTGTTTCTGAGTCGCCGGAGGTTCGGGTCGGTGGAGGTTGATTGCCAATGAGGTTGGGTACAAAAGAGGCTGGGGGTGGGCGGAGATTTTTAGCACAGGAAGAAGAAAGTATGGGAAGAGTGAATGATTGGCAGAGTAGAAGGTAAGTTATTAATTAGGTTTCTATTAAAATTAATTAGGTTAGGTACAGAGGATGCTGGGGTGGGCGGAGGTTTCTATTTGAAATTAATTAGGTTGTGTTTGGACAAGGTATAAAACGCAAAAAAAATTGCGTTTTCATTTGATTCCTATATTAAACGCACAAATGACTGCATTTTTATTCCTTCAATTTTGTTTCATTTTCCGAAGATAGAATGATCCCATGTTATGCAATTTAATTAAAATAACAGATAATTCATATATTAAAATGCACAAGAAGCCGCGTTTTAGATTAACCAAAAATTTATTACAACAAAAACCAAAAATAAAGAAAACCATTACAAATAATCAAGATAATTACAAATTTTTTCAATAAATTTATTGAACTAATAATGTTCTCCATTGTAGCTTGATCTTTCACCCATTTTTTGGACTTTATATTCAAAGATCGATAACCAAATTCACGGAGAGTGCACCATCCAAGCCAGCCACAACTATTATTTGCACAACAATAGTATAGACGGTCTTTATTTTTTTCACTCTCAGTAATTCTTACCAAAGAACAAACATTGTATCCACATATAATATTGATATATCTTGCACCATCATCTATCTGGTACGAAGAATTTGAAGATGACATAATGGACAACCTCCTAACCCAGTACATATGAGTATTTATCATGGTTTTAAAAAATACGGTCCAACTGGTGGTCTGACAGGTTGGACCATGAAACGGGCACTAGATCGGGTTGTTTTTAGGCTTTTGACCGGGGTCTGTACTAACCAGACCAAATTCGGTCGGACCGGCCAATTTTGAGGTCCATCCTGACCGGTCGAACCCGGTTAGTACAAAAATGAGCGAAATTGATTTTTTTTTGGAGTTTTCGAGGAAATTTTTTTTAACAAATTTATAAACTAATAAAAAAATAAATAAAGTAAATTTATAGAGTGGAGATATAAAAAATTAAGTCTACTTTTTTTTGTATGGGAAATAAGTATATTTTAACCTACATATATATATATTATTTAAAATATTTAAAAATAAAAAAATTTTGGTCCGACCGGTCGACCCGGAGGACGGGAGAAATCCCGGGTCGGCCTCCGGATCTTTTTTTAAAACCATGGTATTTATTATGAAAACTTATAGATTTGGTTTGTGTGAATAGGTGAAATTTCATTAGCTTTTATAGCTTTTATAGGGAGAGAAAAAATCAGCTTTTATAGCTTTTATAGCCGAGCCGATACCGGAGCCACATGTGAAGATTCGAGTACATAAAACCGCACAAAATCGTGCGTTGTCTTGCTAAAACTGCACAAAACCGTGCGGTTTTGTGTAAATTAAAACGCACAAATTTTGACCTGTTCTCTTCTGTTTGATTTGATCTTTGGGTCTGGATTATAGAATGCGGAGTCAATAGACTTTGTACTTTATTATTGCGTTTGCTTTTTTTTTGCTTTACTTGTTTCTTGTTTTCCTAGATGATTGGTTCTTCGTATTTTCTGTTTCCTGTTGGTTTTGAAGATATTTTATTTGTAGCGTTACTGGTTCTTGGAAGTTTAGTGTTGAGTGAAATTTTTCTGGTTTTTTAGTTCACAAATGGGTTTCCCAAAATGATTGACTTCAATTGTCTTTATGATCTTATAGGCTGTTCTTGGATTTTTACAATGACATCACACACAGGTTCAATAGGTGACATTGTGGAGGCCATCTTTAATGAGGAGACAGGTATCCTAATTTCAATTCGCTGTTTAGTGGTGTGTTCTACAGGTTTGCCTTGGTTCTTTTCTGGATTTACGAGTGAAGAGTTTTATTAATTAACTGGGTCATTCATTCCATCAACACTTGCTAAAACCTCTACCTTTGAGAAGAAATTTATTTCATATAAATCTTAGTTCTTCTATATCTGCAGGTTCTTCTGTGCCAGAATTTCCTACTTCAGTTTGTGTTGGTTCTGTTGTCTGTCCAGTTCATCGCAGCTGGCTTGCTTTCACTTGTCCAATAGTAAATGAGGTTAGTGATTCTTTCCTACTTGTGATTTTCCTTCTCTAGTATTTATTCCCACTCGTCTCGTGCTTCACTTGGAATTGAATATGTACTTGGTATACATTAAATTGGTTTATGATTTTAAATTTGTTGGCATTGTTAATTCTGATTAATCCCTTTTGTGTACATTGTGTTTCTTAGCTGGGTTTCCTTTTGTTGTTGTTATTTGACGGCACTTCTCATCTTTCATTAATTCTGAGTTAGTATAACAAAGTTGCTTGATTTTCTCTGCTAAGATTATCTTCGTGTGGAGAATGACCCCAACCTTAAGATCAATTTTGATATTTTTATCCATCTCACACCATAACTCTAGATGTGTTATAGACTAATCTGCTCAAAGTTTTCATATCAGGTTGAAATATAATGCATCAATAATAGTTTTCTTTATTCTTCTTACACATTAATTTTTCTTTTCCTTTGATTAGGAGACAAGTATCTCTGATTGTGAACAAGACATCGGCTATTTGGATATCACTACCCTCCCAGAGAAGCCTTCTGAGATTTTAGTGGATGCCGAATGTTTTGATTGTTTAATTGGGGCTCCTAAAAAGGTATGCAAGGCTTGAAGTTCAGAAAATATAATATATTTTGTACTATACTTAAATTCTTTTGTCTCAGGATCTTGATAAGGGAAAGGGAAAGGGTAAAGCTGATGATAGGGCTTTATTATCTTGGTCTGCCAAAAGTTCTAAAAAGCCCTTGAAATCCAAACACGAGAAACCAAATGTATGTCTTTTATTTGGTATAGTGAGATTGTGTCTGTAAAATGTAAATTTGAATTTCTGATTGAATTAATATTGTTCATCTTTTAAAATGGTACAGGATCTGCCTAAGGATTTTGAAGAAGAATTTGATAAGTGGAGGGTTGAAGGACTTGTTGGTGAGGTTTTTGATCACCAGGATGGAGATAGTAAGTGCTTTTAATGTAATGTGATTTTAGATTTAGCCTAAATTGACATTATTTCTAATTTATATATGTTTTTTGTTTGAAGATACATGTTGGGCAATCTCTATAGGTCATTGTGTTCAAGGTTTTTTGAGCACTGGTGCGAGGTTGAAATGTGACGTGAAGAATGTCTCAATTCAAAATCTCATCGATGTTATAAAAGCGAGCACCAATGGTTCGGTTCCGACTCTCAAAAGAGTGTTCGATTATCTTACTACCAATGGCATAATGTGTGATGAAGATTATAAAAGAGGTTGTTGGTCAACCAAGAAAGACAAGGTATTTGTGCATAATATAATTATGTTTATAATGGTTTGTATATATTTCTTATTTCTTTATTTGTTGTTTCAGCATCATCGGAATCTAAAGATCGAGTCCTTTGAGGTGTGGCCTAAACCTGATGAGAAAAGCATAAAAGAGGTTGATCTATTTGCTACTTTGAAGCGAACTCCTGTTGTTGCTGTTGTTGACACTATCGATTTTTATGCTAGCTGTATTAAAGAGGTAATATAGTTGTTATAACTTTCTTAATTGAATGAATGATGATGGTCCTAGTTATTAATAAATTTTGTGCTTTTATAGAATGGTAATGCAGGTCCTAGCTCAAGTGGGAAAAGTGGGAAAGCACATATCCTTCAATACAATCAGAAGGTTAGACCTCCAAGCTTGAACCCAGTTGCCAAGCATATATCCTTCGTTACAATCAGAAGGTTATACCATTTTCTCAAACAAATCTCTACTTGAAAAGACTAAAATGCTTCTCTCCACTAAAAAAAAATGTAAAGAAATCTATTTTGTTATTACATTTTCTTTTTCAATTGTGAGGGTTTTGGCTATGTTCCCTCGTTGAGAGGGAGAGATGATGATCGGTCAAATTGGTTTTGGGACCCACTCAATTTCTTCCTAGCGACATGGGATTCTTCGAAGCTGCTTGGGCTTTGGGATAGATGCAAGATTCCCAAGCTATCTATCCCGGAAATTGGTGGCGTTGAATCTGATAATGCTCATCGCAATCGTCGTCTTCTTAATATGCTCACTTTCCTGGAAATGGAGGAGGATTTACGAGTTGGAGGAGATTATGGTTAAAAGTTGGATTAATTTGAAAATGAATTAGGGTTTTGATTTTCTAATTTAGATTTCTAATTCAGATTGGACTTTTCAAAATTATGGTTATTCAAAATTTAAATTCTCTATAATTCTCTATAGTTTAGAGTTATAGTTTTAATATTAGTTAAAAGTTGGAAGAAGAAGATGAATATGGCATTTTTGTCTTTAAGTGGGAAGATATATTTTTTGTTTTTAAGTGAGAAGAGCATTTTAGTCTTTTCAAGTAGAAATTTGCCAAAAAATATGGTATATTCTGGTTCAGGGATGAGGGATCCGAGAGTTTCTAAAACTAAAGATAGGGATGGTAAAATCATTTTTGAATATGTAGAGACGCAAGAGAGGGCATGATCAAACATCAAATAATAGGGGGTAATTTTCCCTAAAACAATTGATGTTACGGTCCAAGAGCGCACTTACTATTTGTCTCCGCCTTACAAGTAGTAGAGGTAGGGGTGATCATTATCTAATCAAATTCGTATCATTATTTTCCAACTTGATTTATCATTATTATGATTTGATTCAAATTATTCAAACACGAATCATATTTTGTTGTTTCTGAATTGAATTCTACCAAATTCAAATAATTTTTTTATTTTTATTTTCTTGTGTATCTTGATGTTCACCACTTTGATCAAGTATAGTCTATATAGAGATATCACTAATTGTATAACTAATAAATAATATGACTAATTACTTTGAGATAAACTTATAGAGATCAAACTATTAACAGAGATAAAGAATTGAGATTGGATTATTTAATCTTGAAGGATGTAGGTGCAAAAAGGAGTTCGTAATTTTTGATTCCAAAATTTTCCCCTGCTTTAATTCGTTGAAAGACAACCTCGAACCGAATTGAAATTCGTGTGATTTGGTTGAATTTGAATTGAATTGAATTTAATTCATGATCACGTGACGTTAATAATAATAATTATCGATGAACCCTATCCAGCAACTGAAGCCTTTTAAGAGGCTCCCATGTTGTCGGTGTGACCAGAAGTCTCGTTTGGTGTTGGGTAGTGGCGCGGTTCGTATTGGGAGCAGTGATAAGAGTGACTCCTTGCCCTCGGTTGAGACGGTCGAGGTTGCAGAGGCGATTTGGGGCATGGGAAAGGATCTGGGGTTCAGCGACAAGGGAAATAAAGAAGAAGTTCTAGATGCACTGCAAGGGATGATTCTGGTTGAGGTGGTGGGCGATAATCCAGTCGCCCAATAAATTGGCTGACATGGAATGCAAGAGGTGCTAACGCCCTCTCTAAAAGACGAGCAATCAGGAAGTTAGTGTTTGAGTATAAGGTTGGGTTCTTGGTATTAACGGAAACTAAGGTGATGGCTCCCTCTGCTAGGTATGTGAGACAAGTTTGGAGGAACAAGGATTTGGGCTGGGAAACGATCCCTTCAGTGGGTCGTTCTGGCGGTATTATATACATTTGGAGTGAGGATTTTTTCCAGTGCAATTCTGTACTTAGGGGTTCACGCTGGCTATATTTTAGGGGTTGTCTTGCCAGTGTTGGTGTTGCCTACAACGTTCTTACTGTATACAATCCTTCACACCTTGCTGACCAGCTCTCTACTTGGGCAGAGCTAAGGGCCCTTAAGGATGCTTCGTCAGATTTGGTTTGGGTTGCATTGGGGGACTTCAATGCCGTGCTCTGTAGGTAGGAACGAAGGGGAAACACCCCTAGGGGTCTCGGCGCCTTCAGGTTTTTTAGGCAACTGTTGGATGAGATGGGTCTTATTGATTTGCCACTAATTGGGAGACGTTACACCTGGAGAAGCACGGATTCGGCCAGCCGTATTGACAGGTTTTTGGTCTCGCCAAGTTGGTTGCAGCTTTTCTCAGAGTGTAGCCAACTTGGTTTGTGTAAGGGGGGCTCGGACCACAATCCAATCTTGCTCAGGCCTCGGGACCAAGATTGGGGCCCTAGGCCTTTCCGATTTTTCACTGCCTGGCTGGAGGATCCGAATTTCATGAGTACAATGGCTGGTTGGTGGAGTGAGCTTGACACAGTCACCTCGGGGCCGAACAGAATTTTCTATAAGCTGGGCCTCCTTAAAAAGAAGATTCGGGAGGGCTGGTCTAGTTCCTTCAGTCGTTTAGAGGAGGAGATAAGGGGATTGGAACTGGAACTGGAAGTTGATTCACTTGACATTTTGGAGGAGGAAGCTGACTTGTCCGATGCTCAATTGTTGAGAAGAAGCAACGCTCGTCAAGAGCTTTGGCAGAAACAAAGTACGCAAGAGTCCTTCTGGCGACAGAAATCGTGAACTAATTGGGGCAAGTTTGGTGACAGGAACACCAGGTATTTTCACCTGGTGGCCAAGGTGAGGAACAAAGCTAATTTCATAGGGCAGCTGCTTATAAATGATGGGATCGTGGACAGTCCAAATGGCATTAGGGTGGCGGTGGTTGGCCACTTCCAGAATCAGTTTAAAGAAGTAGAATGAGCTAGACCGACGCTTGATAGCAACATGTTTTCTAAGCTCCCTCAGGCTGAGATGCTGGGGTTGGAAGCTAACCCTTCAGAGGAGGAGATAAAGGAGGCAGTTTGGAGTTGTGACGGCGAGAAAGCTCCTGGGCCTGACGGGTTCTGCTTCTCATTCTTCAAGGCATGCTGGGAGTTGATTAAGACCGACCTCTATTGTTTTGTTGAATATTTTTTCAGGTCCTCTTCCTTGATCCCCCAGGTCAAAGCATCATTTATCACGCTTGTGCCCAAAAAGGTGGGAGCCTAGAAGCTTACTGAGTATAGGCCGATTTCCTTGGTAGGCTCCCTCTATAAGATTGTGGCGAAGATTCTTGCTAATAGGCTAAAGTGGGTCATTAGCTTGGTTGTGGGACAAGAGCAGTTTGCTTTTATCAGTGGAAGACAAATCACAGATAATGTTTTGATTTGCAATGAGGTGGTTGACTTTCTTAAGAGGTCTAACTCGGATGGAGTACTCTTGAGTACTCTTAAGAGGTCTAACTCGAATGGAGTACTCTTCAAGGCATGCTGGACTTTCAAAAAGCGTTCGATTGTCTTTCTTGGAACTTTTTGGAGAGTACTCTTGAGGCTATGAATTTTGGGCTAAGATTTAAGGGCTGGATTATGAGCTGTATTCGTGGTGAATCGGCCTCGGTTCTTATCAATGGGTCCCCCACACAGTTATTCTGCTTGGAGAGAGGGCTCAGACAGGGAGATCCCCTCTCTCCTTTCCTCTTTATTCTCGCTGCGGAGGGTCTGAGATTGCTGATTAGAAGGGCGGATGCGATGGGTTTGGTGCGAGGTTTATGTATCCCGGGTCTGGCTGAGAGATTATGCTTACTACAATTCGCTGACGACACATTGCTCCTATCCAAGGCTGCCGATGATAGCATCAGAAATGTGAAGAACATCTTACTTTTATTCTCTCTTGCTTCTGGGTTGTCGCTGAACTTTGAGAAGTGTAACATCATTGGCGTGAATTCTAATCCAGATAATCTATTGGAGTGGGTTGGATTTTGGGGTTGTAAAGTTCAGTCACTGCCCTTCAAGCTCCTTGGTCTACCTGTTGGGCAATCTATGAGGCGATTGGTGCATTGGAATGCTGTTTTGGAGTGCTTGGATAGCAGGTTGGCTGCCTGGAGAGGCAACTTGCTTTCTCTTGGCGGGCGCGTCACCCTTGCTAAATCAGTGCTATCCAGTCTCCCCATCTATTACCTTTCTCTGTTCAAGGCTCCCAAAGGCGTGGTGGAAGCTATGGAAGTGAGAATTAGAAGGTTTATTTGGTCAGGTGACCAGGAGAAGAAATTAACCTTTGTGTCCAAAGAGTTGATCTGCGTACTGGTTAAGAGTGGTGGTTTGCGTGTGCATAGGCTGGACCGTAAGAATGATGCATTGCTCATGAAGTGGATGTGGAGATATCTCACAGAACCAAATTCTTTGTGGGTGAGAGTCGTTAGAGGTATTCACGGGCCGCCCCCTCTTGTCTCCTCTTTCCTGTTATCTCACATTGCAGGGGACTTGAGGCGCGGGGGTGTTTGGGCCACTATTTACAGATTGGCTGCCTCAGACTCTTGCATTGTGGAGCGATGGCGAAGTAGCATTGGAGTTGTGCTTGGTGCCGGGGATCGGCTCTCGTTCTAGAACGACCCCTGGTTCCATTCGGGTACTGTCCGTTCCCGATTTCCCCGGCTTTATAGTGTTGCTGCAGATCAGTTAGCGGTGGTTAGTGATGCTGGGGTCTGGTCCGAGGATGTTTGGGTGTGGAGTATCAGTTGGCGAAGGAGAAGATTTGCTTGGCAGGAGGAGGCTGAGGTTGAATTGTACAGGCTATTAGATTCTTTAAGGCCTAGACCTTCCGTGGAGGACACGTTCTGCTGGAAACCTGACCTCTCTGGTGGGTTTTCAGTTCGTGGACTCTATGCTAATATGTTCGAAGGTTTCTCTTTTTCCTCTCCCAAGGTGCTTTGGCCTCAATTCTCTAAACTTATCCCTTACAAAATTAGTTATTTTCTATGGATGGCGAGGATTAAAACAAGGGATAATCTTGCGCGTATTGGCATCGTGGGGAATGCCCAGGCAGGGTGCGCTATGTGTGGGGCTGAGCTGGAAAGTGCCAATCACATTTTCTTAGTGTCGTGTTGCTATGGAGGTTTGGAATCTGTTCTTGCACAAAGTTGGAGCTTTATAGGGCTTCTACCCGTGGTTTCGTGGAGGATTGGTTGCGCTTGCTTCCGAAGGGGGGTTCCAAACAAGTGTGGTACATGATTTTTGCGGCTGGCTGTTGGTGCATATGGCATTCCAGAAATAGTTGCATCTTTGAGGGAAAGCCTGTTGATTTTGGTGGCCTTGTCAAGTACATTTTTAGGTCTGTGGAAGATTGGTGTTACTGGGCAGGTCTTCATAGGGTTCTTTTGGGACAGAATTTGAGTGTTGTAATTGACTCTTGGAGAACTGTTTAGACCGGTGTTGCTTGGTGCCTGCCTGTCTTCCGGGTTGTGGTTGCTGATTAGCGCGATTGTAGCACCGTTGCTGGCCATGCTACGGTTGCTTTTCTGGTGTTCTTGTAACAAACCTTTCATCATGGTGATCAATAAATACATTATACCGTTAAAAAAAAAATGACGTTAATAATCAAATTAGCAAAGAACGAGATGTTTCCTGCTGCCCCGCATGGGTTCCTCCCTCTTCCGAGGAAGGGGAAGGTGGAAGACCTGGTTGCTCTGGATAATGGAAATCGATAGAAGCTAGGACCACTTCCATTTTACCCTTCTTAAGGCGCCTAACATGCCCTGGTAAGGAGTTAAAGAGTATCATGGGCTGAATTAGTTGTCAATTATTGACGATTGGCCATTATTTTCTGAAATCAGTATAGAATATTGATCACCAAACACCAGATACATGTACATCAACTCCTTCGCTTATCCATTACAAAGCCTGTAATGGAGCACCACGATCACCTCCCCAGCTGAACCACAATCCGGTAGTCAGGGGAGGGACAGCTACTAACCTTCATAGGATGATAGGTAACGAGACAACACAGCCGTAGCATACTTATAGTGCACGTATAGTATAGATGGTCTGACGACTGTAACTCCGTACTACATAAAAGCGGAGCCCGCTTGCAAATGATCAAGCATCCCAATTCGCTGGTATTGATCTTTCCCTGCAACGCCATCGAGAAAAAAAAAACAACTTATCTTGAACGGGACAAGCTTGGAGAAATCGGACATGAAAACTACAAGGGAAGCCCTCAAACATCTTCTTATAGATATTTTCCCCGAATAGGCCCATGATGGGATCAGGTAACCAACAAAACTCATCCTTCCCATTAGGAGCCAGCCTGACCGATTGCAAGAGACGGCACATGTAATTTTTTTTAATTTAAACTATTTATGTAATTTTATATTTTCAAAATTACACCTATGTAATTTTTAGTATTTCAAATTTTCTATTCCATAATGGGCATTATTCCCAACCCAATAAAGAAGACGAGAATGAGATACACCTCTACTCTACGTAATTGGTGACATATATATATATATATATTACAAAGATAATTTTCTTAAAAAATAAAATAACTGTTTAGTACTATATTCGTTCACAGTCTAATTAGGTAAGCTCTTTTAATTCCACGAGTTAGTTAATAACATTTTTCAACATTGCAACGGGTGATTAAGCTTTAGTATTGATCAAAATATATATTCAAATTTCGAATGTGCTAATGCTAAACTCTTGCTGATTTCAACATTGCAATCTAATTAGCTGAAACATGAATTAATAATAAGTATCTACCTTATTTTGTATTATCTACTCAAATTTTTGATTTTTTTTAACGGATATTATTCATCATCAATATACTTATTATTTTTGTACTAAATTCTCAACAGTTGATCAGCATGTCCAATCACTCCTTTTGCATCCTAATGCCATAGCCTATGTAGAGGGATTTGGATTCAGGGGGACTACATAAAAACCATCCCCATGGTATGGATTAAATATGGACCTTTAGATTTGGTCAAAATTTTTTATTACAGATCTGATGGCCAGAATCTGTTGAGGGTATTTTTAATTTTTTATCCAAACATACTCATTAGAGTTCCACCTTTTTTCTATATAATCCCATAACCCCCCACCCTGCTTCCCCGCCGCTTCGCCTCCTTCCCCGCTCCCGAATCCAAATCCAAATCCCACCTAATTTCTGACACTTAATTACCATAAAGTTTTTATCTTTTTGGTATTTGTAATATAATAATGGGGAACGTGTGCTATCTATCCTCTTCTCGAGAAGGACGAGGCAGCTTCAATGGGTAGCACACGTGGACTCCCCCACTCTTTCTCTCTCTGGTAGAGATCGTTGTCTGTATCAATGATGTTTATGAACTCATGATTTTTATTTTAGGGATATAATTGGTTGTTGGATTTGGATATTGTTTGATGGATATTTATTTCGGGATTTTTGCTGCTATTGTTGTTCCTAGATGAATGACACCAATATTAAAGTAGAACGATACCAATATCCTAGAACGATGATACCAATATTCGAAAAGAATGAAACCAATACATTCAAATGGTATACATTTTCACTTATAATGGGATACCAATATTGGAGAAGATGAAAATCAATATCACGGTGGAATGAAACCAATATCATAGAAGAATGAAACCAATATCCGAGAAGATGAAAACTAATATTATAGTAGAATGGAACCAATAACATAGAAGATGGAAACCAATATCATAGTAGAATGAAACCAATATCATAGTAGAATGAAACCAATAATATAAAAGATGAAAATCAATATCCGAGAAAATGGAAACCAATATTCTCATACTTGTATTTCCATAATTTGCATTATTTTGCTGATATATTTTTTAATTATTGTATTTCTCATATTGCCCCTATCCCTTTCAGTGGGGATTACCCATGTCCCCACTGAATTTGAATCCCAAGTAGTCGGCCACGTTGGTCAAAGAAAGAAGTCTCATCCTCCGCACAGAAAAATAATTTATTAATAGGATTTGGATTCAGGGGGGACTACATAAAAACCATCCCCATGGTATGGATTAGATATGGGCCTTTAGATTTGATCAAATTCTTTTTTTGCAGATTTGATGGCCAGAATCTGTTGAGGGTATTTTCGAGTTTTTATCCAAACATACTCATTAGGTTCTACCAGTTTCCTATATAATCCCACAAAAAAATCTCCCCCCATCCCCCCTTCTTTTTTCTCCCGCCGCCCCCCCTCAAGCGGGTCCACGTATCCTCCACCTACTCTGCCCTTGGAGCAGTATCCGGTGCTGGGCAGCAGCAGGCTGTCCCACCACGTGGACCACTTGCTGAAGCTTCCGGCGGAGGTCGCCACGCAGGACATGCCGTGGCGGTGGTGGTTGAGGACGACCAAGTGCCTTGCCCGGGACTGGAGAGCCGCCGTGGCCATCGGAATCTGGGATAATTGGGGTTACTTTAAAATGGGTAAGAGCTAGATTTTTGTGGTAGTCTCATATCGATGGAGAATTCCCCCTGGGATAATACAAAACGGTAGCTTTCGAAATAGAGCGAGAGATGGAAATTATCTTTCTTTTTTTGTTGAAAGTAATGGAAGACGAAGAGGTGTACGGTACATGTACTTTGAGCTTTCGAGATTTGGAAGACAAAGGGGTTGTTCTGGGTTCTTCTTTTCTCGTGATTTGGTTTTGGGTTTGATTTGATTTATTTTGAAGGTTGTATTTGTTCCTGGAAAATGGAATGAGATGATGATGTCACCGATCTTTTTTATTTTTTGTTCTAGTGGTATTCGTCATCGTTTAGAGTTCTCGTTATATTAGGGGTAATATCTTCTTTCGAATAAAAAAATTCATAGATGAATGATACCAATATTAAAGTAGAACGATACCAATATCCTAGAACGATGATACCAATATTCGAGAAGAATGAAACCAATACATTCAAATGGTATACCTTTTCACTTATAATGGGATACAAATATTGGAGGAGATGAAAACCAATATCACGGTGGAATGAAACCAATATCCGAGAAGAATGAAACCAATATTAGTAGAATGAAACCAATATCCGAGAAGAATGAAACCAATATCATAGTAGAATGAAACCAATAACATAAAAGATGGTTTGAATGAAACCAATAGCATAGAAGATGGAAACCAATATCCGAAAAAATAGAAACCAATATTCTCATACTTGTATTTCCATAAATTGTATTATTTTGCTGATATTTTTTTAATTATTTTAATTATTGTATTTTTAATATTGTCTCTGTCTTTTTCAGTAGGGATTACCCATGTCCCCACTAAATTTGAACCCTATGTAGAGACCATAGTTGACTAATATGGGCCTCAGCCCATCTTGACCCAATTATATTGAGTCACATCTATAAGTATCACGGCACACGTGCGTTACTAGAAGATTCCATTCGCAAGTAAAGGGAAAGAGAGATTGTGAATTGGGGATTTCATTGACAAAACGTAAAATTAGGGTTTGGCGATAATGGCTAGCGCGAATCCGCAGATTTCTTCCGTCTCTCAGGACTCGGACTTGAGGAAGCGGAAGGAGGAGAAAAAGGAAGAAGACCAGGTCAAGGAGGTGGACGAGGAAGAAGACCAGGAGGAGGACGACGAAGTTGAGGAGGTGGAAGACGTCGGGGAGGAAGACGACGAGGTCCGGAAGCAGCAAGAGGAGGGAGAAGAGGTGGATACTTGCGTCTACGACAAGTACAAGCCCGTCGAGGTCAGCGATGATATACTTTCCACGGTTGACACTGAGGAATATCGGATATATCTAGAATACGCGATCAAGACCGAGGTGATTTCTCACTCCCTAATCCCTACCTCCCTATATATATTATATTCTATTATGTCGACGGACCACTGTGATATTCTATTTTATATTCTGTTGTAGGGTTTCTATGTGCCTTTTACCCCTGAAGACGCATTTGGTGTACTCTGTTCCGCTGATCCTAGGAGTCGGTGGTGGCCCATGATAGAAGAGGGGGCGCAATTGGCTCTCAAGCATTACAATAAGAAAAGGGCTGGCCCGGTAAGGCCCCATTTCCTTCCTTCTGCTGTTTCTTTTTTCCAAGAACGACGACGAATGCTGCTGATTGGGGAGGTTGATTTTGTGATGTGCAGGATGGTCAACTGAAACTTGTGAGTATCCGTCTTGTGAATGTACAGTCAGCTGGTGGTGTGTTTTTCTACATTACCCTTGCTGCCAAAAATGTCGCTTCTGGCGACATCAGGGACTATCAGACGAAAGTCTTTAGGGGAACCAATATGAAGTGGAAGGTGCTGATGTTTAGGGAAGACCCTGAAATCGTGGTGGAGGTAATGAGTATCACTCTGCTCTGTCTTGCCCCTTTCTTCAATTGATTGTTTTTTCACTTTCTCTTTGAACAAAGATGCACTTCTTTGTCGAACTATTGATGATCATGTTATGTCAAATCAGCAGTTGTTCTTTTCCTCATGTTGGCAGTTTGTGCATGTTTTTGTTTGCTTCTTCTTTTTATGGATTTGTTATCAAAGCATCAATGTGTTGTTCAGTGTTATCCAAGCTTATATATGTTGTATGAATTTAAGTTTAGGTGGATAACACTACAGAGGGAACTATTTTTTAACTGAAAATTTCTTGTCCATCGAATACGGTTGTTCCCAACATAGTTGCTACTGAGGTTGCTCATCTCATTGTTCCCCTTCATATGCATTTTTTTTTTCCTTTCCTCTTTTAGCTTGTTTGACATGGGTTGAAATTGTCCCAAAAAAGGCTTTTTAAGTAATGAATATGCTCACATATTTTTACTCAACTCTGATCTGGTTGACTGCTTCAATGCTTCTTCGTTAGCGCGCCTTTTGATGCCCTTTTTTTTTGTCATTGGCAGATGGTCGAAAATGACATGGCAAGATTGGAGCCCTTCTTTCAAAAGCAGAATGTTTATTGAATCATTGTACAGTTTGTGTCCTTAAATGTTGCTAGATTCTCAATGTGTCCTCAAGTGTTTTGACAAGGTTTAATTAACCAACCACAGCAAACCACTTAACCTAGCAATTTCCTATATTGAGATGCTGGACGTCCCTGGCTTGTCCAAATCGGACATCCAGGTAAGTTCTTGGCTAAAGTGGTAAATCCTGTGGTAGAGAAGAAACTCGGAATTCATTTGCAGATCGGTCATGCGATATACATTGCAGGTGAAGCTTCCACCGTAAAATTTTGCATAAATTTCCGTACCTCCCAAACCTGAGAGTTAAGGAGCAGTGAGAGGATTATCAGTTTCCGTACCTCCCAAACCCGAATAACCGGAGCATCTGATTCTCCACAAAGCATCAAATACTACAATTTCTTTTTCCACCAAAAAGTGAACCAACAGTTGATCAAATACAAGTCATTGTTTTTATTCTTCGCACGCGACAAAATTACTATTTCCCTTCTATTAATGTGATTAGCTGCACTGTTGGGAACGTCTCAACTGCACTAAATAGTTTTGGAGAGGAGATCGAGTAGTTAGGCCCCGTCCATCCCTGAGAAGCAGCAATTTGTCAAGGATGCTTTATCATTGGTTTTTACTGCAGAGTTTTTTTTTATAGCTAATTTACTAACCTTTATTAATAAGAAAAAAAGTTTACAGAATGGGGATGAGAAAGGAGAGAAAAAGAGACTAAAAGCAAAGCCAATGTCTAAACAGTGGTAAACCCGCTGCCATATCTAATAACTCACCCAAGCAAACACGGTTTTTACTGCCGAGTTTAGTATGCATAGTTTTGGAGAACCTACCAAATCCATAGCAAGTATGGCCGATCCCATATGCAGAATGGCCGATTATTACTCGTCGCTAAATGTATGCAGAATGGCCGATTATTTCTCGTCGCTAAATGTATGCAGAATGCGTTCATCTTCTTATGTAACACCCTCAATGCCTCTACTCCATCATTAAAAACCAGTCTTGTGCATTGGCCAGCGGTTTGCCATTGTACAGTTGATCCAAAGAGTGAGAGAACATTGTCTCCGAAGCTTGCCAAGGCAGGCGAGGAAGGCGGCCTTACGAAAAGTTGGCCAACTCTTCTTGTGTAAGAATTCACCTAGATTTGTATACCATATCCATTGAAGGATGAAATCAGAAAAAGGTTCGGAACGCTGAAACTGTAATTATATCGAGTAGATAAGAATCTTAACATTCTATTGAATATGTTATCGAGTTTGATCTTTATCGATTAAGAGAGTTGCTCTCTAAACACGCATTCTCTTTTCTTTTTTTCCCACTATAATTCATTATTGATCAACTTATGCACATCAACAGATAAAAATGATTTTACGTGGTTTAGGTTTCACGTTCCATTTCATATGTTACTAATTGGCTAGGATATACGATTGGAATACATTGAGAATCATAAGAGATGAATAAATAATTTTGGTCCGTGGAATAAACCACGAACAATAGATACAAATTTTAACACTATTAGTTTGATTGCCGATTTTTTCGCTACTTAATTGGGCATCGTAAGCCCATTACATATAGATTGGGCTTAAAGGCCTTAACATGTTACATGTTACTACCATAATATAATTTCAGATTTTGCATCTGACTTCCAATGGAAGTTAGCTTAAAAAATAGGGAAAAACTTAGAAATTCCTAAAATTTATTATAATGTATCGAGAAGTCTAATCCGTAGTAAATTACTCCATAAATTTTAAAAAATTTAACTAATTAGTTCTTCAAACCAATTTATACGATAGATTTAGTTAACTATAGCACCTCTCATGTAACTACTGCATTCATGTAATGCTGCAACTTGTTATATGTATGTATAATATATATATATATACACCTAGATCCAGTTAACATACCTAGATTCACGAGATATAGGTGAAGTCTATGGATGACAATTGTATATGGATCTTGAGGGTCTACCCTGTTTTGGACCCGACGGATCTAGGATCTGTTGACTTTGATCGAGCCTAGATCTCGATCCTACCCTAATTTTTATTTTTCAAAAGGATAAGGATATGTATATAGGTTTATAGGGTCTGCCCAAATTGTACCCTCTACAAAAATCTAAAATTTCGAAAACGTATAACCTCTAAAAAACCCTCCAAAAAAATCATAAAACTCTTTGCCTCCCATCGTGCGACTTTTGTGTGTATATATATACACATTGTCAGGTGAAATACACAATTGAATTACACGATCATTTTAGTTATATTTTTTATAAGTAAAATTTACATTCTAGAGCAGATACTCAGTGTATAGGCATCACCAACTAATTACAGCCCCTAAACAACCAAAAACACCCTATGTGCATCACCAATAATGCACCGCACGGGCACACAAACTGTACCATTCCCCGCAGTTTTTATCCTTGCCCCTTCAACACCTAAAATCTGATTAGTAACTAATGCGTGTTTATTAATTTGTACTCGAATCATATAAACAGACAACTCTATATTGTTTTGGTACATTATCGTCAATAAATGATAATATATTGACGAAAAAGGAAGCATATATCATTTTGAAGATTTACATAACAAATTCGTTGGTTTACTAGTAAATATCAGAGTTATGTTTTAGTTCATTGAATGTAAAGTATTTTGGCGACTGTGACATGATTAACTAGTTCAATTTGTTAAAATTTAAGGACTAATTTATTATCAGTACAATATTGAAACTTAGGGCCTTTGGAGGTTGAGTACTATGGCACTATTGAAAAATGGATTGGACTTCCAAATCAATTAATTTAATAATTGTGTTAATGATTTGGTCTTATTTTTATCAAAACATCCAATATTAACAAACAAATAAGGTAATTAGATATAGAATTGATGGTTTGGTTCGCATTTGTCTTGGTATTGATATTTTTTAATGTACAATTTGTTGTTTCTAAGAAATGAATAAACTACAACAAAATCTCTCTTAAGTGATATCGTTGGGATCAGGAAAAAAATATCACTTTAGAAATATTATTATGTAAGATAGGTTTACTTTTTTTCTCCAAATAAATAAAAATTGAAATTTGAGCAATAAATACGTAAATACCAAAGAATTACTTTGTCTATATTCAAGTCACCTAAAATCTCGACTTATAGCATTATTAAAATACTAAATTCGATTGAGATATTTTCTTACAACAAGACGCTGATCACAATGACTATTTGAAGATAATTGAGAAGATAAATAATGATGTAAAATTTATCAAACAAGCAAATCTAGCACAAAATAGTATCTTAAAATATATTTTAATACATAAAGTATGTAAAAATATATATATTTATTAAAAAAATATCATTTTATACAAAAATTGGAATCAAGATTTAACACTAAAATTTTCCGAAAAAGTATAAGTTATTACGATAGAGGGGTTATTAAATTTAAACACTGGTCCCAACTCGGGACCAAGATTTTTTTTATCAGTTTAAAGAGATTATGACTTTTAGGGGTGTGCAAATAGACCAGACTAGACCGATCTAGACTAAACCATAAAAACCAATAATTATTTAAGAAAAAATATGGGATCCAGACCGAACCATTTACTCATTGGTTCTAGACCAGACCAATTCTTTTGGTCTGGTCTAGGTTCAAACCAAAATATCCAAAATTTTAAAAAATAAAAAAGGACACTTATGAATTTGAGAAAGGCAACAAGAGACGATAAATAGGCCGAGATGAGAGATGTTAATTATGATTTGACATATAGATTTGCTGTTTTGGGATGCTGAGCATTCATAAATTGGTTGTCATTATACTATGTGCGAAAAAATATATTGGTCGTGTGATCTTGCTATAAGTGGGATTTTTTTATCCTTGTTTCAACAAATTATGGTTTGATCCGATCCTCCATGGTTCTGTTTAAAAAGATCCGAACCATATTCGAGAACCAAATAGACCAATTCTTTTTTGATCTGATTCTGGATCATTTTTTTGGTTTGGTTCGATCTAGTTCTTGGTTTTTTGTTCACACGTAATCACTTTAGATGAAATTACTTTATATAAATTTTAATGTAATATAAGAGATAATTAACACATAATTTTCTATTCAATGGAATTAAGAGGGAAATCTTGATAGATTGTTGAATATGAAGAGGTGCACCAATCGATGTAAATAGTATTGTCATTTAATAGTGCATTTGGCGAACTTTTGCATTTGGTGCAATCATAACAAGCAATATAAAAAAAATGTCCGTAGTACTTGCATGAAGCTCTCTAATCGTATGATGTGCATATAATATTGTACGTGCACCTTGCTCTTTAATCAATAATTTTTACTCTAGATAGTATTACCAACTGTATTGCTCTTACTATCAGGAATTTGTTTTTTGGAATCGATCTTAAAAGAACATTAACTTGACTAATAATTAAGCAATATATATATAATACAAATTTCAAACGCGCTATGCTAAACTCTTGCTTATTTTGCAATTCAATTAGTTAAGATTAAGGGTGAGCAAAAATTCGATATTCAAATTTTTTTCGGATTCGGACTCGGATAATTTTAAATTCGGACTCGGATACGAATTATCTGAAATAAATATTTCGGACTCGAATACGGATACAGATAATAATATTGATATTTCGAATATCCAAAATATCTGATTTAAAAAATAAGTCCACTAAATAAAATAAAAATTACAAATAATCAGCCCGCAAAATTAACCACATTAAAAATTACAAGTAAAAAAATCTTCCACTATTAGAGATAGGCCATTACCTCGTAAATTTCAATTTCCCAATATAAGAAAACCTAAAAAAATCATGTTTCTTGAAGGCCACTACGATGAACCAGGTTTGGTTGCTGTTTTTTTCTATTTTCTTAGTTTATTTTAACTGATTTTGTTGCTATTCGATGAGTTGTTCGAGATAGGCTACGCTTATTTTTGAAGACTTGAAAAAATGGATAGTTTAAATTATCTGTATCTATATTCGAAAAAAGTTCGGATATCGAATAGTAAAGAGTTCGAATTCGAATACTAAAAATATTTATTTAAATATTTTGGATAGTTAAAATTTCGGATAATTTAATCTGTATGCTTACCCCTAGTTAAGAGATGTAAAGCCCATCTTCTCCCAATTATCTTAAAAGACATGCATACCACGCGTACGCTTCTCGAAGCTTCACAACGCTGGAATTAGGGTTTGGTGATCATGGCTGGCGCGAATCAGCATATTACCTGTCTCCATGGAGTCGGAATTAAGGAAGCCAAAAAAGGAGGAAGATAACTGTAATGTCCCTGATTAAGGATTAGGATTCAACAACCCTAATTGATAGAAATTGGGGAAAAGAGAGATTGAGATAGAATAAGGAAGAAGAGAAGAAACGTAACTGTTTCTATTTGGAAAATTATCAAAATATCATAATAGTCCCTGTAGTTCTCTATACAACTCTATTTATACCCAACCTTATTACTTCTATTGGACCAGTCAATACAAGCCCATTCCGAATTAACTTCGTAAGGCCCACTAAGCCCAACATGTTACATGCCCTCCCTTCAATGGAAACCTTGTCCTCAAGGTTTAGAATATAACCAATAAGAAGGCAAATCTGAAGTTCTAAATCATTGTTCCTGTACAAGAATCAACAAAATTGCAGCATCCTCATTGAAGACGTAGAAAGAGACTTTATCAACAGGATATTCAACTTGAGTTGAATGGATTGACATCGTTGCCATGATCTTTCCTTTGTTTCATGGAGTCTAAACACAGTAGGCTGACCTCATTATAAGTTGCTGAATCATCATACACTTGATCTGTAACATCAGAAAAGTGACAACATCCTTCCTTGAAGTTTGACTTCAAAACCTGTCGAGACCCCAATGTCAAACTCAAGCCTTCCCTCTCTTTTAAAATCACAACAACATTTTATCCTGTTTTATACAATGTCCACCTATGCCCATATTGAACAAGGAAGGAGTAGAAGGAAACCAAAGTATGTTTTTCAAGAATCCCCATCCCAACTTCTCCACGTTCGCAAAAATACTAGAGGCAAACAAATGCTGTGGCATATCCTTCACTATGTTAATCCAAATCGTGCCCCAAATAGCACCCAACTTGTGTACAAATAAGCAATGACAATCAACAAGAATTAATGCCCTCAACCAAGTACTAGCACATATCCCAGAATTGCCTTGACAGAACATCACAATAACATCCAAGTTAGCCCCATTTAACCAATTTCCATCCATGGGCGGATCCTTCCCAGAACCAAACCCTTTTGTTGCTGGTTTTGGTTCTCTGCCATCACTACAAGTAGGTGGTAACTGTGGCTCACCAACTAAGTTTGTGTTTGGCTGTAGCAAACGACACAAAACAGATTGGAGCTCTAAGGTGAAGTTACGTCCCACCCATGAGTGCAATTTACCAACTTTGTTGGCAACAGCAAAGTCTCCTGGGTCCCAACTCTGAAACACTAATCTCCACCCCTTATATTTACTCAACTCCACATGCAGTTGCTCACCTCTAGAAGTGATTACAGTATCCAATTTAATCACTGTTGCAGCTCCAATTTTATTATTCCAATAACCACAACTCTCCTTCCAAGTCAGAAAACCTTGCACATTCAGAAAAGCCTGTGATAATTCTACATCTTGCAAGGGACTTTTGGCAGGAAGATCAACATGAGATTGCACCCGCGCAATACCATTTTTGCGATGTTCTACGGTAGTAACTATACAATGTGCTTTACCATCATCAACATCATCACTAATAATACTTCGAAGGAATCTGTCATCAGTCAAGCTAAGCCTAATCTCATGAGCATCTTCCTCTTTAACAACCGTGTAGCCAATTTCAGATTCTGAAACAAAAATTTTTTTGGTACTCTCTTGGTTTTCTCTATTGAATTCACTCAAATTCTGATCCAAAACCAAGCCACGAACCTCAAGGTCTCCGGGATCCCAATTCTGAAACAGAAGTTTCCACACATCTCTACTTAAACAACTTCGCTCCACCTCTTTCGTCGTTCCAGAATCATCACGCGGCTTAGATTTAACATCAAAATCAAATTCTTTCATTGCTGGTCTTATCTTTGAAGGTTGTTGTATAACGTCATAAGACGCTTGAAAGGATGAGATCTCAGAATCTGATCTTTTTTGTTGATCATTAACATCATCCATAACACCTTCAACGGCCTTGGACCTCACAAATCCCAAAACAGAATTTCCCACCAGACCAACGTGGTTTTCTCTTCCAAATTCACAAGAATCCTTAACAAGATTACTACTTTTAGGCTCGACCAACAAGACTACATCAACGTCAGAATCTTGGTCATTAACATCTTATTTTTCCTCGGTTGATTCACAACCCATTGATTCATCAACATTCTCGTCATCGTCCTCAAACCGCTCACACAAAGCATTGGTAAAATCATCCCAATAAGCCTCTTCACTGCCGTTAAAGGACCACGACGCAAACCACTCTTTCGCCCTACCGACCAACAAATCTGCCACTAGGCTAAATTGATAAACCTCCACAGATGGGTAAACATCGAAATACTCCTCGCAACCCTCAATCCAATCCTCCCGGTTCACGCCCGAAAACGAAGGGAGACTAGGAAAACCCAGTCGAGTCAAAAAGTGATTTACCTTGTTTTGACGAATTTCTAAGGCCATTCGTCCAAAAACTCATCCAAGAAGTCTCGGTGTTTCTCCGGCGTGCAAACCCTGTGCTCCGGTCGCGTCGGTACCTCCAAGAACCGACCCCGACATGGTTCCGTTCCATATTTCCTACCCCAGAACCCTCGATTGCTCTCCGGTGCATTACCCCTTTCCGAAGCCTTCTGAAATTCATCAAAATGCCTTCCCCGCAGGTCTGGTTCTTCCTCAAGAATGCGAGAACGGCTCGCCAATAGAGGTGCGGATGAGTGTGGCAACCCCTGGGACGATTCGTTGAGCTGCCATCAGTGATCTTCAAAACCTCCATGAAGAACCCCAGTTTGCGACATCTGCTAAAGAACTTGAAATTGCTCTTTCGTGTTCTCCCAAGAAATAATCCGCCACTAAATTCCAAGAATCAATGGCTCTGATACCATGTAATGTCCCTGATTAAGGGATTAGGATTCAACAACCCTAATTGATAGAAATTGGGGAAAAGAGAGATTGAGATAGAATAAGGAAGAAGAGAAGAAACGTAACTGTTTCTATTTGGGAAATTGTCAAAATATCAGAATAGTCCCCGTAGTTCTCTATACAACTCTATTTATACCCAACCTTATTACTTCTATTGGACCAGTCAATACAAGCCCATTCCGAATTAACTTCGTAAGGCCCACTAAGCCCAACATGTTACAATAACCTTAACGAGGTCCACCGGGATGAGGTCCGCGAGGAGGAGGAAGAGGGAGAGGACAAGTCCGCGAGGAGGAGGAGGAGGACGAGGAAGAGGTCCACGATGAGGAGGAAGAGGACGACGAGAAAAAAGAAGAGGATTAAGAGGAGGAGGAGGTGAAGAAGGGGGAAGAGGAGGAGGATAATTGCGTCTATAACAAGTACAAGGCCATCGAGGATGTCAGCGACGACATATTTTTTAAGAATGATCCCGAGGAATATCGGATATATCTCAGATACGCTATCAAGAACGGGGTGATTTTTCACTCTCTAATCACTATATGTTGTGTTATTATTATGTGGACCACTTTGATGATAACTTTTCCTCTTTGGAGTAGGGTTTCTATGTACCTTTTGCCCCTAAAGACGCCTTGGGTGTAGTCACTCCCGTTGGCCCTTGCAGTTCGTGGTGGCCCAAGGTAGCAGAAGGGGTAGAATTGGCTGTTGTGCATTACAATAAGAACAGGGCTGGCCAGGTAAGGTCCCGTTCACTTCTGCTTTTATTTTCTTCCAATGACGAAGATTGCTTGCTGATGGTGCCCGTTTAATTTGTGATGTACAGGATGGTCAACTGAAACTTGGTAGTATCCGGCTCGCCAATCTATGCTCAGCCGGTGGTGTTGTTTTCTACATTACCGTTGAGGCCGAAACTGTTGCTCCTGGTGACATCAACGAGTACCAGACAAAACTCTTTTGGGGGCATGATGGGAGTTGGGAGATGCTAATGTTTCGGAAAGACCCTGAAATCGCGTCTGAGGTAATGAGAACTCTTTTGTTTTATTGATGATTCATGCAGGTGAGTCCTCTTTTCTTTTGGTTTGTTTCTTTGCCATGCGATACTAAGATGGAACTGTTTTTCATCTGATAAGCTTTCCTGCACATGTTATCTGACCTTCTTTTACTTTCCGCCTTTAGCTTGTTTGAAATGGCCAAACCAAATAATTTTCTGACTTCTTAATGTCTCCTCGCACATTTGTAATGTATATTATTGTTACTATGCGTTTTTTATGTTCCGTTGACTGTCAACGTTTGAGATTTTTGGTTATTTGAAAGACAATTTCATGAGAGTTAGTTCATCACGAAGTCGATCTTTTTATTGCGCTGCTCAAATGTTAATGGAATTCAAGTCGGGACAATTTGAAATGTTGTTTTGCACACACGATAATGGGTGTTTGTTAAACTGTCAAAATTCCATATGGGTTGATATTGTCACAAAAGAAGCCTTTTAAGTAATCAATATAATAAGATATTGGGCAAAATAGCCATTAGTCCCTGCTTTTTGAAAAAATTAACTAATGAGGATAAGTAAGTATGAATTAGTCATCAATTAGTTGGTCCCTAGATTCATTTTTCTATTAACATTTCAACCAATATTTTCATAATTCCTATTATACCCCTAAGCCCATCCCTTTCCTCTCTCCATCTCTTTCACCAAAAGCCACGACGGAAGCCTCCCTCTAGCTCAAGGATGCCAAACCCACCCAAAACTCCCTCCTCACTCAACAGTCGATGATGTCCAGCGGTAAGTCGGGCTCTCCGACCATTCACAGCGGGATTGTCGCCACACTGCACAGCTTGCAATTGTCCATCTTCCCCTCGATAAGGTACTTTCCGATATCGCCGTCGCTAAAATTTTGGGCAAGAGGCTCGACGTGCCCAAGTTTAGTATAAACATGTAAATTTTGTTGATCGAAAACGTCCGAGACTTTTTTTTAAGGAAGAGAAAGTGGAGTGAGTTCAGGAGGTTGTGTGTTTCAGGGGGAAGATTAAGAGAGCAGTAAGTACTAATTTAAAAAAAAGAGAGAGCAGTAAAGAGGGGGAAAATGTTGAAAAATTTCAGGTGAATATGGTTTGGGATAATTGGGTGGGAGGAGAATGTTAGATTTGAGGTGACGGTGGTCACCTTGAAGAAAAGAGGGGGAGTTTGGTGAAAGAGACGGGAAGAGGAAAGGGATGGACTTAGAGGTATAATAAGAATTATGAAAATATTGGCTGAAATGTTAATAGAAAAATGAATCCAGGGACTAATAAATTGATTTCTCAAAGAGGGACTACTCCATACTTGTTTATCCTCATTAGTTAATTTTTTCAAAAAGTAGGGACTAATGACTATTTTGCCCTAAGATATTTTTACACAACTCTGATCCGGTAGACTAATTGTTTGCTTGAATGCTTCATTTAATTTCCTTTTTTTTATTGGCAGATGATCCAACTTGATATGCCAAGATTGGAGGCCATCATTCGAAACCATAATGTTTATTGAATCTGTGTTAGAGTATGTGACTTTAAATATTCCTGGATTCTCAATATAGCAACTTGTACTTTGACAATAAGGAGGTTGCTCAAGATTATTAGGCACATGCTATCCCAATTATTTATGGATCGAAATTTCACTTCTCTAAACCTGTGGCTTCTTCAAATCCGAGATCCAGGTAAGTTCTTGGCTCAAGTGGTAATGCATGTAAACTTGTCTCTGCCTCGTGTTTTAATCGATGTGAGATTCTCAACAAACTTTTTTTAATGTCATCGTTTGGCACAATTGTGACAAGCAATATCAAAAATGTCTTTAATACTTCACATGAAGTTCTCTAATCGTACGACCTGCATATAATTGTCATTTTAAGTGGTGCACCGGCTTCTTGGCCCGTTAAATCAATAGTCTCTATTTTAATACAGATGATACTACCAAGTACAAACTCTATTATTTTCAAAACTCAAATCTATTTTTTTTTTTGTGTGTGGATTATTCACGCATGTCAGTATCATGGCACTTTTTTAGCTTTCCATTCACCTACATGGCTAACCTAATAGCAACTTGTTCGTTTATTTTTGTTGCTTGCCTCGCACAATCGCATATTGTTGCACATACATAATGTAATATGCATATATTATTAGTAATAAAAACTATCGTGTCAAAAAATGCCATTATGAATTAACTTTGCAATCGGAATTTTTTTTATTGGTATTGGAATTTCCAACGTTACAAAAAAGAAAGTTAATAAGATAAATATCTTCATTAACAGAATTTTTTTTAGAGTCAATCTTACAAGAACAATAACTTGACTAGTGATTGAGCATTATTATTAGTTATATATTTATACAAATGTCAAACACGCTATGCTGAACTCTTGCTTATTTTAACATTGCAATTTAACTGGTTAAGATATGTATTAATAAAACTTTTGACCAAAATTTTTCTGTTACACCTTTCCATGTCAGTGTAAAAATAAATATCAAGTATATATCTCTGTAATCTTTTATTATTTTTCTCAATTTATTATTTAATTAATGTTTTACAAATGCCAGTTATCATCAACAAGACAACTCGTAGCCCATAGTATAGTTATATTATCTTAAAAGACATGCATACCACACGTACCCTTCAAGAAGCTTCACAGCGCTGAAATTAGGGTTTGGTGATCATGGCCGGCGCGAATCAACAGATCACTTCCCTTTACAGCAAGGAGGAAGACAAGGTCAACGAGGTCACCCAGGTGGAAGAGGAAGACGATGAAGAGGAGGTCCAACAGCAGGCGGAGGAAGAGGACGTCGTCCGCAAGGAGGAAGAGGGCGACGAGGAGGACAAGGAGGTCCACCAGGTAGAGGAGGAAGACGAGGAAGAGGATGAAGAGGACAGGGAAGAGGAGGAGGAGGATGATGAGTATGAGAAAGTGGATGAAGAGGACGAGATCCAGGACGAGGAGGATGACTCCGAGGACGAGAAAGAGGATGAAGAGTACGAGATCGGGGACGAGGAGGAGGATACTTGCGTCTACGACGAGTACAAGGCTGTCGATTTCAGTGAGGATATGTTGTCCAAGGATTATCCCGAGGATTACCGTATATATCTCAGATACGCGATCAAGACCGAGGTGATTTCTCAATCCCTAAGCCCTATTTTGCATTCTATTATGTGGACCAGTGTGACAACTTTTCCTCTCTGCTGTAGGGTTTCTATGTGCCTTTTGCCCCTAAAGACGCCTTTGGTGTATTCACTCCCACTGGCCCTTCCAGTACGTGGTGGCCCAAGGCAGTACAGGGGGCAAAATTGGCTGTTGCACATTACAATAAGAGAAGGGCTGGCCCGGTAATGTCCCGTTCCTTTCCTACTGGTTTTATTTTCTTCCAAGCACGAAGAGCGACCACTGAACTCGCAATGTGCAGGATGGTCAACTGAAATTTCTGAGTATGCGGTTGCTGAACCTACGGTCAGTTGGCGGTATGCTCTTCTACATTACCCTTGCGGCCGAAACTGTTGCTTCTGGCGAAACTAATGACTACCAGACAAAAGTCTGGAGGGGGGTTAAAGGGAATTGGGAGGTACTAATCTTTAGGAAAGACCCTGAAATCACGTCCGAGGTAATGATTATCATCTAACTCTGTTTTGCCCCTTTCTTCAATTGATTGTGTTACGCACATTTTGGTCTTGTTGAAGTCTCTTATAAGACTTGTTTGTGCTTTTTCTTTGTGTTTCTTTGTTTTCGTATCATCAACAAACAAACGCTTTTGGAAATCGATTATGTCTTTATCATAATTTCAGTTCAAGCTAATGATGGAAGGTAGATTTTGGGAAATGAATGATGACAGTTTGCTTTTTGAACAAGCTTAGCAACATCTTTGTGTAATAAATGATTCAGTGACCTGCCTGAATGTCTCCTTTTCTTTTGGTTTGTTTCGATGGCATATCCAAGCTCTCTTTAGAAGGGCATTTCTGGAGATAGTAACATAACCATTTTGTATCCGAATAGTTTCTTGCATAATTTTATCTGAGCTTCCTTTTCTAGCCACCCTTAGCTTGTTTGACATGGCTAAACCAAATAAGCCTTCATGCTATAATCCTTCTTAGCGGCTTCCCTCTCATCTGTAATGCATATATTTTATTTTGACCACTATGCGTGTTTGATGTTCTGTTGACTGTCTCGTACCAGCTTTTGAGCTTTTTGGTTATTTGAAAGACAATTTCATGAAAATTAGTTGATATGAAGTGATCTTCTTATTCTTTGCCATAAGATTTTTATTGTCTTCTTGCCTCAGCCATCATGTTTGTTGGTCTTCGGTGAGAATTAAAGTTACAGTTGTCAAATGCCAAATTTCAATGGAATTCAAGTCGGATAGTGGATGCTTGGTTAATTTTCAAAATTCTTTATTGGTTGACTTATTATTTGTTTGAATGATTCCTTGGCGTACCTTTTAATGCCCTTTTTTTTTGTCATTGGCAGATGGTCCAAGAGGACAAGGCATTATTTGAGTCCTTATTTCCAGGCGTGGATGTTTTTTGAATCTATGTTGCAGTCGGTGACATTACATGTTCCTGAATTCTCAATGTATTAACTTCAGTTATGTACTTATTTATTTTGTACGTGTATTATGTTCTACGTTTGTACCATGAAGTTTCTCTAGATTATCTAACACATGTTATCTCCTGTATTTATGGAGCGCAATTTCACTTGTTTAAACCTGTGGCGGAAAAAAAATAAGTTTCAAGTGTTTGTGACGCTGGCTCTTATAGACGTATCATAGGGGGTGTGCCGAAGCAACGAACCTCCGCATATTCTCTTGGATCGCCTATTTCTGTTGATGTGGCATGTGCATTTATGTTGGCATCTTCCTTGGACGCTCTGGATTGATTCAAGGCCTGTTCTATGCAAAGGCCGATCCCCGTACCTGACTTGGAACAAGAGAATTTACTAGCCGGGTGCGGCTCAGCTTTCACTGATAAATTCTGCAATTCGATTGAGGGTGTTAGAAACTAACAAGGCCTTGTGAGCTAGCTACTTAGGAACAACTACTTGACATGTTCAGGTTCTTCTAATAGCAAAACTGCAGCTACTTCTCCCAGCACAAAAAATCGTCATCAAGATCAGAATGTTGAATATTTTCTCCATTTAATCAACTTTCTTGAGCTCATCCGTTGTGTTGCTAGAGCAAGTGGAGAAAAATAAATGTGGCTTTTACTAAACAATTGCAGCGTCGTGAAGCTTTGGTTGGATCGTCATTCCTCTGTGAAAGAGTTCTGCAAGTCGCAAAACATCCCAAGCCTGAGAGTTAAGAATAGGGATGGCAGAAATACCCATACCTTGAGAGTCGGATCTTACTCTTATCTTATGGGGCTAGGGTATGTTAAGGCAGGATATGAGTATGGGTTTATGTTTAGAAATACGGTCTAGGGTAGTGTTTGAATCTATAGTTAGACTCTGTGGGTCGGAACATACCCTTACATTTTTACCCTAGTTAGACTCTACCCTTATTAGACCCTATTGATAATATATATAATACACTTTATGGTTAACTTTAACATATTTAATATGTTATTATGCAACCAGTTTAGAAGATGTTATGAATGATGGATCATTAGAAGCCGACGTTCTTTTTTTTTGCTGAATTGTTTATGTACTTCAAATTCGAAAAGAAAAACCTTGTACTACTGAAATTAAATTATAAAATTTGATATTTCATTAATTTTCTATTGAATGTTGATGTGTAACGTAGTAAATATCTTGAATTTATTTAAATTTTATATAAAAATTAATTTTTGATTAAAAATTATCAAAATGCAGAAGATTAAAAGGTCGGACACTGCATATCCCGTAAAACTTGGGTCTCCAGGAGAGTAGATTATGAATCTAACAATAAAAAATTTGTATGGTCGAGAGTAAAATATGGATCCAACTTTTAAAAAAATGAGTAAAGTTCTACCAATATCCTACCCTACCTGTGCTAAGAAGCTGTGAGGATTTATCAGAGTTTCCATGCCTCAAAACTGTGGCTGAATATTAAGATAACCTTTGTCAATGCCATATGGCTGCTTACATATTTGAATAGCTGGAGCGTCTGATCCCCCGCAATAATTTGACTAGTTCAAGTTGCTTACCTTGATCCCTTCTCTAGTCTTATCCAACTCACCGATGACATCTTCGGTTATCCCTCCGTCAGCCAAAGCTTTTTTTCCTTCAGCTAGCAAGTACAACATGTATTTGTCTGCCCGCTTGGAGATCTTCGACGACACCCAACTATACGCCGGGAAAGATAGGACTGTCCAGTAATTTTATGGTAGCGTAGGAAACTCTTGCTTATTTTAACATCGCAGTTTAATTAACATGTATTAATGAAACTTTTGACCGGAACTTTCATATTTTACCTTCCATGCAAGTCTAAAAATAAATATCAAGTACGTTATCTTCCATTGTCTTGTATTATTTACTCGACCTTTTGATTTAATTAATGATATAGGAATTTCGTTATTTTTTACCAAATTTCCAACATTTGGTCAGCATAATCTATCAAAATTCAAACTAACCCAAACTTATTATTCAGTATTAATCTGTACCTACCTGCAGTGGCGAGAGTCCAGCTTAGCCGAGAACGAGCCCAGCCAAACCGAGCCCGAGAGAGAAAGCGAGTCCGGCCTAGACCAGCCCGAGGTTATCAACAGTCGAGTTCTTGGCAGCCAACCCAAGGTGGCTCAGCTCGATTCATCGACCCAGCCCAGCTTGATATAGCCCAACCCTGGCCGAGGCAGCCTAACCCAAGCCATGGCGGCCCAGCCCAAATAACAAGTCCATAGTTGGGTCACGTGGGCCGAGCATAGAAAGCCCGCGCTAGGGATGAGAATTCCGTTGATTTACTCATACCTAGTTTATTCATTATTTGAAAACATCAATTACTTTTTTTTAAAGTAAATATTATATCTAATTACAGTGTCAGAGATTGAACCTTTTACCTCCTTAAAGTTAAGGAAACCTATGTAGGTAGGCCAAAATAAATCAATTAATTTTTGAAAAGAAATCTCAAATCAAAGGAGAAATGATGTTAGACTCAAATTTAACATATCATTTCCTAGAAATATTAATTAATTCATTAAAAAATCTCAATATCAAGACAAAAGTGATGATACACTCATATGAAGTTTATTCATTTTCTAGAAACATCAATCAACTCATTTAAAGAAATTTCAATATCGAGATAAAAAAGGGACAAGGTGTACAATTGCTCGCCAAAATTTTTACAGTTACACGCGACATGCATCATTCGAGACATGCATGAGGTATCATTGTTCACTCAACAAAACAACAGCAACATTATATTAAAAAACAAAACAACAATAACCTCTAAAAAAGGGAACGTTTGGAACCACTTATATTCTACAGTGGTTGCTCCATTCCTCTCAAACCTATATCACAACAATAAAAAATATCACAACAATTGTGAAAATTATAGGTTTCTGGGTAGATGAAAATTAAAGAAGAAATCGAGAGGAAGGAGACGATATTGAGCTGGAAGGAAAAGCATCTTCCATGTGTATATTTCAGTACACTTAATTACCAATGAATGAGGTCCCTTTTATATATTGTCGAATCAGGAAGCATATATCATTTCGAATTTCATGCGTTGATTCAAAGGTTGTTGAAGATTTACACAACAAATTAGTTGTTTTACTAGTAAATATTAGAGTTCTGTTTTAGTTCATTGAATGTAAGGATATTTTGGTGCATGTGTGACATAAATTGTTAAGAAGAAGTAATTAGTTCAATTTGTTAAAATTCAAAAACTAATTTACTAATTTCTGGATTTTTCAGTACATTACATTGGAACTTGCGGACTTTTGGAGGTTGAGTACTATGGCACTGTTGAAAAATGAATTGGACTTCCAAATAAATTGATTTAATAATTGTGGTAATTATTTGCTCTTTTTTTCACAACATCCAATATTAATAAACAAATAAGGTAATTAGATATAGAACTAACTTCGCATTTGTGTTGATATCGATATTTTTTAATGTACTAATTGTTGTTTCTAAGAAATGAATAAACTAATATGGGTACATCAAGAGATAATTAATATATAATTTTCTAATCAATGGAATTAAGAGGGAACTTGATAGATTGTTGAATATGAAGAGGCGCACAAATCAATGTAAATAGTATTGTCATTTTAGTAGTATTTGACGAACTTTTGAATTTGGTGCAATTGTAACAAGCAATATAAAAAATGTCCGTAATCGTATGATGTGCATATAATATTGCAGGTGCATCTGACTCGTTGATCAATGGTTTTTACTCTAGATAGTATTACCAACTGCATTGCTCTCACTATAAGGATTTTTTTTTCTTTTGAAACAATCGTAAAAGAACAATAAATTGACTAATGAGTAAGCAATATTGATTATACATACAAATTTCAAATGCGCTATGCCAAACTCTTGCTTTTTTTTACATTGCACTTTAATTAGTTAAGACATGTAGCCCATAGTATAGTTATATTATATGGCCACAAGCCCATCTTCACCCAATTATCTTAAAAGACATGCATGCCGCACGTACGTTTCTAGAAACTTCACAACACTGGAATTAGATTTTGGTGATCATGGCTGGCGTGAATCAGCAGAGTAACTCTGTCTCCATGGAGTCAGAGTTGAGGAAGCAAAAAGAGGAGAAAGAGAAGTGCAACGAGGTGCGCGAGGAGGAGGAAGAGGGAGGGGACGAGAACGAGGAAGAGGTCCACAACGAGGAGGAAGAGGATGATGAGGACGATCAAGAGGAGGAGGAGGATAATAAGAAGGGGGAAGAGGAGGAGGATACTTGCGTCTACGACGAGTACAAGGTCATCGAGGATGTCAGCAACGACATATTTTCGAAGGACGATCCCAAGAAATACCAGATATACCTCAGATAAAGTATCAAGACCGAGGTGATTTCTTACCCTCTAATCCCTAGACCGGATATATTTTGTATTATTATGTGGACCACTTTGATGATAACTATTCCTCTTTGGAGTAGGATTTCTATGTACCTTTCGCCCCTAAAGACGCCTTGGGTGTAATCACTCCTGTTGGCCCTTGCAGTTCGTGGGGGCATAATTGGTTGTTGCGCATTACAATAAGAACAGGGTTGGCCCGGTAAGGTCCTGTTCCATTCTGCTTTTATTTTCTTCCAAGGATGAAGATTGCTTGCTGATGGCGCCACTTTAATTTGTGATGTGCAGGATGGTCAACTGAAACTTGTGAGTATCCGACTTGCCAATGTACGATCAGCCGACCAACTCATGTGTAGTCTTGGTCTCATAGATACGGTATCAGTCCTTAAGCATGAGATGGGAGAATCGAATTTCATTACCGTATAAGATCCAAAATTGTGAAAATAATTTAAAATTCACCCAAAAAATGTACGATCAGCCGGTGGTGTTGTTTTCTACATTACCCTTGAGGCCAAAACTGTTACTTCTGGTGACATCAACGACTACCAGACAAAACTCTGTAGCAGGCATGATCTTTTATGCTTTAATTGTGTCGCACGGTTCTTTTTCTTTGGTAAATGGAAATAATTTTATATATAACCCCATATGTACATCAAGTAGAAAAAACTAAGCTATTTGCGTCGCACGGTTTTTTTTGGTTTCGAAGCAAACATTAATTACAATAATTTTTTATTCTATCCAATTTACTGATTTAGTACCCCAACCGTCTTTTTTAATTAAGACGAGATAAACGAGGAACGGATAGGAGCTGGAAAGGCAAAACGTAATATTCCATCTCACGCGTACATGTAATAAGTACGTATGTAATGTTATAATCTTGATACTCGCTCAAAATTTTAAAATAATATATATAGATAAAATTTTCATATATTTTGAATTGATCATGTTTGTAAAAAAAATGCGGTATTCTAAACTTGTAATGTTTAACAAGCGTTAATGAATCGTAAGTACGGTTAAAAAACCATTGGGGTTTTCCCCAAAATGTGGTTCAAATGAAAAATATTATGAAAATGATATTTGAACATCATATCCACAATATTTTTTAAAATGAGCCCAATTTTCATATAACTTTTTCGAGTGGATACTATTTTTGAGGAAAAATCCGTCCTATTGAGATTAAATCTAGAGATTATCATAAGGTTGTACTGTTATATATTTAACATTCATCAATTTAAATTTCATGTTATTTTTACGTGCAGTGTCGAAGACCAATCATCTCCACGTGGTTGATATCCTACTAGCCACTAGGAACTAGGAAGCTATATTATAATTACATGCACGGGGTTCTTGTTACTTATTTTTCCAAGACAAATAATAATTACTTATTTTTCTCGCTAGAAGGAAACCTTGAATTATCAAGATAATTCCCCTAAAAAAATTATCTGGATAATGGCTATTAATTAAGTAGACTGGATTGAGTCCGGAATCTAATAGGTCAAATCCGGCCCAAACAGGATAAGATTCTAGCCGTCCAACACATTAAAATGTTGGCAAAAGATATCCAACGGCTAAGATTTACGGGGTATCTATGTCATGATCATTCGTTCTATCTTCATTCCTCTATCACACTCTCTCTTCCCCTCCTCCATCTCTCCCCCCTCTTTTTCCTGTTTCTCACTCTCTTTCTCCCCCACTCGAGCACCACTCCGCCGTCGCAGGGAAGGCGACGCAAGCAGAAGGCGAGCATCGGAAAGCGACACCGTTCTAGGGCTCGCGACCTCGACGTCAACGTTTGAGACTAGAGAACCAGCGATTGAGCCCCTGCCGAGTTCACTCACCGTTCGAACGTCTCCTTTGGGGTCCGTCGTGACCCGGTGTTCTCCAGCAACTGAACAACGTCAGCTCCTGTCTCTCTCTCTCTCCACCATTGGTGACGTCGGATCTCGATGGTCCGCGTAGGCCTCTCTCTTGGAGTCCGTCGCCCAGGCGTAGGCTCCTGTCTCTCTCTCTCTCCGCAATCGTAGCCCCAATCCAATCGCCACTCGAAACCTTAATTTTTGATGTTTGCTGCTGCAATTTATGAAGCAGTTGAAGTTCACCTCGTAATTGAAGTTCAGTTTGTTGCGTTCCAGTTTAATTTGGTTGTTTCGTTGGATGTTTGCTGCTGAAATTCTTATTGGTTTGGTTGTAGGTTGCTGGAAGTTCGAACTGCATATTTTGGAGGCTCGAATGTTTTGAATTTGTGTCAAATTTGGTGAATTTTTATTTTGGCTACAGGCTGCTTGAATTTGACGGCTGCTGGAACTTTGATGTTTTGAGAATGTTTCAATGCTGGAACTTTGAAGGCTCTAATATTGGAAAAGAATGATTTGGTTGCTGGATTAATTTTGGGTTTTGAATCATTTTAAATTTATGCCAAATTTTGGCTTTTGAATCATGATTAATTTGGGTTAGAAGTTGTCGTAAATTTGTGTTTAGTTAGCTGCAAAAATTTTGGGTAGGAAGTTTGTGTGGCTGATTTGTGTTAAATTTTGACCGTTGAATCATGTTTAATTTGGGTTGGAAGTAGTTGCTAAGAATTGTGTTTAAAATCAATTGGTATGCCCATGTACGATAAAAAAGAATGTTTTGTTACGATCAAATGGTATGCCTAGGTACGATAAAAAAATATGCTTGGTTACGATCAATTGGCATACCCAGGTGCGATAAAAAGACATGCTTAATTACGATCAATTGGCATGCCTGGGTACGGCAAAAAGGCATGCTTGGTTACGATCAATTGGTATGTCCGAGTATGATAAAAAGACATGCTTGGTTACGATCAATTGGCATGCTCAGTAAGATAAAAAGCATCCCCAAGTCCGATAAAAATGTATGTTTGATTACGATCAATTGGCACGCCTGAGTACGATAAAAAGGTATGTTTGGTTCAATCAATTGGAATGTCAGGGTATAATAAAAAATATATATTTGATTACGATCAATTAGCATGCCTGAAAATGATAAAAATGATAAATGTTAAATAATTAACATAATTTACCACCAAAATTATGATTTTTGATTAAAAGATTTAGTGGTGTAAGATATAAAAAAATACAATTCTGCCAAAACCAAAAGAGACACAAAAAAAAGATCATTCACGCGCCCTAATCCTGTCTCTCCCCTCTTGAATGGTTCCTTTTTCCCCTCCTTTTTCTTTTTTCAATTTTCCCCTTGTTTTTTTTCGGACGAGACGGGGAAACTCTTCTCTGTGCCAAATCCAGGCCTTTGACTAATGATATGTCCGGTAATAGTTAATGGCATGTACGGTCATGATAAAATGGCACGCAGATTACGATGAAAATAGCATGTCGGTTACGGTAAAAATGACATTCCCTGTTATGATAAAATAGTATGCCCAATTACGATAAAATGACATGTCCGATTATGATAATATTTAAAAGTACTAATAATAAAAAATAAATTATATAATTAAATTACATGCCCGACTATGACTAATAGCATGGCCGCTTAATATTTTATAAGACTTATAATGAATTAATTAATATTTTAAAAATTAATTAAATAGCATGCCCGATTATGACTAATGGCATGTCTGACTATATCTAATGTTATGACCGATTATGTCTAAATAATTAATATTAAATAATACTTATAATAAAATTTAAATAAATAATAAATAATGATCGTGCCAATTTTTACAATAGGTCATACCAATTTGTTATGCCATTTTACAATATTAGTTCAGCCAATATCGAACTAATTTTTAATAAAACATAAGTTCAAGATTAAAAAAAACTAAACAATAATAACACTTAAGAAAATTGAAGTGGACGTGAAGCACTAAGTTCCAGAACCCTATGCCACGCGCTTTTCTATTTAGCCTCCTTTGCACAATTCCCTTTTTGTCAATTCCCTTTTTGCCCTTGTTGGACCGTTTTTCGGATGAAACAGGATAATTACTCCCGTACCGCGGTACCAGATCCTCCCTCTAATTAAGACGGGACCAGATTTGGTCTTAAATCCATGACGGTCTGCATGATTTTTATTGAAGGACACGCGGGGACTATTTTACAAAAATGCAAAAATACGGGAGTGCAAAATTAAAAAAATTCACAATCATTGAATCATAACTGGGTAAACCATTGAATCGTAACTGAGTAAACTATTGAATCGTAACTGGGTAACTGGGACGGACCCCGATTTATCCGGGACGGAAAAAAATGGATCATTGAATCATAACTAGGTAGACCATTGAATCATAATTAAGTAAACTATTGAATCATAACTAAATCAACTATTGAATTGTCCAGGATGCTCGTAGTTGGATTTGACCTTCCAGGACCAAATCCGCTCCCAATTAAGACAGGGACAAACAAGAATAATTTCGGCAAGGGACACAACGAGTGCACCAAAGCATGTAGCCAGGAAAGGTTTATGTTGACCCCTTACTTCGTCACATAGTGATGTGCATTTATTGAACGAAAAGTGCCAAATAAATTTGATCACTCTTTGGAACGAACTATTTTATATTTTTTTACATAAAATTTATATCCAATACAAAATCCTTAAACAATGGGTTAGATTTTCATAACACTTATCACTCATGTACTAAAAACAATGAGATATTTTCAATACGGTCTTGAAACGAGACTCATCGAATACAAAATTGCACAAAGTTTGGCTTCACTAAAGTACCATAAATTAGGGTCGTGCGAATACAATAATAGACATGAGATCAATTCACTCTAATACCATTATTTTATAAACTCAATATTCAATCAAAAACTTAAAACAATGAATTGATTAATTTTCAACACTTATAAACTAAGCCGCCACTCTTGCATTTAGGAAGCCGACGACTCTTTGAAAGTAACTGTTGTACATTTACATGATTAACTATTTTAGTAGTTTTATTAATTAGTTAGATCCACCAACAAATTTGACACTTGTTTATGAATGTAAGAAATTTTTGTGGATAATATTCGAACCAAGTAATTTTTTTGAGGGAACGAACCAAGTAATTAGTATCGTGTGTTTTTTAATTTTGTGTCTTTAGTTTTTAATAATCCATCCAGTTTAGTTACCCTAACCGTCATTTATATATTTTTTTAGAAGAGAGGTTTCGATTAACCGTCATTTATAAGGACGAGAGAAACGAGGAAGAAGCTGGAAAGGCGTAACGTCAAAGATGCACTCCACAACGTCAAAGTTTCGTACGGTTTAGAACCTTAAAAAAAATGCACTTGAAAAATAATAATTTTTTGAAAAGACAATTCATACACTTGGAAAATAATAATTTTTTTATTATCTTTGGTGTAAGGGTATTGACTTGTACCAGGTTTTTTGTCCGAATGATATTAATATTCATCATTTTTTGTAAAAAAAGTGTCCGAATTTAAAGTATTGTAGAGGTAGTGTCCACGTGGCACGGACGCAAAAAAAGTCATATCTTATACCAAGATCTAATTTTTTTTGGCGAATCTAACATCTCACTTAAAAAGTCAGATCTTGGCAGGATCTAACTTAAAAAGTCGGATCTTGGTAGAGTAAAATATTAGTACACGATCCAAAGTTTTAAAATAATATGATGAGTAGACTAGTTATAAAATAACTTATTTGACCAATTACTAATATACTCTATTTAATAGCAGCTTCATTAGAAATTTTTGTTTGACGGATATAAATTTTTTGAAATTGTGTTTATGAGAATTAGTAGATTAAAATATTGTTTAAATATTAGTACGCTATCGAAAGTTTAAAAATAATATGATGAGTAAACTAATTTTAACGCGTCACCTCGAAATTATCAAAAAAATATTGTCAAACTTAAGTACTGAACATATGACCTTAGATTCAAGAATCACAACTTAAACCAAATTGACTATCAAGAATTTATTGTCTAGTTATTACAATTCAATTTATTTAATATAATATTTATATAACATATAATATTTATGTTATATAGTAATTAGTAAAAAAAATTGTTGGTAGTGAGATTTGAACTAATGACCTAGAGGTAAAAAGTCAACCTCTTGACCACCATGCCAAACACACATTTATGCTTATCTTACCAATGTCCGACGTTTTAAATCGGATCCAGCCAAGATTCAACTTTTTAAGTCGGATGTTAGATTGGCCAAAAAAAGCCGGATCTTGATCTAAGATTCGACTTTTTTTTGCGTCCGTGCCACGTGAACACCACCTCGACAATTCTTTAAATTTGGATACTTTTTCTACAAAAAGTGGTAAATAGTAACACCATTCATACAAAAAAAAACCCTTGTACCTTAGTTCGGCGTCTGGCATCTGCTAAGACACGTGTGCACCAAAGAATGAGTACCCCGGGAAACTTTACGTTGACCTCGTCTTGTATTTAATAATTAACAAGTGCCAATTAAATTGATGACTCTTTGAAAGTAATTACTTTCGCTTCATCATTATTTATTATAGTGATTTAATTAATTTGATAGACCCACCAAAGTACTTGTGAGTTAAGTATGACTAATTTTTTGTTAGAAATATTAATAGATATGATACCAGTTGATCCGACTATTTTATTTAGTTCCTTGAGTTAGCCACCATCTTTTATAAACATGAGAGAAACGAGGAGACAGATGGGAAGACAAAGTGTCGAAGTTGTCTCATCCTACGTGTCGCCATCACCAATGTTTATAACTTAACTTTGAGATCTGAAATTAGCACTATAAAATATTTGCTAATAGAATTGTGTTGCTTTCAAAAATTGTGATCCACTCAAAAAGAACTAGATGGGTCGGTCTGTTATGGACTCAACCCATTACATTATAATTGAACGAATTATTGTATCATAATTGGACGAATCATTGTATCAAAATTAATCAAACCAACACGTGTTTCGAAAAAATTGGGACCGCTTCGGACGACCCATTGCATCATAACTGAGCGACTCATTGCATCATAATTGACCAACTCAGCGCGTGTGCCTGGAAAAAATTGGGATCGCTTCGGTCGACCCATTGCATCATAACTCGGCGAACCATTGTATCATAACCGAATGATCTATTGTATCATAACTGAGTAACCCAGTGCGTGTTCCAGGACGGTGATGGACAAAAATACATGTCCACAACCTCGTGTTAGTGCTGACCGCTCCTCCGACACCAGCTCTCCCGACAGTTTACAATGTCTTACTTCTCAAGAGGGCTGCATTCCTCACTGCCATAGACACCGTTTCGTACCCAATGCTGCCTACTATTTGTTCGGACGATCAAGTTGAAACCGATTCAAGGGCGAATCATTTCAAAAAGGGAGGGAATGATGAAGATGAAACTGCATTACTTTATCTGGATAAACATGACCGTAACTTGCGGTGGAAGGCATCTATTTAATTGCAGTTGATAAGCTTTGTTTTCGTTTCTTAGGATTTTTTCGATTGTTTAGATAAGTTTGGTCAGTTCCTATTTCAATTTCAATTAGGTCTCTATTTACTCCTTATAAGGAGAAGTCGTCCGTGACGTTTGGCTCAGACTGGGATGAATGAATTTTTCTTTTAGTTTGCTCTAAACTCTGGTCGTTTTCCTTCTTATAATCAACGGATTTGGCGTTATCGTTGGTGTTCTTGCACCCTTTCACTGCATCACATGGTGATGTGTATTTATTAATCCACAAGTGCCAAATAAATTGATAACTCATTGAAAGTAACTACTATATAATTTCACAATTATCTATTTCTTTAATTTAATATTTTTTGTTGGATACACCAAATATTTGGCACGTGTTAATTGAATATAAGAAATTCTTGTCGAAAAAATTACGTAGACGTAACAGTTAACACCAATTGAACAAAATAACTACTTTATTTGATGTGTTCCATATTCACTGTGTTAAATTACAAATCCAGTACACAATTTTTAATGTTTAATTTGTGCGCACTAAATTCGGTGTTGCACAATTAGTTTTCTATATGTTTTTTAAAATAGTTTCCCTCACAACCCTCTTGTCTCAAAATAATAAAGTCGTAGAGGATTATATGCTACATCTTAAGGACCAGAAATATTTTTCGGAAGTAGTTAATGAAAAATTAACAAGTAACGGGATGTTGCTATCAACTTGTTGGTTTCTTTCAAATAAATGCGTTGGTGTGATTAATTATGTTAAGCTTGTAGGATTTTGTATTAGTCTGTTAAATGTAATGTAGTTGTTAATTGTCACTACTAGTAAAGTCGCGGGATAAATAAATGAGAGAGATACGTAGTCTAACAAAAAGAATTCGGATCGGGATATCACATGTGCACCAACAAAACTCAATTGCATGTACCCGGGAAAATTTTATGTTGCCCGCATACACCATATTTATTAACTCACAAGTGCCACATAATTGATCGACAATTTGGTAGTTACTAATTTTATCTTCATGATTATTTTTTCAGTGATTTAATTAATTATTTAGACGCACAAAAGTACTTCTGGAGTTAAACATGCCTACTTTTTAGTCAAAAATCATAACACCAGCTGATCTGAATAATTAACTAAATTCTTTTAGTTTGGAATTTAGATGTAACAACAGCATTAAATTCTGTAGCTGCTTTTGGTTCTATTTCTGTTTTCCAAGCAAAACCTTAATTGCCAGTGTCTTATAATCAAAAGCACGAGAGAAACGAGGACACGGATGGAAAGGCAAAACGTCAAAGGAGCCCCAAGCAAAACATAAAAAATGCTTCTAGCTAAGTTACAGAAAAAATGTTCCTCGCTAAAAGGAAAAACTTTGATTTATTGGATAAAATAATGGCTATTAATTATGACATTAATTATGACATGGACAAACTAGTAAAAGAGTTGAAACCTTGCACCCGTAAAGTCGGATAAATAAATGAGAGGAGAGAGGAGAGTTAAAATAACAAGAAGAAATTCTAATCCTAAGAAAAATTAGAAGGATTTCAGGGAGGGATGCCACGTGTGCATCAAATCATGAACCCCAGGAAACTTTACGTTAAACGCCTTGCATCTTCCCATGATGATGCGTATTTATTAGTCCACAAGCGCATAGTAAAATGATGACTCGTCGAAAGTATACAACCATATATTTTCGTAATTATCTATGTTACTAATTGAATTAATTATTTAGATCCGCCAAATATTTGACACGTATTAATTGAATTTAAGAAATATTTGTCTAAAATATTACGTAGATGTAACACCAATATGAACCAAATAATTACTTTAGTTTTTTTTAAAAAGGAATAATAACTTTGGTTGACGTGCTCTACATTCACTATATTAAAATTGCATATCCATTGCACAATTTTTAATGTTAAAACTCGTGCCCACTGATTTTTGTTTCCGAGAAGGTGCCAACTAAATTCGGTGTTGCACAATTTTTCTTCTTGAAGTTTTTAATTATTTCCCTAACGAGCCTTATTTTAATTACTATTCCCAAGCGTGGCATATAAATGCTTCTCGTTAGTTGTTAATTGTCCCCACCTCTTAAGTCGGGATAAATAAATGACGGGAATCTAGCAAAAAGAATTTCGGCTGGGATGCCACGTGTGTACCAACACCATGCGTGTACCAGGAAACTTTATGCTGCCAGTTGACCCCATACACCATATTTATTCACAAGTGCCAAATAAATTGATGACTTTTTGTTAGTAACTACTTTTATCTTCACAATTTTTTATTCCAATGATTTAATTAATTAGTTTGACTCATAAAACATGCCTATTTTTTTGGGTCTAAAATAATAATATTTGTGGCATCAACTGATCTGACTAATTAAAGTAATTTATTGGGTTTAGAATTTAGATGTAACACGAGCATCGAATTACGACGCGGCTCCCTTCCGAAATATATATATATATATATATATATATATATATATATTTCGCGGCTTTGGTACACGTGTTCCAAGCAAAATCTTAATCGCCCGAGTTTTATAATCTATCGAATCTAGTAACCCAACTGTCATTATTTACAATCACGAGAGAAACGAGGATACCGATGGAAAGGCAAAATGTCAAAGTGTAGTCCCATCCCATCCCACGTGTCGCAATCAAATCAACAAACCTTGTAATAAGTACCCCACCTTATGCATGTATATATTTATTGGGTAAGTGACCACTGAATGTAAACTTTATTGTAACGTCAAATATCCATCACTCTTTATATATACACGCAAGCTTTACCAATTTTCTCATCTCCACTCCTATTTCCACAGACCCTTCCAAGGCTTAAATGACTCTCTCACACTTCACCATTTTTCTCTCTGCACTTCATAGGACTGCCAAAATAGAAGGAGATCTTACCAAAACAGATTTTCATTTTATTATTTCGGTTCTCTTTGTAATGTCCCTTAATCAATCTTCATGTATAATGTTTTCTCTGGTTCTGGTACTTATGGTTGGACGAAATTGGTTTCTGGAGGACAAGCATGGATGTTGGGCTAGGATGAGAGATCTCTTATTCAGGTCCGTTGTAGTGATGCAACTTTGTTTATTTCGTAGCTGATTTCTCTGCTGTTTTCTTCTAAATATTGTGCATTTTAAAAAATTTTAAATTTGCTCGTATGTAAGATGTCGAAAATAGCGCTCCCTCTACTGTTTTGTGGAACCATTAAAATTTTACAATTCTTGAAGTATTATTCTATTTTTCTTATTCTTTCTTTGTTTATTATTTATCTATATCAATTGTTTATTTACTGAGTTATATTTTTAAATTGTTATCTTGATATTTTATTGAATTTTTTGGTTAAAATTAAGTTTTATTCGTTGAAACCAACAAAAGTTATAGTTTTTTCTTTTGGTTAAACTTACTTTGGACTTGTTTATACTTTCAAAAGGTGGTGTTTTGTAATTTCAAAAGGTGTTTTGTGGTTAAACTTACTTTGGACTTGTGTATACTTTCAAAAGGTCGTGTTTTGTAATTTCCCTTAAAAGACTTGAATTTACTAACAATATTTACCTATGTGTTGCTTTTTCCATTATTTGGGTTCCTGCTCTACAAAAGTGAGTTTTGCTCCGTCCCATTTGTCCGTACATCTTTCCACTGCTCCCAGCCGCCGATTCAAAACCCTCGTTCAAGAAATTTAAAGGTTCCTTCCAGAACTTTTGATTTCTTCTTCGTTATATGTTGTTTTTTATCCAAGAATATTCTATTCCCTTGTACTAACCTTCAGCATTATTTATTTACCCTTTTGAGTTGTTTGTGATTTTCGAGCTATTTGTTGTTTTTCTTTCCTGGCTCTTCTTCTCTTGGCTTAGGGTTAGATATTTGCTTTTTTTGTGTGTGGAGGAAATGAGCTTCATTGATCGAAGAAGTGTTGTTGTTTATTCAGGAATCGTTTACAGCGACAATGGAGGATTCTTAAACCCCAATCGGTAGAGTTGATGATTCTTCATCAGAACAAGTACATTTTGGTTCCATTGCTTCAGGAGTTGTGGGCTCTGTTGCTGCTTCTCCTACATTGGGATCTCTCGATGTTGTCATGCCTAATCCGACTTCTCTGTTAAGGTATTATGTTGTGTTTGAAGTTTATTCGTATTTTCCAAGTTGTGCTTGTTTATTATGAATAATGGAAAAAGCAACTTCAAACACAACTTGGAAAATACGAATAAACTTCAAACACAACATAATACCTTAACAGAGAAGTCGGATTAGGCATGACAACATCGAGAGATCCCAATGTAGGAGAAGCAGCAACAGAGCCCACAACTCCTGAAGCAATGGAACCAAAATGTACTTGTTCTGATGAAGAATCATCAACTCCACCGATTGGGATTTAAGAATCCTCCATTGTCGCTGTAAACGATTCCTGAATAAACAACAACACTTCTTCGATCAATGAAGCTCATTTTCCCCACACACACACACACAAAAAGCAAATATCTAACCCTAAGCCAAAAGAAGAAGAGCCAGGAAAGAAAAACAACAAATAGCTCGAAAATCACATACAACTCAAAAGGGTAAATAAACAATGCTGAAGGTTAGGGAAAGGAATCGAATATTCTTGGATAAAAAACAACAGATAATGAAGAAGAAATCAAAAGTTCTAGAAGGAACCTTTAAATTTCTTGAACGAGGGTTTTCAATCGGCGGTTGGGAGCAGTGGAAAGATGTACGGGCAAATGGGACGGAGCAAAACTCACTTTTGTTGAGCTGGAACCCAAATAATGGAAAAAGCAACACATAGGTAAATATTGACGTTAGTAAATTCAAGTCTTTTAAGGGAAATTATAAAACACCACCTTTTAAAAGTATAAACGAGTCCAAAGTAAGTTTAACCACGAAACACCTTTTGAAATTACAAAACACCACCTTTTGAAAGTATAAACAATTCCAAAGTAAGTTTAACCAAAAGAAAAAACTATAACTTTTGTTGGTTTCAACAAATAAAACGTAATTTTAACCAAAAAATTTAATAAAATATCAAGATAACAATTTAAAAATATAACTCAGTAAATAAACAATTGATATAGACAAATAATAAACAAAGAAAGAATAAGAAAAATAGAATAATACTTCAAGAATTGTAAAATTTTAATGGTTCCACAAAACAGTAGAGGGAGCGCTATTTTCGACATCTTACATACGAGCAAATTAAAAATTTTTTAAAATGCACAATATGTAGAAGAAAACAGCAGAAAAATCAGCTACGAAATAAACAAAGTTGCATTACTACAACGGACCTGAATAAGAGATCTCTCATCCTAGCCCAACATCCATGCTTGTCCTCCGGAAACCAATTTCGTCCAACCATAAGGACCAGAACCAGAGAAAACATTATACATGAAGATTGATGAAGGGACATTACAAAGAGAACCGAAATAATAAAATGAAAATCTGTTTTGGTAAGATCTCCTTCTATTTTGGCAGTCCTATGAAGTGCAGAGAAAAAAATGATGAAGTGTGAGAGAGTCATTTAAGCCTTGGAAGGGTCTGTGGAAATAGGAGTGGAGATGAGAAAATTGGTAAAACTTGCGTGTATATATAAAGGGTGATGGATATTTGACGTTACAATAAAGTTTACATTCAGTGGTCACTTACCCAATAAATATATACATGCATAAGGTGGGGTACTTATTATAAGGTTTGTTGATTTGATTGCGACACGTGGGATGGGATGGGACTACACTTTGACATTTTGCCTTTCCATCGGTATCCTCGTTTCTCTCGTGATTGTAAATAATGACAGTTGGGTTACTAGATTCGATAGATTATAAAACTCGGGCGATTAAGATTTTGCTTGGAACACGTGTACCAAAGCCGCGAAATATATATATATATATATATATATATATATATATATATATATATATATATATATATATATTTATTTATTTATTTATTTCGGAAGGGAGCCGCGTCGTAATTCGATGCTCGTGTTACATCTAAATTCTAAACCAAATAAATTACTTTAATTAGTCCGATCAGTTGATGCCACAAATATTATTATTTTAGACCCAAAAAAATAGGCATGTTTTATGAGTCAAACTAATTAATTAAATCATTGGAATAAAAAATTGTGAAGATAAAAGTAGTTACTAACAAAAAGTCATCAATTTATTTGGCACTTGTGAATAAATATGGTGTATGGGGTCAACTGGCAGCATAAAGTTTCCTGGTACACGCATGGTGTTGGTACACACGTGGCATCCCAGCCGAAATTCTTTTTGCTAGATTCCCGTCATTTATTTATCCCGACTTAAGAGGTGGGGACAATTAACAACTAACGAGAAGCATTTATATGCCACGCTTGGGAATAGTAATTAAAATAAGGCTCGTTAGGGAAATAATTAAAAACTTCAAGAAGAAAAATTGTGCAACACCGAATTTAGTTGGCACCTTCTCGGAAACAAAAATCAGTGGGCACGAGTTTTAACATTAAAAATTGTGCAATGGATATGCAATTTTAATATAGTGAATGTAGAGCACGTCAACCAAAGTTATTATTCCTTTTCAAAAAAAAAAACTAAAGTAATTATTTGGTTCATATTGGTGTTACATCTACGTAATATTTTAGACAAATATTTCTTAAATTCAATTAATACGAGTCAAATATTTGGCGGATCTAAATAATTAGTTCAATTAGTAACATAGATAATTACGAAAATATATGGTTGTATACTTTCGACGAGTCATCATTTTACTATGCGCTTGTGGACTAATAAATACGCATCATCATGGGAAGATGCAAGGCGTTTAACGTAAAGTTTCCTGGGGTTCATGATTTGATGCACACGTGGCATCCCTCCCTGAAATCCTTCTAATTTTTTTTAGGATTAGAATTTCTTCTTGTTATTTTAACTCTCCTCTCTCCTCTCATTTATTTATCCGACTTTACGGGTGCAAGTTGACAACTCTTTTACTAGTTTGACCATGTCATAATTAATAGCCATTATTTTATCCAATAAATCAAAGTTTTTCCTTTTAGCGAGGAACATTTTTTACGTAACTTAGCTAGAAGCATTTTTTATGTTTTGCTTGGGACTACTTAGTCTACTTTGACGTTTTGCCTTTCCATCCGTCTCCTCGTTTCTCTCGTGCTTTTGATTATAAGACTCTGGCAATTAAGGTTTTGCTTGGAAAACAGAAAAGCAGCTACAGAATTTAATGCTGTTGTTACATCTAAATTCCAAACTAAAAGAATTTAGTTAATTATTCAGATCAGCTGGTGTTATGATTTTTGACTAAAAAGTAGGCATATTTAACTCCAGAAGTACTTTTGTGCGTCTAAATAATTAATTAAATCACTGAAAAAATAATCATGAAGATAAAATTAGTAACTACCAAATTGTCGATCAATTATGTGGCACTTGTGAGTTAATAAATATGGTGTATGGGGGCAACATAAAAATTTCCGGGGTACATGCAATTGAGTTTTGTTGGTGTACACGTGACATCCCGACCTGAATTCTTTTTGTTAGACTACGTATCTCTCTCATTTATTTATCCCGCGACTTTACTAGTAGTGACAATTAACAACTACATTACATTTAACAGACTAATACAAAATCCTACAAGCTTAGCATAATTAATCACACCAACGCATTTTTTCGAAAGAAACCAACAAGTTGATAGCAGCATCCCGTTACTTGTTAATTTTTCATTAACTACTTCCGAAAAATATTTCTGGTCCTTAAGATGTAGCATATAATACTCTACGACTTTATTATTTTGAGAGAAGAGGGTTGTGAGGGAAACTATTTTAGAAAACATATAGAAAACTAATTGTGCAACACCGAATTTAGTGGGCACAAATTAAACATTAAAAATTGTGTACTGGATTTGTAATTTAACACAGTGAATATGGAACACATCAAATAAAGTAGTTATTTTGTTCAATTGGTGTTAACTGTTACGTCTACGTAATTTTTTCGACAAGAATTTCTTATATTCAATTAACACGTGCCAAATATTTGGTGTATCCAACAAAAATATTAAATTAAAGAAATAGATCATTGTGAAATTATATAGTAGTTACTTTCAATGAGATCAATTTATTTGGCACTTGTGGATTAATAAATACACATCACCATGTGAGCAGCGAAAGGGTGCAAGAACACCAACGATAACGCCAAGTCCATTGATTATAAGAACACTTGGAAAACGACCAGAGTTTAGAGCAAACTAAAAGGGAAATTCATTTATCCCAGTCTGAGCCAAATGTCACAGACGACTTCTCCTTATAAGGAGTAAATAGAGACCTAATTGGAATTGAAATTGAAATAGGAACTGACCAAACTTATCTAAACAATAGAAAAAGTCCTAAGAAACGAAAACAAAGCTTATCAACTGCAATTAAATAGATGCCTTCCACCGCAAGTTACGGTCATGTTTATCCAGATAAAGTAATGCAGTTTCATCTTCATCATTCCCTCCCTTTCTGAAATGATTCGCCCTTGAATCGGATTCAACTTGATCGTCCGAACAAATAGTAGGCAGCATTGGGTATGGAACGGTGTCTATGGCACTGAGGAATGCAACCCTCTTGAGAAGTAAGACATTGTAAACTATCCGGAGAGCTGGCCTCGGAGGAGCAGTCGGCACTAACAAGAGGTTCTGGACATGTATTTTTGTCCATGACTGTCCTGGAACACGCACTAGGTTACTCAGTTATGATACAATAGATCGCTCAGTTATGATACAATGGTTCGCCCAGTTATGATGCAATTAGTCGGCCGAAGCGATCTCGATTTTTTTCCAGGCACACGCGCTGGGTTGGTCAATTATGATGCAATGGGTCGCCCGAAGTGGTCCCATTTTTTTCTGAACACGTGTTGGTTCGATTAGTTTTGATACAATGATTCGTCCAGTTATAATACAATAATTCGTCCAGTTATGATACAATAATTCGTTCAATTATAATGAATGAGTTGAGTTCAGCACAGACTGGCCCATCTAGTTCTTTTGAGTGGATCACAATTTTTGAAAACACAATTCTATTAGTAAATATTTTATAGTGCTAATTCCAGATCTCAAAGTTAAGTTATAAACATGTAGTTGGTGATGGCGACACGTAGGATGGGACAACTTCGACGGGGGCAGATTTGGTGGGGACTGAGGTAGTCCTCAAACATGGGGACTAACTCAAACCAATATCACTACACATACAAACCAATATCACTTCACATGCAAACCAATATCACTTCATATGTAAACCAGTGTCTTGCAAACCAATATCATTTCACATGCAAACCAATATCACCTGATAGGTTATTGACCATCAGATTTAAAGATAATCAAATCTGACGGCCCAAAATGTAGTCCCCACCTATGGATAAATTTTCTTTAGTCTCCACTCAATCCGATCTCAACTTCGACACTATGTCTTCCCATCTGTCTCCTCGTTTCTCTCGTGTTTATAAAAGACGGTGGCGAAACTCAAGGAACTAAATAAAATAGTCGGATCAACTGATGTCATATTTATTAATATTTCTAACAAAAAATTAGTCATACTTAACTCACAAGTAGTTTGGTGGGTCTAACAAATTAATTAAATCACTATAATAAATAATGATGAAGCGAAAGTAATTACTTTCAAAGAGTCATCAATTTAATTGGCACTTGTTAATTATTAAATACATTACGAGGTCAACGTAAAGTTTCCCGGGGTACACATTCTTTAGTGCCCACGTGTCTTAGCAGATGCCAGAAGCCGAACTAAGGTGCAAGGGTTTTTTTTTTCCTGAATAGTATTACTATTCACCATTTTTTGTAAAAAAGTATCCGAATTTAAAGTATTGTCGAGGTGGTGTCCACGTGGCACGGACGAAAAAAAAATCGTATGACCAAGATCTGACTTTTTTTTGGCAAATTTAACATCCGACTTAAAAAGTAGGATCTTGACAGGATCCGACTTAAAAATCGGATGTTGGTAGGATATGCATAAATGTGTCTTTGGCTTGGTGGTCAAGAGCTTGATGTCTTACCTCTAGGTCATTAGTTTGATTCTCACTACGAACAAATTTTTTTTCTAATTACTATATAACATAAATATTATATTAAATAAATTGAATGCATGGATGGCCGAGATCTTTTTCTGTTCGGGCCGGATTGGGCCTATTAGAGTTCGGACCTAATCCGGCCTCCGGGGCCGCCGTTGTGCATGGTTTTTTCTGTTAATATTTTTAAGGAAAAAGTCTACTTTAGTACCCTGTGGTATCGCCCAAAATTACTTTAGTACCCTGTGGTAAAAAACCGATCAATCGAGTCATACTTATTCTAATTAACGTCAAAAAGGTCCTCGGGCAGCTGCCCGAACCTACCCGAACCCTACCCGAACTACATGGCCAGCCACGTCACCAAATTTTGATGACGTGGCACCACGTGGACATCCATCTCCTTCCCTCCTCCTCCTCCTCCTCTGCGTCCTCCTCCTCCTCCTCCTTTCCGCGTCCTCCTCCGCGTCCTGCTCCTCCTCTCCGCGTCCTCCTCCTCCTCCTCCTCCTCCTCCTCCTCCGCCTCCTCCTCCTCTCCGCGTCCTCCTCCTCCTCCTCCTCCTCTACGCGTCCTCCTCCGCCTCCTCCTCCTCCTCCTCTCCTCTCCGCATCCTCCTCCTCCTCCTCCTCCTCCTCCTCCTCTCCACGTGGCGCCACGTCATCAAAATTTGGTGACGTGGCTGGCCATGTAGTTCGGGCAGGGTTCGTGTAGGTTCGGGCAGGTCCGGGCAGCTGCCCGAGGACCTTTTTGACGTTAATTGGAATAAGTATGATTCGATTGATCAGTTTTTTACCACAGAGTACTAAAGTGATTTTGGGCGATATGACAAGATACTAAAGTGGACTTTTTCCTATTTTTAATAAAAAAATTAGTCATATCTAACTCACTAGTACTTTGGTGGGTCTAACTAATTAATTAAATTAATAGAATAAATAATAACGAAAATAAAATTTGTCACTGCCCGAAAAGTCATCAATTTATTTGGCACTTGTGAATTAATGAATGTGGTGTATGGCGTCAACACAAAGTTTCCTGCCACACATGCATGATGCATGGAGTTGCGTTGGTGCAAACGTGACATCCCCCAACTAAATACTTTTGGATAAATTACATCCTAGTTTTTAGTGTTTGGTATCCTCTTATTTACGTCTCTGCATTTTCAAAAATGATTTTACCGTCTCCCATTTTTTGTTGTAGAAATTTTTGAGTCTCCGGATAATGTTAGTACCCATTTTTTCATTTTTTAGTGATGAAGCTCGAGAGGGTGACATGTTCCCCAGCGGCTGGTATGGTTTTTTACGTCACGGTTGAGGCTGTAAATGTTGGTTCTGGCGAGAAAAAAATGTATCAGACAAAAGTCTATTGGCGGTTGGAAGGTCAGACTGTTCAGGAAAAAGAAGCGTACGGTCTAGGTAAAATACATGTGCAATATGGCGACATCGATGTCACTTTCACTCTTTTCATCCTCGATTGACTGTGAATATCTTGAAAACATCGATTGGTCCATGGCAATGTGATTTCAGATTTTTCTGATGCCAAAAGACTAATCAATTTAGAATTCTGATATCCTCAACATTTATTTGTTGCCGGTGTTAGTAGATAAATGAATCATCTAACTAGTTCAATTTAACAACTAATAGCGGCTATATTGAAAAGGCAACTCATAATCTTTGAAAAGACAAACATGTAATTATAATATAGCCTTACAGTAGGATATCATATTTTCTCCCATGTTCATTAATAGTGATTACATTCGAAAAGACAACTCGTACTTTTTTTTAAAAGAAAAATTATTACACAATAATATTACCAATGTTTTAATCTTGGACCTCCTAAATAATTAAGACACCTTATACTATTGGGGTACAAGCCTTTGGCACTCGTACTTTTATTCATAATATGGTAACATAACTTATCCAAACGGATGTAAAGATATGACCACCTAAGAAAATTGATATCTTGTGTCTTACATTAAACGTCTACTTGCTCAAGTTTGAGTTGAGAATTTTAAAAAATCGTCAAAGTCATCACAGCAAATTTCAAACAATACTATTTCGACATCTCTTATTTAGGTTTTGTTGTTAGCCACTGATCTACTTATTAAATCGTGACCACAACTCTTATGTGATTTTTGAGATTTTGGATTGAGTAGAGATAACATAAAAATTATCTCTATGGAGAGGATTTCGTTTGGACCATCAGATTTCGTTAAAAATTGTGTCTAGAGATCTAAAAATCATAAAAAAAACTGTGTCTATAATTACTTAATCTATTTCAGCGGGGAACAGTAACATACTAATTAAACGAAGTAGGGAAGGCATGTGTCAAATTGGTAACGGAACAGTAAGATACTAACAGTAGTTATGGCGTGCAATTAATAAATTAGATAAATGTTGACAACTGCAATAAAAAGATCTACTTCATGATCAACTAAATTGTCTTTCAAATAACCAAAAAGCTCAAATGTTGAGAGTCAACAGAACATCGAAAAATGCACAGTAACAATAATATACATTACAAACAAATGTGACGCTTATTTAGTTTAACCATGTCAAACAAGCTAAAGGCGGTTATCACATGAAAAGCAGTTCCATCTTAGTATCTCATGGCAGAGAATTAAACCAAAAGAAAAAGGACTCACCTGCATGAATAATATAGGCAAGCGGCTGTGAGATCACAGGTACTTCTTCCGACTATTATTAATAATATAAATAAATTTTAACCTTAAAAAATAGTGCTTAATCATTAGTCAAGTTATTGTTCTTGTAAGATTGATTCTAATTATTTTTCTCATAGTGAGAGTAATAGAGTTGGTATTACTATCTATAAAATAGAAACCATTTATTTAACGAGGCAAGAGTGTGCGCAGCACTTAAATTTAGAGGGCGTTTTCGTGGGAGAAAGTCGACGAACAATGCCCGGGAGCGGCTGAAGAGATGGACAAGAGAGCACCGAATTCGCAAGGTATTTTTGATTTTAAAAAATTTAGGGAGGAAGAGAGGAGAATGGGTAGGGTGCGTCAGAAACTTACATGGATATTCTTGGGTAGAAGACCCAAATACCCCTGAGATTATTTGAACCATCAGATCTGTATAATTTTTTTAAACCAAATTTAACGGTCCATAATTGCATTCCTACATAGAGACATATATCATGTAGTCTGCACTCAATTCAAACGGAAAGATAAAACGTCAAAGTAGTCCCATCCCATCCCATCCTACGTCTCGCCATCACCAACTAAATGCTTTAAGTTAGATCAGAGACTGCCAACAAAACTTTATATAAATTGTTTGAGAAAATTATTTTAATAGAATTTTGTCGCGTTAAAAAATTGCAATCCACTCAAACGGTGCTAGATTTGGTTCATTTTCATAGTAAGACATTAAATTTCAATTTTCAAAAGAATAATATCAACTTTTTTAAGAGGCCATATCATTGCATCCATTTAGATAAGATAAATTATTATTAATCAACAATATGAGATAGCTGATTCAACATTATGAGTTAACAGTATAAAAAACATATTAATAGTAACTACACATTAATTGTAGCTATTTTTGAAATGTCAACATTGGCAAATTAGAACTGTTAAGAATGTCGATAGACTTATATTTAACAGCGTGATCGACATGTATAATGTCATATTATTATTATCGTCTCCACGTGGTTGATATCTTACTAGGAAACTATATAATAATTAAATGTTTGTCGCATAAAAATGCTTATCACCTATCAAAACAAACTCCCTGCAAAGTCGGGGATAAATAAATGATAGGAGATATGGGTTTTTTTTTGAGTTTTTTTAAAAATTTAGGTAAATTTGTTTAAATCTCCGGGATCTTGACGATATTAAGATTTGATTCTTCCCAATTCAATCATAAGGACGGATCCACTTCCATCCGGCCACACTTGCATTGCTATAAGAGATATACGTTGATCTAACATTACAAGAAGAATTTCGGTGAGGGATGCCACGTGTGCAAATGTGCAGCATGCTCCAGAGTAATTTATGTTGATTGATACTTATAGCTTAATCAATAGGATTCGAAATTAAAATATAGGTTAAAGAGCGCAGCAATTTTTAAAAGATTCTAGTAGATTTGAAACCAAATTAATCGACAAATTGATACATTAATATAGAGATACTAGTCTAAACAAAAAAATTGGCAACCTAATACTTTTTGGAAAATATTTAGTAGATGTACCGACAATAGAGTCGGCTAATTACCTTAGTTGCTGTGTTCTACATGCATTATCGTCAGTCTTTTTATGCTTTATTTGTGTCGGACTGTTTTTTTTTCCGAAGCAAACATTAATGACGAGAGTTTTATATTCTATCCAATTTAGGGAGGATGGATTGAGTGGGGATTAAATAAATATTGTCCATAGGTGGGGAGTTAGATATAGGCCGTCAGATTTAATTTTAAAACAATATCTGCAAATCCAAGGGCCATTAATCTATGAAGGATACTTTTGACTTTTTACCCATCCCATACCAACTAGGGTTTCCACCCCATCTATTTAAACTTTTTTAAACACAACCCACCATCTCTCCCACCATCTACAGTAGTGATAATGGTTTTCTTCAGTAGTGATAATGGTTTTCTACAGTAGTGATATTGGTTTTCTACAGTATTGATATTGGTTTTCGTAATCTCTTTTGTTTGGTTTGAGTATGTAATAATATTGGTTTTAGTCTGTAATAATATTGGTTCGAGTATGTATTGATATTGGTTTTACTCTGTACTGATATTGGTTTCAATCGCTAATAATATTGGCTTGAGTATGTATTGATATTGGTTTGAGTACATCTTGTTATTGATTTGATTACCTATTGATATTGGTTTTAGTACGTATTGACATTTGTTTTAGCCTGTACTGATATTGGTTTTCAGACGTAATGATATTGGTTTGAGTACGTAGTGATATTGGTTTGAGTACGTAGTGATATTGGTTTGAGTACGTACTGATATTGGTTAGAGTACGTACTGATATTGGTTTAAGTACGTACTAATATTGGTTTTAGTACGTATTGACATTGGTTTTAGTCTGTACTGATATTGGTTTTCAGACGTAATGATATTGGTTTGAGTACGTACTGATATTGGTTTGAGTACGTAGTGATATTGGTTTGAGTAAGTACTGATATTGGTTTTACGTAGTGATATTGGTTTGAGTAAGTACTGATATTGGTTTTACGTACTGATATTGGTTTGAGTACGTACTGATATTAGTTTGAGTACGTACTGATATTGGTTTTCTATTGTATTTTCGTTCTTTGGTTTTTTGAGTTTATTTAAAAAATAATAATCTGGTAGGTGGTAGAATTTTTGAAATTGACAATAATTTAATGGGAGAGAGAAAGAATCCCTTCCTCTTTTAACGTGAGATTGGTTTATTTATTTTTTTTACCTTTTTAGTCTTTCCATAAAAAGTGTGCCAGCTAATTTTCTATCTCCTCTTTTGTTTTTATTAGTTTTCCAATTTTACCCTTAATTATTTTGTTAATACCTAAATTGCCACAATCTTCCTTTTAGTCCCCAAATTTGGGGATTAGCCTTGTCCCCATAGAATCTGCCCCCAATTTAGGATTCCCCCAACCATATTTTTTCTTTAAAGACGAGAGAAAGGAGGAAACGGATAGGATCCGGAAAAAAAGATAGCATCTGGAAAGGCAAAACGTCAAATTCCATCCAACGTGTCGCCTCTGATAAGTACTAGCGTAATGTTATAATCTCGTACTTAACCAAAATTTTAAAAATATAGATAAATAAATTTTTCATGTTTACAAAAAAGTCAATTACTTTTATAAAAAATGGGATTCTGATATTGTAATGTTTGGATAGCGTTTATGAAATCATTTCAACGGTTAAAAAACCAAGTGCATCGAGAACAAATCTAGAGATTATCATAAGGTTGTACTGTTTTATATTTAGTATTCGTCAATTTAAAATTTCATGTTATTTTTACGTGCAGTGTCAAAGACTAATAATCTCCACGTGGTTGATCCTACTAGCAACTAGGATGGGAATAATATAATTACATGCAAGGGGTTCTTATTACTTATTTTTCCAAGACAAATAATCATTACTATTTCCCAGTCGCCGCATATAAAATGCGGCTCGCTAGAAGGAACTTTTGAATTCTGTGGATAATGGCTATTAATTAAGACAGGGACAAACAATAAGTTTCGGCGAGGGACGCCACGTGTGCACCAAAGCATGTAGCACGTAAAAGTTTTTGTTTTTCTTTTGGTCTAGTCGATTAGTATCTGGTCTATTGAATTGACTAATCTAATTTCGAGCCGGGTAGGACTCTTAAAAGGTGAAAAAACTTTTCCAACAAATATTCAACAGTGTTGCATACCTTATGATTCGAACTTGAGACCCGGTTAAGGTAAAACAACTATGTTACCAGTTGATATAAGTACTTAATGGTATATAAAAGTTTATGTTGACCCCTTACTTTTTCACCTGGTGATGTGCATTTATTAATACACTAGTGCCAAATGAAATAGATAACTTTTTGGAAGTAACTACTATGTTTATTAGAAATTTCATATTAAACCTAAAACATTAGAGCAACGAGTCGTTGAATTTCAAAACATATACGCTAGTTTACCACTCTTCACTAAGCAATGTGATACGGTAAACATGGTCCCTCAAATGAGACCATCATGTCAAAAATTGCATGAATTTCGACTTAACCATCGTGCGAGAATCGAGGTCGTGCGAATACAATAACGTACATGAGATCATCCGCTTTGATATTATGTTAGAGACACAATATCCAACACAAAAATCTTAAGAAAATGAGTTTGTTGATTTTTAACACATATAAATTAGGGTACTATTCTCGCACTTATGTAATTGATGACTCGTTGGAAGTAACTACTATTTATTTAAATAATTAACTATTATAGTAATTTTATTAATTAGTTAGATCCACCAAAAAATTGACACTTGTTTATTTGTATTGAAGTTTTGTCGAATATTATCGCGAGTTTTTAAATTGTCTCTCTATAGTTTTTTATAATCCCTCCATTTTAATTTCGCTAACCGTCATTTATAAAGACGAGAGAAACGAGGAAGAAGCTGGAAAGGCGTTATCAAAGTTCCATCCCACGTGTCGCCCGTAACGTCAAAGTTTGTACCATGTAGATTAGTACAGTATAGTGGCCATCTTTTGAAAAAACATTTCGTACAATTGAATAATAATTTTTTTCTTTATACGGATGTAAATTTATTTTTTTGAAAGTTTTTCGGATGTAAATGTAATGCCTTATCAAAAAGTTGAAAAAAATTTTTGAGGGAAAAAAAGCTTAAATTTAGTATCTAGTAAATTCGACATTTAGTCTCGAAATAATAGTTGAAGTCTTAAAGGATATTATGCTGCACGGCCAGGACCAGAATAGTTTTTGGTCCTAGTCAATGGCAATTTGCTAGTAACAAAAAAGTTTTTTAAGGGATAGTAAAAAAAAAAGTTGTTGTTATCAACTTGTTGATTTCTTTAAGAAAACTCGTTGGTATAATTAATTATGCTAAGCTACTTTAAATTTATACTAGTCGATCAAATGAATATCTAAATATTACGTGGTATAAAAACATGAGAAAATGAGTTATTAGTTATTAAGAATTGAGAATGTTATCTCTAGGTTTGGCCTATATCCTACCAGGAAGCTGAATCTTAGTTACTATTTCCCAAGCGTGGTACATAAATACTTCTCGTTAAAAGGTAAGTTTAAATTATTAATGACTGTACATTATTTTTTTGAAGGTTACCAATGACTGTAAATTAAAGACAGGGACAAATGGTGTGTAATTTTCAACTGTCAGCACTCATAAAGTCGTGGGGTAATTAAATTAAATTAGACGAGAGAGACATTAATCTAACAGAAAGAATTTCGGCAGGGGGATGCCACGTGTCCACCAAAGCATGTACGTCGGGAAACTTTATGTTGACCCCTTGACGTATTTAATAATTAAAGAGTGCCAACGTACTTTTATTTCATAATTATTTATCATATTGATTTAATTAGTTAGTTAGATCCGACACTTTAATTGAATATAAGAATTTTTTTGTCAAAAATATAACGTGGATGTAACACCAATCGAACCAAATGATTACTTCAGTTGATGTATTATATACATTCATAAGACTTTAGTTAAATATGTACCCACTAAATTCGGTATTTCACACTTTGTTTTCTTTATGTTTTGCTAATTATTTCCATCACAAGCCGTTTGTCTCAAAACAATAGTTAAAGTCTTAGAGGAAATTATGATACATCCTAAGGGCCAGAAATATTTTTTGGTCGTAGTTAATTACAAATTAACAAGTAACGGAAGGTTTGCTATCAACTCGTTGGTTCCTTTTAAAAAACTGTGTTGGTATGATTATTCAAATACTAAATGTGACAGTATAAGAGTGACAATATGCATAAATATTATATATTGGTAGATTTGACATAATTAATTATTATATTTAATTAATTATTTAGTTAGACCACCATAGTACTTGAGAGTTGAATATGCCTAGTTTTTTGTCGAAAATATTGGTAGAATTGACGCTAACTAATTATTTAATTCGTTTAGTCAACCCAACCGTCATTTTTAATGAGCACGAGAGGAACGAGGAGACCGACGGAAAGGCAAAACGTCAAAGCAAGTCCTATCCCACGTGTCGCCATCAAATCATACAATCTCTAATAAGTACTTCTAAATGCATGTAGATATTTATTGGGTAATGACCACTGCATGTAAACTTTAATGTCACGTCAGTTTTCCATCACCCTTTATATATTGACACACACGCAAACCTTTCCTTAAAATTCCACAGACCACTTCCGAAAATCACACAGAAGCTGTAGCATCGTCTCTCCCTCTTCTCCCTTTTCTCTTATCTTCCTTTTATCAATCTTTCTTAGTACTTCCTAAAGATGGAGGGAGATATTTCCAAAATAAAAATTTACTTAATAATTTTGGTCTCTCTTTGTTGGGACCTTTATTCAATCTTTATGCACGGAGTTTTCCCTTTTTTGGTCACAATGTTTGGAAGAAACAGGTGTTTGGTGTCCCCGGATAACAATCCTGGATGACGGATTGGGAGGAGAAATTTTACCGGTTTTAGTATCATAAGTCGCACGCTTATATTATTTTTAATTTTCCTTTTCAATTTACCTTTTTCTGTCAAAAATGGTGAAATTTTACTGGCTTGTGATACGAAAATTTAAAATTTTATAATGGTCATAAAAGAATTTACGACTTTATTTATTTATTTTGGCCGTTATTATTTCTCATATGTAATAAACGTATTTACTGCTTTTTATTTCTATATCTAGTTCTCTTCTTTTATAATATTAGGTTTTTCTGTTTTACGTTTTTCGTCCCCGCCTCTGTCAAGGAAAAAGCCCCCTCCTTTCATCCGTACAGCATTTCAAGCTGCTTTTCTCTTTCTTTTTCAAAACCCTTGTTCCTTTCACGTCGTCTCCAAACCCTTTCAAAGACTCTCTAGGTTCGAACAAGATATTACATTTTCTTCTTCTCGATTCATTTTTTACTTTTTTTGGATTCCTTATTATTTTAAACGGAGTTTTCTATGAATTTATTTTGTGTTAACTACAACATGTTTTAACATGGTTGCAAATTAATTTCTGATTTAGTGTTTTGGAATCTGATTTTAAGTTTATTTTCTAATCTTTCTATTAGGTGTTTGATTCTTGAATTGTGAGATTGAAGTTGATGGCTACATTCGTTGAGTGGGTTTGCTTATTGAGTGAGAAGAACTTGTGTTTTAAAGTTCATTAACTGGGATTTACAAATTGGTTGTTTTTGACGGTTTATTTGTTGTTAATAGGTTGTTATTTTCAAATTATTTTCAATTATTTTCCACCCACTGTTGCAAATTTCCTGTGAAGATTATTGTTTAGTGGTCTCTGCATGTAAACTTTATATATCACTCTAATCTATGTAAATTCATTGTAATCAAATATGTAAAGGGTTGTAGATGTACTACTTGTGATACTTTTCCTTTTTTTGTTCTCTATTTTTATTAGGTTTTATGGGATGGATGGTGATCTTTTTTGTTTGTGTGTTTTATTTTGATTAATCCTTAGTGCTCATTGTTTTTCCACTGGATGATGGTGATCTTTTTGCTGTCTGTGTTGTTATTTTTCCAAGTGCTCGGTGTTGTTATATGATTGTGTAGTTGAATTCCAACTAGCTGTTCTGGGTTGATACCTAATTCTTGACATTTCACTCTCTTTGGGGAGAAATAGAATGCATCCAGAACGGTTGTCTTTATTTATCCCACGCATAATGGTTTTTCTTTTCCAATGATCAGATGAGTATTAATGATGAACAAGACAAGAGCAACTCAGATAGAGAAGCCTATTGAGATGTCGATGGACGTTGGCTTTTTGGATTGTTTAATTGGGGCTCCTAAAAAGGTAAGAAAGGTTTGTGGATTAACAATGTATTTTCTTTGATATTTTGGTATTTAGAATAATTCTTAATAATTATTTAATTCTTCTGTTAGTATCTTGATAAGGGAAAGGGCAAGGTTGACGGAAAGGTTCTACTACCTTGGACAGCAAACGATCGCAACAGTTCTAACAAAACCCCGGAACCAAAACGTCAGAAACCTAATGTAAATGTTTTTAGATTTGTATAGTGAGATTCTCATTAAACTAAGATGATTGCATGTCTTTTAATTTATTGTTTAAAATGTTAATGTTGTCTTTTGATTGAGTATTTAAAATACTAATGTTGTCTTTAATTTAGTATTTGTAATTTCTTTTTTCCATTTTTTGAAATGGTACTAGGATCTTCCCAAGAATTTTGCAGAAGAGTTTGATAAATGGAGAGCTGAAAGACTTGTGGGCGAAGTCCTTGATCAACAAAGAGGGAGTAAGATAATCATTATTAATTGTGAATTTTGTTTTAATATATGTTGTCAATACCGTAATTTAGTTTTTTTGTGCTATTTCTTTTTGAAGATTCATGTTGGCCATTGCAATTGGTCACTGTGTTCAAGGATTTTTGAACTCTGATGTGAGAAGTGGTGAATTGATAAATGTTTCAATTCAGTACCTAATCGATATTGTTGAAGCGAACACTAATGGTGCTGTTCCCTCCCTCGGACGAGTCTTTGATTTGCTAACAACAAATGGCATAATGTCTAATGAAGACTACAATAGAAGCCGTGGGTCAAACAAAACGACAAGGTAATTGAGGATAATGTATCTATGTTTTTTAAAGGTTTAAACATGTTTTCTTATTTCATTGTCTGTTATTTCAGGTGCATAGAAATTTGAAGATTCGTTCTTTTGAGACGAGGCCTAAACCAAATGAAGAAAATATAAAGGAGGCTGGTTTGTTTGCTATTTTGGAACAAACTCCTGTGGTGGCTGTTGTTGACAGTGTTGATTTTTACGACTGTTGTATCAATGAGGTAATTATTTGGCCAAATTATTGAATGATTTATATCCATAGTAGATTGTTTATCTTTTTTACCCTTTGCAGAATCTACATGGAGCTGCTAGCTCGAGTGGCAAAAGGCCTTCCCAATACAGTCGGAAAGTTCCAAGTTTGAAACCAGTCCCAAAGCATGCAATTCTGATAGTAGGATGGGGCACAACAGAGAGTGGTATTCCTTACTGGTTAATCAAAACTCGCGGGGAAGAGATTGGGGAGACGAAGGCTATGGAAAGGTTCCCAGACGTTGCGGCCCGGATGACAAATCTGTTTTTGAGAGAATCATTTTTCCAAGATGATCTATGTTTTCTTTCTCGACTCTTCATCTGTTTCTGTTGAAGAATGTTGCTTCCTACTAATCAAAGGTCGAAAGAGTGAATGTAGAAGATGCCACGTTGCAGCTTTTATATGAGATTTTGAGATACTTTTCCCTTGATATACTTTTTTTTTGCCACTACTGCAAACTTGGAAGAAGAATTATCAAGGTTGGAAATGTGAATCTAGAAGATGCTACGTTGCTGCTTTTGTATCCCAGCTTCTGGGACAATTTTTCTTTTGATATACTTTTTTTTTGCTACTGTTGCGGAGATGATTTGTCAAGGCCCAAAGTGGTTGAAACAAGGCTTATGATCTTCTCTGCTGTTCCATGTTTGACGAGTATCTTGTTGTTATTTGAGTGAAACCTCTTTGCCTATGAATCATCTTGTAATTGGCGCCAACTAGAAATGACTTTGGTAACTTCAGAATTCCCCTTTGAGCTGGAATGTTTGACTTGTTTAGCATGCTGCGCCAATGATAGACCAAGAACTTGGCAATTTTCTTAGTTGCACTCTTACTAAACTAATCCATTTGTGAGTTGCTCCACAGCAACTTTTTGGGTTTTGCGCACTTGAAACTCCTTCCTCAACTTTGGAATATTACAATTGACGCCCTTAGTTGCTCAAAGTTAGTAGCAATCTATCCAGTAGAAACTCCCCCTCAAGCATCATACCAACTATCTTTATTGTTTCAAATCCTTGCAGGGTATTACTCCTCAGAACTTCCAATCATTTCCAGCAGCTTCATCAGCCTTTTCTTTTGCTAATTCTATTAGGTAATTATTTTCCTTCCATTATCAGTAAGACTGCAGCCAGTAAGCATGTTCCTGACCCAATTTTTAACCAATCTTTAACATTTACCAACCCTCAATGCTTTTGATGGGTCCATCTACATCTATTAGCCTCTCATTGTGATTTGTTTCTACTGTACCCATAAAGAAATACTGCGCACTTTTAATGACCTCACTCCTAGCACCATCTTCATTAGCCAATTCTTTCTTGGTTATGTCGTTCTCCATTTCTATGGCCCGGGAATGTGCTATAATACCAAATGTTAACCCCAATTCAAGAACAGGTTCGGAAGATCACAAGTCTGTTCAAGAAGAAGTTGGGATAAGAAAGTGGACATATACTGTTCTTACAAGAAGAAGATGTTCAACTTCCATTTAAGACTTTCCCAGTAACTTCCATTTACTCAGTTATTCCTTAAAAAAAAACTTCCATTTTAAGATTTTTCCCAGTAACTTCCATTCTAGGTTTTATAAATTTGTGTTCATGTAATCGCTAATATTTCAAGTTTTTTTTGTAATTGAGAAAAAACTTTTCCCCTTCTAGCTAGCTAGCGCATCACCCATTTACTTTAGTAAAGTTCTCTTTTTTAAATTTGGATGTTATAATAATTTTCTTTTCTTCTGATTAATAAAGTTCTTTATTTGTTAAGAAAAATATTCTTTTACATTTTACTTTGGTAATCAATCTCTTTTATACCATGAGTTAAATAATAATATCTTCATTAATAGAAAAAGCTGTTAGAATCAAACTTAAAAGAACGGGTGATTACGTTTTGGTATTGATCAAATATGTATACAAATTTCGAATGCGCTATGTTAAACTCTTGTTGATTTCAATGAAACTTTGGACAAAAAGCTTTCATTCCATGTCAGTGTAAAAATAAAAATATTATGCATGTATCT